>BTHU01000001.1:22866429-23344139 GCA_036184795.1 Tokudaia tokunoshimensis | reverse complement strand
GCCCCATCTCCCATCCCGTGGGGATACCCGGTAGCCACCCTGCATGATCCTTGCCTTGAAAATAGGCAGAGCCTCCAGCAGCTTGAACTGGGCCACTTCCGCCCTCGGACCTGATCATCACCTTTGGGCATTATTTTTATTTTGGTATTGGACCACCTTCTGTTCCCGGGAGCCCTACTGGAAGCTGAGGGCAGAGGCTAGGGGGGACCACCCTTAGCCATGATGGGTTAGGTAACCTCGCCTGGATCTACATGTAAATCTGAGACCCTGTACGATTTGTGGAGGTATGTCCATCGTTGGGAGGAAAGCAGGGGACAAACACAATCCCGCGTGGCTAAGTGTGGGATCGCGGGCACAGCCGCAGCAGCGGGGTCCACATTCTAACTTATTGGGAAGGAGGACGGAGTTATCCTCTGATGGCCTTAAATTGACTTGAGGTTGAGAAAAAAATAATTTCATTGCTATAAGAGAGTAAAATTTTAAAAGGTTTCTTTTGAAGTGAAGTCGCTGGCTCACTTAGCTTTTCAGCCCAGGATTGACTCCCGTTTTCTCTTATTTGTGGTTGGATGTTTCTAGTATGTTCTTTCATTACTTTTAGAAAATCCCCTGAGCAAGAAGATGGAGTCAATTCACTTGGTCCTAATTTAGGATTAAATTCGAGGACCAGGTGGGGAAGAGCCCTTGATAATGGGGATTGTTACCCTCCATTGTGGAGAAGAAGTGTTGGTGTCATTTTTTTTTATTTTTATTTATTTATTTATTTATTTTGGTTAAATTTTAGCCAAAGATGTTCCAGTCGGCTGTAGGTGTTGGGTAAGGCTGATTTGGGTTTATTTTGAGATTGGGTCTTTTCTTTAGCCTAGGCTGGCTTGGAACTATGTAGCCCAGGTTGGTTGGTTGGTCTCTGATCCAGTCACCTCCGCCCTTAACTTTCCAAACGCTGAGATTACAAATGTGAGCCACCATGACTGGCTTTAATTCAAAACACCACAAAACATTTTGGAGTAAGTAGACATTGGGAGTCTCCCGATGATGTGAACGCTTCCCTCTGTACCTCCTATCACCTGCCCTCCTGCTCAGTTTTCTTCTGTTTTCATGTCATAAATACATACCTCCTATGTCGGGGGTCTGAGACCTAAAAAAAAATAATAATAAAAAAATAAAATAAATAAAAAATAAAATTGACCGAAACAAATCAGTGACCTTCCTCTACTAAAAGGATAAACAGGCCGAGAAAGAATTAGGGAAACAACACCCTTCACCCTTCACAATAGTCACAAATAATATAAAATACCTTGGTGTGACTCTAACTAAGCAAGAGAAAGATATGTATTAAAGAACTACAAATCTCTGACAAAGGAAATTGAAGAAGACGTCGGGAGATAGAAAGATCTCCCATGTTCTTGGATTGGGGGAATAATGTAGTAAAAATGGCATTTTTCTGAAATCAATCTACATATTCAATGCAATCCCCATCAAAATTCCAACTCAATTCTTTATAGAGTGAGAAAGTAATTTGCAAATATATCAAGAATAACCAAAACTCAGAATAGCTAAAACTATAGTCAATAATAAAAGAACTTCTGGGGGAATCACAGTCCCTGACCTCAAACTGTACTTCATAGCAATTGTGATGATAACTGCATGGCCTTGGTACAGTGACAGGCAGGTAGATCAATGGAATAGAATTGAAGACCCAGAAGTGAAACCACAGAACTATGGTCACTTGAGCTTTGACAAAGGAGCTAAAGCCACCCAATGGAAAAAAGACAGTATTTGCAACACATGATGTTGGTTCAAGTCGTGGTTACCATGTAGAAGGATGCAAATTCAACCATTCTTATTTTATTTTACAAAGCTCAAGTCCAAGTGGATGAAGGACTTCCACATAAAACCAGATACACTGAAACTAAAAGAAAAGTAAGTTGGGAAGAGCCTCGAGCACGTGGGCAGAGGGTAAAATTTCCTGAACAGGACATTAAAGCTTATGCTCTAAGATCAAGAATTAACAAATGGGACCTCATAAAAGGACACAATCAATAGAACAAAACAGCAACCAACAGATTGGGGACATATCGTTACCAACAACCCTAAATCAGATAGATGGCTAATATCCAATATATTCAAAGAAATCAGGAAGTTAGATTCTAGAGAACCAAATAACCCTATTAAAAATGGGGTACAGAGCTAAACAGGGAATTCTCAACTGAGGAAACAGGAAGGGCTGAGAAGCACCTAAAGAAATGTTAAACATCCTTAGTCATCAGGGAAATGCAGTTAAAAACAACCCTGGGATTCTACCTCACACCTGGGATTCTACCTCTACATCTGAATTGCTCAGATGCAAAACTCAGGTGACTGCAGATGCTGGGGAGGATGTGGAGAAAGAGAAACACTCTTCCATTGTTGGTGGGATTACAAGCTGTTACAACCACTCTGGAAATCAGTTTGGCAGTGGCCTCAGAAAAATTGGACATAGTGCTACCTGAGGAGACGAGCTATTCCACTCCTGGGCATATGCACAGATTATGCTCCAACATGTAATAAGGGACACATGCCTCGACTATGTCCATAGCAGCCTAATTTGTAACAGTCAGAGCTGGAAATAACCCAGTTGACCCCCAAAACAGTAATGGATAAAGGAAAATGTGTGATACATTTACACTAGAGTTCTACTCAAGTCAATGGATTTGTGAAATTCATGGATGGACCTAGAAAATATCATCCTGAGTGGAGATAACACAGTCACAAAAGAACACACTTGGTATGCACTCACTGATAAATAGATATTAGCTCAGAATATCCAAGATACAATTCACAAACCACATGAAGCTCAATAAGGAGGGGGGAAGACCAACGTGTAGGGTGCCAGTCCTTCTTAGAAGGGGGAACAAAATACCCACGGGAGGAGATACAGAGACAAAGTGGTGGAGCAGAGACTGAAGAAAAAGGCCACCCAAAGACTGCCTCACCTAGGGATCCATCCATATACAGTCACCAATCCCAGACACCATTTGTGGGAGGCCAACAAGTCCTTTGTGAGAGGAGCCTGATGGGGCTGACATCCTGAAGGCTCTGCCAGTGCCTGACAAATACAGAGGGTGGATGCTTGCAGACACCCTTGGACTGAGCGACAGGAGTCCATAATGAAGGAGCCAGAGAAAAGACTGATACAGGCTATACCCACCAACCAGGACCCCCAGAGCTCCAGGGTCTGAACTTCCAAACGCTAGCCGGCACATGTAGTAGGTGGATGGGCCTTGTTGGACATCTATGGGGGAAAGAGCCCTGCCCTGTGAATGTTTGGATGCTCCAGTATAGGGAAATGCCAGGACAGGGAAGGGGGAGTGCGTGGGTTTGTGAGAAGGGTGGAGGGGGAGCAAGTGGAATAGGGGGTTTCAGTAGGGGAAACCAGGAAAAGGATAACATTTGAAATGTAAATAAAGAATATCTAATACAAATAAAGTTCTGAGTCTGAAAAAAAAAAAGAATAGACAAATGTGTCCTCATTAGATTGCAAAGCTCCTGTAAAGGCAAAGGACACTATCAATGAGGACAAAAGGACAACCAACAGTTTTGGGAACATATCTTTACCCATCTCACATCCTATAGATGCTTAATATCCAATATATGCAAAGAACTCAAGAAGTTAGACTTTAGAAAACGTAAATAAATCTATAGCTAAACAGGGAGAATTCTCAACCGAGGAAACAGGAAGGGCTGAGATGCACATAAAGAAATGTTCATCATCCTTAGTCATCAGGGAAATCAAATCAAAACAACTCTGAGATTCCACCTCACATCAGTCAGGAATGGCTAAGATGAAAATCACAGGTGACAACAGGATGCTGGCAAGGATGTGGAGAAAAGAGGAACACTTCTCCATTACTGGTGGGATTGCAAGTGTGTACAAGCACTCTGGAAATCAGTCTGGAGCTTCCTCAAAAATTTGGGACCGGCTATACCACTCCTAGGCATATACCGAGGAAGATGCTCCTATCATCTTGAAGAAACATCAGATAAGAAGTATCATGATGTTACCCAGACAGGAGCAAACCCAGGAGTATCGTATTATCTGTTCAAATATGTATTGAAGTGAACCCCATATTATTTGCTAGTATTGCTGAAGATATTGGACTATAGAGATGAGGACAGTTCCTCACATCCTTGTGTTAGTCATTCCAAAAGGCCAACTATTGGGTATTTTCCAGTTTTTCAAGTTTCACACCTTGAGGGAAGTGACTTGCCAAGGGCCATGTAGCAGAAATGACAAATTACTTAGAATACATGGAATGCAGCTCATGCATTACCACAATCACATGGGTGTGGCTTAGTATGGCATGGCCCTGAGGATTGTGTGTCCTGAGGACGTTATGCTGTTATGGGAGTTCTGCTCTGCTTGGCTGCCCTAACATCCCTCTTAATCAAAGAGTTAAAGGGAGCTTCTAGTCCCTCACCTGGCAGTATCTCTGCATTCCCAATACTAATGGTTGAGCTGTTTTCAGACGTTGCTGGTGGAACACATTATGTGTCTATCACTACACTGAAGAAGTTATAGATTGTCAACAAGGATCACCACCCTTAGAAAACATTTGGAAAAATAAAGTTGTTAGAGAAGCTATGTAGAGATGTTTTTACTACTGACTCTGATGTACAACATCTTTGGAACAATATGAAGTAAAAGGCACATTCTTTGATTATTATTATTTTTTTTTAAGGCACACTTTTATCATTTAAAGCAAGGAACCTTATGTTCTTCAGAGAACAAACACTGGTAAGCACTCCTTGCATGATTCTCACTGAGGCTGGAAGGGGGTTAATTGCTTTCTTATACCCATTTTTGCCCTCAGGATCACTGATACGATTTTTTAAGGGTTGCTGATAGTAGATATTCTTTTTGGGGGATTTAAGGTAGATATGACTGATTTTTATATAAAAGTTTAGATATGTGATTTTTATAAGAATTTTACAGGATTAATTTTTAAAGATAAATAATAAAGTAATTACTTTTTTCTCTGAAACAGCAAATTGCTGCCTGCCAGTAAGAGAAACTAGCTGAGAAAACTACCTTGCTTGCTTACACTTTGTTCTTTCTATAATAAGTTGCTTGGTTATGAATGTACGTGGGTTTTAAAAAATAATTTGTTTTTTTAACCTGTAATATAAAATGTTATTTCTTGGTATTAGAAAACAAATTGTTTATTCATAATCATTTACCAGAAGGAAACTGAAGTATTATCACATTGTAATTTTATACTGCCTGAAGGATTTTGCTGGGATATATAAGCAATGGAAGGAAGAATAAAAAATTGGTGTGGTGTGGCTTGAGCATTATCTCTTCCATCCATAATCAGCGTGTAGGTATAAATTTTTGTGTGAAAGGGGGTTGGAACACTGTCCCTACTATCCACCAATTGTGTGTACTTATGGATGTATGTGTGGGAATACTTGGAGCCTACTTGTTGGAGCTTTGCTCTAACCATTCAGTGTGTGAATATGGAAATATCTAACTGTATGTATGTATGTATGTATGTGTGTGTGTATGTATTTATGCATGTATATTTGTGTGTATGATGTTATTGGATTATGCCTTTTGCTTCATTCATTCAGTGTGAGTGGGTGTGTTAATGTATGTCATGTTTACATGTGAAATTTCTCTCTTTTCTTTTCTTTCTCAGTCCAAGCAGTTAAAAGCGCTCATAGCTTTGCACTGGCCACAGGGTGCCACCCCCAAGTAAATTCGGTTTGGTTACCTTAGGAAAAAAGTCTGTTGAGTAACTTCTTTAATTTCTGGGCTGTTTTTTGGCAGCAGAGCCCCTGTAGGTGTATGAAGCTACACCAGTCAGCATGTCTGAGCATTGACACCTCAAAGGTGCCTGCTCACTTGCCTACCACTTGGATGCCAAAGCTAGAGTAATTGGCATTGAGTGTTTCAAGGAAAGGGTTTTATAAAGGTCATCTGAGTCACTTTTTGCCCTCTTTGGACAGAAGATAATCCCTGCGGATTTGTTGGGTATTGAATAAGCACAGAGACATGAAAATATTTGGCTGAAAGAATCACACAGTAGGCAATATATTACAGGATTAGCCTTATTTCTTCATAGAGCTTCTATCAAAATGCTTTGTATATTATGCCAGAAGAGAATGATAAATTACCAAAAAGCATTCCTTGGGCCCATCTATGAGTTTACCACACAATGATAAACCCTGTAGGAACTAAAATTTATTTGGCTGGGAAAATTTCAGGTAACTCCCTGATGCTCAAAGAACTATGTTGAGGTATTGTTTAGATAATTTGAAATCACCTTAAAGGGCATGTGTACAAAAGGGCACTATCCCAAATTATTATAGAGGCAGCATGATAAATTACATTCAAGGTAAAGCTGTTGCCTCCCAACCCCAGATATCCTGATGAGATCCAGCGAAGTATTAAGGAACCATATATGGGAATCACTTGTGAATCATTTGACTGTACAACTGGACAACATCAACAAGCATGACCTTCAGGAACATGACCTGAGCTTGACACCAGTGTTGTACCTGTAGCAGATGAGGTTTGTACATGAGCCTCAGATAGCCAAACTCTCAATGTCAAAGACAAATTCAAATTCTCACAACAATCAACATTTGCTGAATCTTGGAAGAAACAGAAACCTAAGAACTCCGCAAATTATTTACTGTGAATCCCAACAGGGAGAATCATGATAGATATTATGTGGTTAATCTGAACCACAGGGATGTCTGCAATGGTATAAATGATTTTGGAGTGATATGGTGTGATACCAAAGTGGTATAAAAGAGAGGAGGTTATGCTATCTTGAAGACATGTGCTCCTAAACTTTTGGAGTATGAGTTACTGTGGACCTCTTCTGCATACCTCGACCTCCATTGTGTGTGGCATGAAAAATTTACCATGGTATGAAGTTTATCATCCACAATTAAGTTAAACCTAATGTCACAGACAGAACGTAGTATTCCTGCTTCTCTCTTAACAAAGCCATGGATAAATTTTAGATATATTTAGATACATTCTAGGCTTTCAAGGGCTTACTGAAAAACTGTAATTATAAATCTTTCTGCAAAACAGCATTTCAGAGAATTCTGCTGGTTTCAACTGGGTACCATGCAGTTGCTAAATTCTCAAGGTTGTAGGGTTGGACCAAGTCATTATTAGTATTACTGTGTAGGGACAATAATAAGTTTCTATCATGCTTCAAGCGGAGGACCAAGAAACTTCATGATTTTCAACTAAATGTAAAAACTGTAGACTTGGGAATATGAACAAAGCATTAAGTTCATTAGGCTCAACAGCCATTTCATAGCAAAGGAAGCAATACCATATCCAGGTCAGTGCCTCTGTGTGCACTACAGGTCAGGAAAAAGGGGAGAGAAGAGCTATGAGCTTCCAAGATAAAGCATCAAGAACACTTGATAGAAATATATTCTATATTGCATTATATTGTTTATATTATATTTTATATTATGCTACACAATTACTGGTGTAGCATCAAGAAGATGTTCATCGTGAGGAGAATGATTTGAGTAGAAGTAAATGAGGACCCAGGGTATGCATGGGAGGTGTGTTTTCCTCAAAGAGTATGTGTGGGAGTCCCCTCTTGCGGAGCTTGCACCAGAGAGGGGTTCAGAGAAGGCAGAAGCACAGCCAGACTGCTCAGCATAGATAAAGTTCAAGACTGTAAATTAATACTTGTCCTGATCTGCACAGAGAATATGGGAATGAGGTGATTAAATAAAGTTAAAAGACTGTACAAAAGCCTGTAACATGTCTCATCTTTGTGGCCTTGGGAAAGGTTTAACGTACAAAGCCCCCAAAGAGGACATAGCAACACTTGCCTGATAGGCTATTACATCTGAAACTGCCTTCTGCCCTGTCGTTCTTCTTGGCATCATTTGATATGTGAGTTGTGTCTTGGGTATTCTGAACTTCTGGGTTAGATATCCACTTATCAGTGAGTGCATACCATGTAATGTTCTTTTGTGATTGGGTTACATCACTTTAGGATGATATTTTCCAGTTCCACCCATTTGCCAAAAATATGTCATGTATTCATTGTTTTTTCAATAGCTGAGTAGTATCCATTGTGTAAATATACCACAAGCCTGCACTCTTAATCCATTGTTTTTAGCCAGGTGTGGTGGTCATACTCCTGTAGCCTCACACAGGCAGAGATGTTTCTCTGTAACATCCAGGCACCATGGGCTACATCATGAATTGCCAGCCAGCCAGTGCTACACAAGGGTATGTTTTTTGGAGCATGGTTGTCATGGGCTACACTGTGGATAACCACTTCATGATGGAAATTGTATCTATACTGTAGCATTAGGTGATATATTTAGATACCCTAAAATATGGTACATGGCATTCACATGTTCCTTAAATAGTCATGCAGAACAAATTCATGAGAGTCACAACTGTATTTCTCCAAAGATTCTTGGGAAATGAATTCAGGTTGCAAACAAGAAATCAGGAAATCCAGAGTTATCTTCCTCTCATTTCCTTGATATATATATAGCATTGGTGATAAATATAAAGCAGAAATAATGACTTCCCAGATAAAGACTTATCAACTTCCCATATTGAGATTTCCCAGACATGTTGAGACATGGTTTTATTTTTAGGTAATATGAATGTTGCTACACATTTGGAACCTTTTTGGGTTTCATTTTTTTTTTTAGTTGGATTTGGAGCATTGCTCCATATTTCTTTTATTTTTACGTATGTGTATGTTTTTCCTGCTGAATGTCTGTGCACCACATACATTCAGTTTCTCCAGAGGACAGAAGAGGGCATGGTATTCCACCTAGAGCCAGATTAATTGTTAGCTACCCTCTGGGTCCTCTGGTTCATAGACAAATGGTCTTAATGGAAGAGCCTTCTCTCCAGTCCCTACTCTATATTTCCTCTTTGTCCTTCCAGATTGTGTGGTTTTTAATTGATCATGAGCACCCAAAAACCAAAGATAGAAGTTTTTGTAGACCTGTAGGTACAGGTGCATGAATGTGGCAAGGTAATTTTCTTAGGTTACCAGGCAGCCCTGCCATGCTCTTGTGGGTTCAAGATAATTCCCCAGAATCACTTATTATCAGAGTTGGAGCAGATCTGTCACCTCTCATGTAGGATAACCATACAGATTAGGCCTGGAATGCCTAATTGATGAAATGCAGAAATGAGAAAGATCACCTTGAGGGCAGAG
Source organism: Tokudaia tokunoshimensis (assembly GCA_036184795.1). NCBI lineage: Eukaryota > Metazoa > Chordata > Mammalia > Rodentia > Muridae > Tokudaia > Tokudaia tokunoshimensis. The sequence continues at coordinate 23,334,924 of BTHU01000001.1, read as the reverse complement.
ACAGAGCAAGTCAATCACCATTTAAAGCCAGCTACCCAGTGCTGGGATGAACCTTCGAGACTATCCTGCATGGATGGAGCCTGAAGCAGAGGTCACATACCTATGGTAGAGAGCACTTCTGTGCAAGGCTAGGCAGAGAGAGAGATAGTGGATGTTGATCTTTAACCACAGTAGATCTCAGAGTGTAATGAGGAAGTATTTCTTCCAGTGGATGCTTCATTCCTGAGAAGTTCCCCTGGAACAGATCTGATTTCTGAGACTAACAATGAGTCAGAGGACTTTGCTTGTATGTTTGTTTGTTTGTTGGGGCGTGTTTTTCACTCCTTGTTTTGTTTGTGTGTATGTATGTATGTATGTATTTTGTGAGATATATTCTTTATTTACATTTCAAATGTTGTCCCCTTTCCTGGTTCCCTCCTCCCCCAAAAATCCCATAAGCCATCTCCCTTTCCCCAGTTCAACTCCCTGCTTTCCCTGTCCTGGTATTCCTCTTCACTATGGTATCAAGTCTTTTCCAGGCCAAGGGCCTCTCCTCCCTTTGGGTGTCTAACAAAACCATTGTCCTGCTGCCTATGGGTCTGAGCCATGGGTAACTCCATGTGTACTCTTTGGATGATGGTTTTGTCCCTGGGAGCTCTGGGAGTACTGGGTGACTCATATTGTTGTCCTCCTTTGGCGCTGCAAACCCCTTCAGCTTCCTTGGGTCCTTCTCTAGCTCACCCATTGGGGACACTGTGCTCAGTTCAATGGCTTTCTGCGAGTGGTCCCTGTCCTCACTCGGTATTTGTCATGCACTAGGAGAGCCTCCCAGGTGACAGCTTATATTCCATCTCCGGTCAGTCAGCACTTTCGGAGCATCTACAAGTAGTGTCTTGGGGTTTTGTGTACTGTATGTAGGATGGATCTCTGGGGTAGGGTAGTCTCTGGGATGGTCTTTCTTGAGAATCTGCTGCTCACCTTTTTTTGTGGGTATTTTTTTCGCTTTCTACAAGAGACCCAAGAATCCATAATTTGTTCTTGCTTCTTGAGCATCATTTGATATGTGAAATGTGTCTTGGGTATTCCAAGATTCTGGGCTAATATCGACTTATCAGTGAGTGCATGCCATGTGTTTTCTTTTGTGATTGAGTTACCTCATTCAGGATGATATTTTCCAGTTTCATCCGTTTGTCTAAGAATTTCATGAATTCATTGTTTTTAATGACTGAATAGTACTCCATTGTATATATATACCGCATTTTCTGTATCCATTCTTCGTTGAGGGACATCTGGGTTCTTTCCAGCTTCTGGCTATTACAAATGAGACTGCTATGAAAATAGTGGAGCATGTGTCCTTATTGCATTCGGGGAAACCTCTGGGTATATGACCAGGAGTGGTGTAACAGGATCCTCCGGGAGTGTCATGCCCAGTTTTCTGAGGAAGCACCAGATTGCTTTCCAGAGTGGTTGTAAAGCTTGTAATCCCACCAGCAGTGGAGGAGTGTTCCTCTTTCTCCAAATCCTCCCAAACAACTGCTGTCTCCTGTGTTTTTGATTTTAGCCATTCTGACTGGTGTGAGGTGGAATCTCAGGGTTGTTTTGATTTGCATTTCCCTAATGACTAAGGATGTTGAACATTTCTTTAGGTGCTTCTTAGCCATTCAGTGTAGTTCACTATTCATTTTCGAGATGTTATTAAATGCTGAGAAAAATTCCAGGCCCATATGCTCTATGAATATTCTCCCTTGGCTTTTTTTTTCTAGTGATACTTTTATTTATTATATTGATTTATTTTATATTTATGCATGATTTGTCTTCTGTAGGTCTGTGCAACAGTTGCATGCTATTCCCCCTAGTCCAGAAGAGGTCATTATGTTTCAGGTGAAATGGAAGGTGAGATGGAAGTAAGAATCTCAGGTGCTAAAGATACCATAGAAAGCATCGACTCAACAGTCAAAGAAAATGCAAAATGCAAAAAAACGTGTAACCCAAAACATCCAGGAAATCCAGGACACAATGAGAAGATGATGGACATTTCTTTAGGTGCTTCAGAGCCATTCCAGTTACCTCAGTTGAGAATTTCCTGTTTAGTTCTGTACCCCGTTTTTTAATAGGGTTATTTGACTCTCTGGATTGAAACTTCTTGTGTTCTTTGTAGACATTGGATATTAGGCATCTATCGGATGTAGGTTTGGTAAAGATCTTTTCCCAATTTGTTGGTTTCTGTTTTGTCCTATTGACAGTGTCCTTTGCCTTACAGAAGCCTTGCAGTTTTACTTATTTTTAATTTAATTTTATTTTCTAAGTTTTTTTTATTTACATTCAAAATCATTTCCCCTTTCCCGATTCCTCCCTCCCCGAAGTCCAATAAGCCCCCTTTCCCTCCGTCTTTTCCCCATTCAAACCCCCTCTCGCATGTCTCTGTTTTATGAGGTCCCACTTGTCGATTTTTGTTCTAGGAGCATAAGCCATTGTGTTCTATTAGAAAATCCCTTCATGTGCCCAGTGTGTTCAAGGATCTTCCCCTACTTTCTCCTCTATAAGCTGCAGTGTGTCTGGCTTTATGTGTAGGTCCTTGATCTACTTGAACTTGAGTTTTGTGATAAAGAAGGGTTAAATTTGCAATTTTTCTGCTTGCTGACCTCAGGTTTATCTCAGTACCAATGTTAAAAATGCTCGCTTTTTTCCACGGGGTGTTTTTAGCTCCTTTGTCAAATATCAAGTGACCTTAAGTGTGTGGGTTCATTTCTGGGCCTTCAATTCTATTCCATTGATCTTCCTGCCTGTCTCCGTACCAATACTAAACAGTTTTTATCACACATATTGCTCTGTAATAGAAATTGAGGTCAGGGATGGTGATTCTCCCAGAAGATCGTTTTGTTGTGGAGAGTAGGTTTTTGCTTATCCTGGGCTTTTTGTTATTTCCAGATGAACTTGAGAGATTCTCTTTCTAGATATGTGAAGAATTGTTTGGGATTTTGATAGGAATTGCATTGAATCTGTAGGCTGTTTTCGGCAAGATGGGCCGTTTTTGCTATATTTTTTATCATTTCTTAAGTAAGAACTTTTATTGGGATTTATGCTTCATTTACATTTTTAATTTAATTTAGTTTATTTTCTATATTCTTTATTTTCATATCCAAATGATTTCTCCTTTCCCAGTTCCCCCTCCCCAAAAGTCCCATAAGCCCTCTTCCCTCCCCCTGTTTCCCCATTTGTCTAAGAATTTCATGAATTCATTGTTTTGTAATTGCTGAGTAGTTTTCCATTGTGTAAATAATTGGGAATTAATATATTAATTTTTTATTATATTCCGTGAGCCTGGAATATCTTTCCATCTTTTGAGATTTTCTTTCGATTTCTTTCTTCAGATGCTTGAAGTTCCTGTCATACATGATCTTTTCACTTGCTTGTTTAGAGTCTTTCCAAGGTATGTTATATTATTTGTGAGTATTGTGAAGCGTATCATTTCCCTAGATTTCTTTCTCAGCTTCTTTATCCTTTGAGTAGAGGAAGGCTACTGATTTGTTTGACTTACTTTTTATCTAGCTACTATGCTCAAGGGTGTTTATTCAGTTTTAGGAGGTTTTCTGGTGGGAATTTTGGGGGTCCCCATAACTATACGATCATATCATCTGCAAATAGGTGATATTTTGACTTCTTCCTTCCCAACTTTTATACATTTGACCACTTTTGTTGTCTGATTGCTCTGGCTAGGGACTGCCAGTAGTATATTGAATAGACAGGGAGAGATTGGACAGGCCTTGTCTGGTTCCCGATTGTTAGTGGGATTGCTTCAAGTTTCTCCCATTTAGTTTGATATTGAATATTAATATTTTGAAGAAGGCAGAGAAAGAATTACCCTTTTTTATTTCCCTGTAGTTGATCCCCTGTGTTCCAAAGTAGAAGGAAGTTATACTTGCAGTAGATAGGATTGTGAAAAGACAATTTGTGAAATACATGGTTCTGTATGTGCAAGCAATCACAAATGCACAATAAGGAAATATTAACCAGGTTTGTATGATACAATGAAAAGGAGTAGGAGAAAGATAGTGGCCACTGGCAAACAGGGTTAACTTGGGAAATTGATCTGTATGTCACATGAATTGAGTCAGGTGGTATATTTATTATAGACAAAAATCTCCAACACATCCATGGGACCTAGAGATATTTTGGTCCTCTACATCAATCTCTTTATGCATGTCAGGGTCCTAACTAAGTCTCCCCATCAAAATCACTTGACTTCTAATAAAGCAGAGAGAAATCTCCAGCTTTGGAAGGAGAGGTGGCCAAAGGTGTTCTCTGGGTCAAATTAGAGGTTCCAGGAAAGGGGCACTCCAGAAACTCTTCAAATTGAGGAGAGCTATTATCAAGCAAGTCAAGGGAATTCCCAGTGACATCATCAGTAATGCCTTCCTTGGGCAATCTCCTGTATCTAGGAGAGAAACTAGAATCTTCTGTGATGTCACCTGTGTTTGTGGTGAGAACGCCTGTGGGATATTCATTCAGTGCTGGCTGGGTTCACAAACAGTCATGTTTTCCCGGCTGAGGAGGATATTTCAGAACGAGAATGGTGATCAAGGAGACACCAGAACAAGGCAGAAGGAATCTCGCATCCTGTCTTGTAAAAAAGGAAGAATGAAATCCTTCTGGGGAAGGCACAATGAGTCCTGGGGCAGAATTTGGGGAACTTTCAGGAATAGATAGGGTTGAACTTCTGGGGTGTAGGTGTTACAAGCAGCAGCCTTGGATTTTCTCAACTGTAAAACAAGAAACAAAAGTTTCTGATGAATAGTTTGAAGGCTATAGCCAGGAATTGACAAGTGTGCAGCTACTTTTCTGGAAGCTATTTAATTTCTTTCCAGTGTCAATGAATGCCAGGAGGAGACACTTTGAGAATAACAATGTATCTCTTCATGGTAAGGAATTGAAGCACTTCATCCTCTAGATTACTGTAGGATACACCAGTCTCTGATGAAAAGAACAGAGAAGGAGGCTCCCCTGGTCATGTGTTGAGGTCTCAGACACTTTGGGATTGAACACAAGCCCTTAGGGCTTGATGGGGCTAAGCAGTATGAACTTCAGGATTTACCTGCATCACATCTGTTATGAGCTGACAATGTTCCTCAGATATCTATGTCTGAGGCAGCTTATGGTTTTCAGGACAAGGGGGCCTGTAACAGAGAATGTGGCATATGTCTGACAATGGTGGTTGTGAAGAGGGACATAGCTAAGCAGACTAGGTCCAAACATAGCTTTTTCTGCTCTTCCAGGATTCACCTGTCTCTAGCTTTTCTCTTCCTCAGACCTTCTTTTTTGGGAATCAAAAATGGTCTCCCCTGCCCCTGGGGCCCTCAACTATGGCAAATTCCTTTGTGTTTATCTATTTTCAGGTCTGCTGGGCAAACTTTATTCCAAAAATTCAAACATAACTAATCAGATGAAACAAAAAAATAAATCAGAAGCATTGGATTTTGATATCAGGAAGATGAGGTTTGAGAAGAAGAACTTTGGTAGAATCCTGGATCTTTACTCGTATAATAATTTGAACTATAGGTAGCAGTTTACTGCCAGGTACCCCTGTTGACTCTATAGTGCCCTGTCTTTAACCCTCTTCTCTTCCCATGATTGCAGTGTGGTCATTTTTCATGCATTTTCAGAAGCCCTGACAGGTGTTGAATTGTCCTTGTCTGATAAGCCCACTTGCTGTGTGGTTTTATGGTCATCTCGTCTTTGTATTTGACCTTGAAGGTTCTTGGATTTTGTTTGGGTTCTCTAAACAGGTAAAAGGACATTGGTCACAACTTGCTGTCTCTCAGTGTGTGAATGCAATGCCTGCAGGCTTCAAGGCTTTACTCTGATATTGTTCATTATATTCTGAGAGATGGCACCTGTCTGGATTTATTTGGCATTCTAATTGTGTCTGTGTGTGTGAAATGTCATTGTGTTTGTTTTATTCAGGACCTAGTGCTCTGGGATCTGTTGATGGGGTCTGAGGAGCTTGTTTGATGCACAGAATGCAGGTCATGATAGTGTTGAGTCCATAGGTGCCCAAAATGATCACCATTGTACTTTGCTTCTTGTGTTTATATTGGTTCCCAAAAGAATCTCCTGGAAAAGGAGTTATTAGAAAGCCTCTCCACTACATATACTAGTTATTCCTCTGGTAATTTGGTGTAACAATAGGGTACCAAGAATTGAGAATCCCTTCCTTTAAAATATGAGAAAAGTCATCACATATATTTGTTGTACTGAAGCCTTTAATACAGCTTAGTGGAATCTTCTCTGAGAACTAGTCTGTTCCTACATGCTCACCTGGGGAGCTCTCGAAGTTCAGCTCCCTCCATATAGTCTCCTGTCTCTGCTGTCCTGTGCCCAGGGTAATAAGTTTAAATCAGCCCCAATAGGTCCCTCTTTGAAGGAGCAGGAATGTGGAATATATTTGCCATGGATAGTCCAGAAGACAGCCTGGTTTCACATGAGACTATTATTTTATATTTTCTTTCTTTGCATTTCAAATGTTATCCCCTTTTCTTTTTCCTCTACTCTGGAAACCACCTATCCCATCTCCCTACCCCTGCTTCTGTGAAGCTGTTCCTCCTCTTTCCCACACTCCCATCCCTGCCTTGGGACCCCTAAACTGCACCATCTATTGAGCCTTCATAGCACTAAGGACCTCTCCTCCCATTGATGTCTTACAAGGCCATCCTCCTATACATATGCAGAGGGAGCCATGTGTACTCCATGGTTGGTGGCTTAATCCCTGTGAGCCCTGAGGTGTCTGGTGGTTTGATATTGTCCTTTCATCCCATGGGGTTGGGAAAACACTTTCAGCACCTTTAGTCCTTTCTCTAACTCCCTCCATCTGCAGCAGATTCTCAGTCCACTGGTTGGCTGCAAGCATTCCCCTCTGTATTGTAAGGGCTGTGGCAGTTCCTCTCATGAGACAGCTATAGCAGGCTCCTTTCGGTAAGCATTTCTTGGTATCTACAATAGAATCTGTGTTTGGGATTGTTTATAGGTTGAATCCCCAGGGTAGGCTTGTCTTGAGATTGCCTGTCCTTCAGTCTCTGCTCTATACATTGTCTCTATATATGCTCCGGAGAATATTTTGTTCCATTTCTAAGAACAAACTCCCACACTTTGGTCTTCGTCTTTGAGCTTCATGTGTTCTATGAATTGTCCCTTGGTCATGTGGAGGTTTGGGGCTTATATCATACTCATCAGTGAGTGCATACCATGTTGTTCCTTTGTGTTCGGGTACCTTACTGAGGTTGATATTTCCTAGTTCCATCCATTTCCCTAAGAATTTCATGATTTCATATAGTTTTAATAGCTGAGAGGTCCTCTACTGTGTGTATCACTTTTTCTGTATCCATTCCTCTTTTGAAGGACATTTGGGTTCTTTACAGATTCTCTCTAATTTAAATTAGTCTGCTATGAACATAGTGCAGCATGTGTCCTTGTTGTATGTTGGAGGATCTTTTTGGAATAATCCCAGGAGTGGTTTAGCTGGGGTCCTCAGGTAATTGTATGTTGAATTTTCTGAGGAACTGGTAGACTGATTTCCAGATTGAGCATAGACTGCTTATAATCCCACCAACAAATAGAAAAGTGTTGCTCTTTCTCCACATGCTATCCAGCACACTGGTTTTACCTGAGTTTTTGTTTTTAGCCATTCTGACTAATGTGAGATGCAAATCTCAGGGTTGTTTTGATAAGCAAGTTCCCTGATCACTAAGGATGCTGAACAATTTTTAGGTGCTTCTTGCCCATTCAGTATTAGTCAGTTGAAATTCTCTTTATTTTGCTCTGCCTCCGTTTTTGATAATGTTATTGTGATTCTCTGGAGGTCCTAACTTTCTTGAGTCCTTGGTATATATTATATATTTAACTCTCTATTCAATGTGGGATGCGGTAAAGTTCTTTTTCCATTCTGTTGGATGTTGTTTTGTCCTATTGAGAGTGTCCTTTGTCTAAGAGAATATATGCAATTTTATGTGGTCCTTTTTGGTTGACCACTGATCTTAGAGCATAAGCCATTGGTGTTCTTACAGGAAATGTCCCCCTCTGTCCATGTTTTGAGGATCCTCTGCCACTTTCTCCTCAATGCAGGTTCAGTGTATGTTGTTTTATGTGGAGGTCCTTGATCCACTTGGAGTTGACCTTTTTAAGGAGATAAAAAGGGTTAGTTTGACATTTTTCTACATGCTGACCCCCACTTGTACCAGTTCCATTTGTTTGCAAATGGTTCTTGAATTCATAGCTCAGTAGATGTTTTTGCTCCTTTTGGTTATGCCCTAACACAGAGATGAGACGTTGAATTCAACATCATTAAATCTCAACATGAGAAGAAAAGGATGGATATGGAAAAATGAACAAGTCATTAAGTGATGCCAATAGAGAAGTACAAGGGAGGTGAATAGAAGATAATCAATTCCTAAAAGGTGAGTCATTGACACAGCTGAGACAATCAACACTATGCAGGGAATGTTTCTGTACTGACTGAGGCTGTCTATATTCTATGCCCACTATGCACCTTTCTCATTTAAAGTTTCTTTTTTTTTTATACTTGCCAAGTATATCCTGTGAGATTTATATGTTAGCATTAACTGGTAAACTAAACATGTTGACTGCCAGATACTATGCTTGTATTGCTTGAACCCACATGTTTTGTGTGTTTTGACAGTGGATCTTACAATAGCCACTAGACATAGAGGGGTGTTATTCATGTTTCTTCATGAGAATCACTTTAAAGCCTTGGGAATATTTGTATTTGTCCCACTTTTGCTGATTATAGGACCTTGCAGTGCCATAGGATTTAATGTGACATGGTATCTCTGGTTATTTGCAGATAGAGGGTTTGACAAGTGGAACCCAGGTTGGGTCCTGCAATGGGGAAAACAATCAACAGCCCTTCACTTTAATCTTTTGCCAGGTTTCCCATAAGGTATACAAATGATTTTCTGAGGTTGCTCACATCTCTCTTGAACTCAGAACACAGACATTGCTACAATGTGTTTATTCAATATAATCTACCTGGACTATGGGGGGAACAGTGTGTTTTTCTTTAACACAAGTTTCAGATGTGTAGTTCACAGTTCAGTTTCATAGGCAGTTTGTAAAAGCTGAGAAAATTTCCAAGCCCAGGTGCTCTATGTACTTGAGGAGGAAGGGAATGACCTCAGGCTGATAAGTCCTGTTGATTTGTCCAGCAGAATAGCACTAGTTTGGGAGGGACAGCTGATTTGACTAATTCTGAACAGTCCCTTTTCCCTTTCCTTTTCTAGGTGTGAAATACCCAAGCAGTAACTGGAACGTGGTACAGATGAGGACATAATTCCCGTCAGAAAGAACTGCTGTAGGAATAGCACACGTGAGTGTGTGCGAGCAAATACACCACTGTTTCATCTCATCTCTAATAATTCATGGGCTCTCGTGGGCCTGCGTTATCTTCCCTTTACTTTGTTTTCCTTGTTGTGAATGGGTCTTAATTTCATCTGGGCTCTGCCTCAGCAAGTGTGCACATTTATATGGATTCAGTCATGTGCAGAGACACATCGAGAGCTGCTGGGCATCCAGGAAATGTCAGAGAGTGTAATTTTTTCATGTTTTGATGGGACATCAAGAATAATTACAGGAGATCAGTCAAGAAAATTGCAAAATCTTTGTGCAAAAAATCCTAACAAGTTACTCTGCTTACTAGTCAGAGGCCATAGCCTTCAAATACACACTCCAACCAAAGAGACCTGCTTAAATGTCCTCCTGGAAAGGTTGTTACCATCAGTAACTGCTTTGCTACTATGTTGCCAAAGGACAGCAGCGGTCTGTGAGCCTGGGCTGCAAAATGAGGGCAGCCAAAGAATGCTGCTTAGCACAATTCTTGTGTTTGGATTTTGGTTTGAGTTTTGATTACTTTGGTTATTGGTTTTTTGTTGGTTTTCATTTGAAGTTTTGTTATTCATGTTGGTTGTTGTTTTGTTCTCATAATTGATTTGATAGTTTGTTGATGACTATATACTGGACATATTGTCCTACCTGCTTTCAGTTACTATTGAGTAAATTGTATGTATTCCTATGAATAAACATTGATATTCATCTCTTCCCACTTAAGAAACTTCTTTATTTATATGTGGTGTCACCCTCCTTGAAATCCCTCCTGTATCAGACACAGATGATGCTCTGCATTCTCACAGGGCTTGGGCTCCATAACTACTTCCCAGTTAGACTTAGCTACAAAGGTGATTGAACATTCAGTGTGGATAGGTATGTCCAACTCAGTAGATATACCAACTTTATGATGGAAAAATTCCCCGTGATGTATCCTTGTTGTCATATATTTAACTACTTCTAAAGCGCTGTGGAATTGATATAAGTAGAACAATATAAGTACAGAACAATTTCTCATAAAATGCCATCTCGTTCCCCTGCCATCTCCATGTCCTCTTATAAAAGAAAACCATTGACTACCCTTAGTGTATATACACTGCCTATATGTGTATAGGTATGGGACCCATCAGCATATCTATAGCATCTCTGAAGTTGAAACACTTGAAGAAAAAGTGACTCATCCTGCTCAGGAGCCTTGAGTTGCCAATAGCTCTTCAGGCAGAGGAAGAACTCCATGATCCCCCTTTCATCCATGCTGGGCTATTGCCTGGCATGACCTTTTGCAGGTCTTGTCCACAGTCACAGTCACTGTGGGTTCAGATATGCACTGTCATGCCTACAAGTACTTTGCTAGAGATATCAAATGCTTCTGACTGCAGCATTCTTTCATCCCTATCATAAGCAATGACCCCTCAATCTGAGATGGGGCTATACAGACATACTACTGAGCACTAAGCACTCCAAAGTTAAGGTATTCTTTTGGTTGTTTTCCCTTAATTTGAAAGTTTGATGTTATCATAGAATGTTCATATGTTCTGATTTCAAATAAATTTGAAATATATAAATGCACATACACTTTCACACACACACACATACACACATTGAACATTTATTGAGTGATCCATATTGTTGACTTTTTCATTAATCTTAACTCTGTTTCTGACAAGATTCATTCAGTTGTTAAGCTTTCCACTGCTAAAGTTATTTATTCAGCAATTGAACTTTTCATTTCCAGATTCATTTCTGCTTTTGTTTTCCTTTAGTAGCTCTGTCTCTTTATTGAACTCTATTTTTGTATCTTGCATTGATTTCTATATTTTCATCCACATTTGTGACCCTTAGAGCACAGTCATATTCTTTTTGATTTGTACAAGCATATTTAAAGTCATTTTTTGAATTTTTGTCTGGATGATCTTGTAGATCCTTCTACTTTAGGGTACACTACTATAGATAGAATTAGTCACATGCAGGGAAAGACATATTTCTGGCTTTTGTGATAATTTTTCCTGGACTAGTAATTATTCATTGGAAATAGTTAGTACTCTCTCTCTCCCCCTCAAATCAACTTCAGTGTGTGTGTGTAGTGTGTGTGTGTGTGTGTGGTGTGTGTGTGTGTGTCTTTGTGTGTGATGTTGCAGGAGAGTGTTAAGTTGATGGTTTTCTTTTATGTAACTTGCATTGATGGCTGTGAGCCCTATCCCTAGTCTTCTTAGAGAGACCAATAGTGACTGTGAAAACATACAGAACTATCATAAAGTTGGTGTAATCCTTCTTTGTCCTGGCTTCTTTACTTGGTGGTGTGTCTCTACAAGTCTGGGTTGTTCTCTAGTTACAGTAAGCCTGGGTCAATTGGAAGTTAGAGATAGGTAATCTTGGAAAGGTGTTTGTGTGGCCAATATTACTCATCAGGTAAGGAAGGCAAGACATACTAAGAGCAATGGACAGGGAGAACACAAAAGTCTGAGCAGCATATAAGCTGAGAGGAAACAGGCCTAGTTTGAAGCTATAGATGAGAGATCCTGGAGGCAACATACCATTCAGTCTGAACACTTAGATGTGAGATAGAAGAGAAACCAAGAGACCAATGAGGTGTTACAATGAGATGCTTATCTAGTGGCTTAGGGAAGCAACATTGCAGAGTAAATGGAGTTTCCCTACCAGTAGAAAGAAACAGAGCCTAGATCATGGTTAAAGGAGGGATGTCCAAGATGAGTAGAATGGGACTGTTAGTGGAGTAGGAAGAAGTCAGGCCAGTTCACATAAAGGGAATTGTCTGGTCATTGTTTAAAGAAGGAGGAGAGCAAAATGATCACAAGATAAAGAAAAATCGAAGTAGTGAGTCTCTCTGATATTTGTGAGCAACTAGAAAGAATTCCTTTTTCTTTTACAAATCTAAAGTACAATGTTGATTGAGTTCAAGTGATCTTCGCATGCACTAATTGTTGTACTTTCCATGCACTTCCCATGTCACCCCAACCCACCCTAAAGCCTTGTAACCTTTGCCTTATTTCAAACTCATAGAAATCCAGAAAACTGAATTTGGTTTCTCAACCATCTCTCCCTTTCCTTTGTACATGTGTTTATTGAAGTCTTAGTGTTTGAACTGTCATGAGTTCTGGCCTCTGATACTGCAACTCTTTATATGAATTATAACAATGATGTCATCCACATGACAACTTAAAAATTAAAGACAATCTGGTCATATGAAAAGATAATTCTGTGCTCAATTCAGCAGCACATATACTAAAATTGGAATGAAACAGAGATTAGCATGGCCCCAGTGCAAGTATGACACGCAAAACAGTGAAGTGTTCCATATTTTTGCCATCTGCCCACCAGCCTCCCCTTAGCAACCTCTGCTCCGGGGATTGACTACACTGAGCCTTCAGAGTAGTTGGAACCTCCAGGAGCAGGGATAACCGAGCATAACTTAACTTGCGACACAGCCAGCTGGTGTGGCTCCCTGCACCCAAGAGCTAGGCAGTTCTGTGGTCATCTATGCGCCAGCTCTGCTGTGGGACATTTGCCCTGCAGAGGGACCCACGATGGGAGAGAGTGCACCAGCCTCCCCTCAGCCACCTCTGCTGTGGGGATTGACTACACTGAGATCTCCAGTTATGCAGGGTTTCCCAAGTAAAAAATCACTTGGGGCAAGGCACAATCACAGCTCCAAAGTCAATCAGGAGTAGGGCAGCCACTCAGCAATTGGTGCCAGGGGAAACCTGGTCATCCAGGGGGAAGAAAAAGGCTTGCAGGCTCAAGCACCAGCAGCAGTGACAGCAGGACCAACTAACACCCAGAGATAACCAGATGGCAAAAGGCAAATGTTGGAATGTTACTAATAGAAATCAAGGCAAAATGGCACCATCCGAACCCAACTCTCCAACAGCAGCAAGCCCGGATACCCCATCCACACCTGAAAGACAAGATCTGGATTTAAAATCACTTCTCATGATGTTATTAGAGGATTTCAAGAAGGACCTTAATTAAATCTCATAAAGAAATACAGGAGAACATGAATCAAGGGGGTAGAAGTCCTTACAAAGGAAACACAAAAATCACTTAAAGAAATGCAGAGAATAAAGGGTCAACAGATGGAGGCCCATAAGGAGGCATCACAAAAACTGCTTAAAGAAACACAGGAGAACATGAATCAACAGATAGATGCCCTTAAAAAGGAAACACAAAAATCGATTAAAGAGATGCAGGAGAATATGGATCAACGGATGGAAACCCATAAGGAGGAAACACAAAAATTGCTTAAAGAAATAGAGGAGAACGTGAGTCAACAGGCAGAAATCCTGAAAGAGAAAACACAAAAATATCTTAAAGAAGTACAGGAAACACAAACAAACAAGTGAAGGATCTCAGCAAATCCATCCAGGATCTAAAAAAGGAAGGTAAGAAACAACTAAGATATCACAAAGGGAGACAACTTTGGAGATAAAACCTTGGAAGAAATCAGGAGTCATAGATGCAAACATCAACAATAGAATACAAGAGATGGAAGAAAGAATCTCAGGTGCTGAAGATACCATAGAAAGCATAGACTCAACAGTCAAAGAAAATGCAAAATGCAAAAAACGTGTAACCCAAAACATCCAGGAAATCCAGGACACAATGAGAACCAAACTTAAGGATTATAGGTATAGATGAGAGTGAGGATTTGCAACTTAAAGGGACAGCAAATATCTTCAACAAAATTATGGAGGAAAACTTCCCTAACCTAAAGAGAGAGATGCCGATGAACATACAGGAAGCCTACAGAACTCCAAATAGACCTGGACCAGAACAGAAATACCTCCCATCACATAATAATCAAAACATCAAATGTACTAATCAAAGAAAGAATATTAAATGCAGTAAGAGAAAATGCCAAGTAACATATAAAGGAAGACCTAACCGAATCACATCAGACTTCTCACCAGAGACTATGAAAGCCAGAAGATTCTGGGCAGATCTCATGCAGACTCTAAGAGAACACAAATGCCAGCCTAGGCTACTATACACAGCAAAACTCTCAATCACCATAGATGGAGAGACCAAGATATTCCATGATAAAACCAAATTTACACAATATCTTTCCACAAACCCAGCCCTGCAAAGGATAATAGGTGGAAATGGCCAATACAAGGAGAGAAACAACACCCTGGAAAAAACGAGATAGTAAGCTTCTTTCATCAAACTCAAAAGTAGATAAACATGAAAACATAAAGATAGCATCAAGAATAGCAGGGTGGCAATAATCACTATTCCTTAATCTCTCTTAATATCAACGGTCTCAATTCTCCAATAAAAAGACATATACTAACAGACTGGATAAGTAAACAGGACCCTGAATTTTGCTGCGTGCAGGAAAATGGACCTCAGTGTCAAAGACAAACACAACCTCAGAGTAAAAGGCTGGAAAACAATTTTACAAGCAAATGGTCCCAGGATATGAGTCAGAGTAGCCATCCTAATATCAGATAAAATTGACTTTCAACCTGAATTCATCAAAAAAGACACAGAAGGACACTACATACTGGTCAAAGGAAAAATCCACCAAGAAGAGCTCTTAATCCTGAACATCAATGCTCCAAACGCAAGGGTACCCTCATTCATAAAAGAAACTTTACTAAAGCTCAAAGCACACATCGCACCTCACACAATAATAGTGGGTGGCTTCAACACCCCAATCTCTGAAATGGATCATTCAGTAAAACAGAAAAATAAACAGGGACACAGTGAAACTAATTGAAGCCCCTGGACCAAATAGAACTAACAGATATATATAGAACATTTCACCCTAAAGCAAAAGAATATACCTTCTTCTCAGCACCTCATTGTACCATCTCCAAAATCGACCATATAATTGGTCACAAAACAGACCCTCAATCAGATATAAGAAGATGGAACTAATCCCATGCCTCCTATCAGATCACTATAGAATAATGGTGGTCTTCAATAGCAACAAAAACAACAAAAAGCCCACATACATGTAGAAGCTGAACAATGCTCTACTAAATGATACCTTGATCAAGGAAGAAATAAAGAAAGAAATCAAAGACTTTTTAAAATTTAATGAAAATGAAGGCACAACATACCCTAATTTATGGGACACAATGAAAGTGGTGCTAAGAGGAAAATTCATAGCCCTGAGTGACTCCAAAAAGAAATGGGAGAGACCATACACTAACAGTTTAATGGCACACTTGAAAGCCCTGGAACAGAAAGAAGCAAATACACCCAAGAGGAGTAGAAGGCAGGAAATCATCAAACTCAGGGCTGAAATCAATCAAGTAGAAACAAATAAAACCAAACAAAGAATCAGCAAAACTAGGAATTGGTTCTTTGAGAAAATCAACAAGATAGATAAGCCCTTAGTCAGACTAGCCAGAGGGCACAGAGACAGTATCCAATTAACAAAATCAGAAATGAAAAGGGAGAGATAACAACAGAAACAGAGGAAATTCAAAAAATCATCAGATCCTACTACAAAAGCCTGTATTCAACACAACTAGAAAATCTCGAGGAAATGGACAATTTCCTAAACAGATACCAAATACCAAAATTAAATCAGGATCAAATAGACCATCTAAACCGTCGTATAACCCCTGAAGAAACAGAAGTGGTCATTGGAAGTCTTCCAACCAAAAAAAGCACAGGTCCAGATGGTTTTAGTGCAGAGTTCTATCAGACCTTCAAAGAACACCTAACACCAATACTCTTCAAAACTACTCCACAAAATAGAAACAGAAGGAACACTACCCAACTCATTCTATGAAGCCACAATTATGCTGATACCAAAATCACACAAAGATCCGACAAAGAAAGAGAATCTCAGACCAATTTCTCTTATGAATATCGATGCAAAAATACTCAATAAAACTCTTGCCAACTGAATCCAAGAACATATCGAAATGATCCTTCACCACGATCAAGTAGGCTTCATCCAAGGGATGCAGGGATGGTTCAATATAAGGAAGTCCATCAATGTAATCCACTACATAAACAATCTCAAAGAAAAAAACCACATGGTCATTTCATTAGATGCAGAGAAAGCATTTGACAAAACTTAGCATCCCTTCATATTAAAGGTCTTGGAAAGATCAGGATTTCGAGGCCCGTAGCTAAACATAGTAAAAGCAATTTAGAGCAAACGAGTAGCCAACATCAATCTGAATGGAGAGAAACTTGAAGCAGTCCCACTAAAATCAGGAACTAGACAAGGCTGCCCCTCTCTCTCCCCGTATCTTTTCAATATAGTACTTGACATTTTAGCTAGAGAAATTAGACAACAAAAGGAGGTAAAATGAACACATATTGGAAAGGAAGAAGTCAAACTATCACTATTTGCAGACAATATGTTAGTATACTTAAGTGACCCAAAGAAACTCCACCAGAGAACTCTTACAGCTGATAAACAACTTCAGCAAAGTGGTCAGATATAAAATCTACTCAAGCAAGTCAGTAGCCTTCCTATACTCAAAGGATAAGCAGGCTGAGTAAGAAATAAGAGAAATGATACCCTCCACAATAGCCACAAACAATATAAAGTATCTTGGTGTGATGCTAACCAAACAAGTGAAAGTTCTGTATGACAAGAACTTCAAGTCTCTGAAGAAAGAAATTGAAGAAGACCACAGAAGATGGAAAAATCTGCCATGTTCATGGATTGGCAGGATAATATATTAAAAATGACCATCTTGCCAAAAGCAATATACAGATTCAATGTAATCCCCATCAAAATCTCAACTCAATTCTTCATAGAGTTAGATAGAGCAATTCAAAAATTCATCTGCAATAACAGACAACCTAGGATAGCTAAAACTATTCTCAAGAGTAAAAGGAACTTCTGGGGGAATCAGTATCCTGGACCTCAAGCTGTACTGCAGAGCAATAGTGTTAAAAACTGCATGGTATTGGTACAGTGACAGGCATGTAGATCAATGGAACAGAATTGAAGACCCAGAAATGAATCCACACTCCTATGGTCACTTGATCTTTGACAAAGTAGATAAAACCATCAGTGGATAAAAGATACCCTTTTCAACAAATGGTACTAGTTCAACTGGAAGTCAGCATGCAGAAGAATGCAAATCTATGCATTCTTATCTCCTTGTATTTAGCTCAATTCCAAGTGGATCAAGGACTTCCACATAAAATCAGACCCACTGAAACTAATAGAAAGGAAACATATGGGCACAGGGGGAAAATTTCCTGAACAGAACACCAATAGCTTATGCTCTGAGGTCACGAATTGATAAATGGGACCTCATAAAATTGCAAAGTTTCTGTAAGGCAAAGGACACTGTCAAAAGGACAAAGTGGCAACCAACTAACTGGGAAAAGATCTTTACCAACCCTACATCTGACAGAGGGCTAATATCCAATATATACAAAGAACTCAAGAAGTTAGACTCCAGAGAGACAAATAACGCTATTAAAAAAATGGGGTACAGAGCTAAACAAAGAGTTCTCACCTGAAGAATATCTAATGGCTGAGAAGCACCTAAAGAAATGTTCAAGATCCTTAGTCATTAGGGAAATGCAAATCAAAACAACCCTGAGATTCCACCTCACACCAGTCAGAATGGCTAAAATCAAAAACACAGGAGACAGCAGTTGTTGGTGAGAATGTGGAGAAAGAGGAACATTCCTCCACTGCTGGTGGGATTGCAAGCTAGTTCAACCTCTGTGGAAAGCAGTCTGGCGGTTCCTCAGGAAATTGGGCATGACACTCCTGGACGATCCTGTTATACCACTCCTGGGCATATACCCAGAGCCTTCCCCTGCATGCAATAAGGACACATGCTCCTCTATGTTCATAGCAGCCTTATTTATAATAGCCAGAAGCTGGAAAGAACCCAGATGTCCCTCAACAGAGGAATAGATTCAGAAGATGTGGTATATTTACACAATCGAATACTACTCTGCAATTAAAAACAATGAATTCACAAAATTCTTAGGCAAATGGTCAGAACTGGAAAATATGATCCTTAGTGAGGTAACCCAATCACAAATGAACTCACATGGTATGCAGTCACTGATAATTGGATATTAACCCAGAAACTCGGAATACTCAGGACACAATTCACATATCAATAGATTTCCAAGAAGATAGAAGGAAAGACCCTTGGTTCTGGAAAGACTGGATGTAGGGGGATACCAGGACAGAGAAGTGAGAGGGTGTTGAGTGGGAACAGGGGGAAGGAAGAGGGCTTATGGGACATTCGTGGAGGGAGGAACCAGGAAAGGGTAAATCATTCAGAATGTAAATAAAAAAATATAGAAAATAAAAAGTAAGAAAGAAAGAAAGACAGAGAAAGAGAGAGAGAGAGAGAGAGAGAGAGAGAAAGAAAAGATAGTTCTGGTTAGCTCTAATTGTCATCTTCATATAACCTACAGTCATGTGACAGGGTATGCTCAGCTGATGATTTACTTATATCAGTTTGGCATAGGACCATTCCACAAGGTTATTATCTTGATTATTACATGATATCCTACACCACTATGGGTAACATTATTTCTTGGGCAGTCATCCCACTCTATGTAAGATATAGAGTCAAGCAGGAACCTGTTAGCAATCTAGAACATGATCCAGCAAGTTTATCCTCCACAGTTTTTGCCCTGTTTTCTCTATGTGACCTATTTGACCTTGAAGTATAAGGCAAATAAAGCCCTTCATCCAAAAGTTGCTTTTGGTCAGTGTTTGATCATAGCCATAAATAGTGTCTAGTGTACAGTTTCTATGCTCAACTTATTCTAGTGCAACTCTTATTTCCAACTGACTTATGCAAGAAAATATGTTGCCTGTAATCCAAAGCCATCCATCAATTGCTTTTAAATTCTTAAAGGTATAAAATACACTCTACATGTATAACAAGATATTCATGATTGTATTACGTAGGTCATAGATTGCAACATTGTATTTCACTCTAGACATTTCTTTGACATAGTAGCCTCTATTGAGTTTTCATTGTCAGACTAACCCTCGTCCAAGCTTTGCATCTTATTCCTGGAAAGTATTCACAATTCAACTCACATATACTCCTATCCCTCAATCTGTGTTCAAACTTTGCCAGGTGATTATGTGGTCGTATATTTTTTGGCTATTCCAACCCCAGCAGTGTAAGCTTATATCTGCTGGGATAAATAATTTTTTCTTCCCCTACAAGAATAATGAACAGTGCTATAGCCTACATTCTCTACAAATGTTTTCTAATACTAAATATATTTTTAAATGTTTACTCTACATTTCACATAAAATGTCAACTACTGCTGATGCATTTAGTCATCAGTTAAATACAAATCTATTAACTGTACACTATACCACTATATAGAGCTGGATGTTCGTCATATGTGTAGCAGGAAGCAGGAAAAGTCCTCCAAACCCTCTCTGCTTCCTGGTTTTCTAGACTAATGGATCCAGATATTCTCATATTAGTCTTAATGAGAAGTGACATTCTCTTCATGACCCTTGCACTAGTTTGAATTAGAATGTTTTCCACTGGATCAGATATTTGAGCCTTTGGTCCCAGTTGCAGTACAGTTGGTGAGGTTCAGAGACTCTGGCTTTGTTGGAGAAATGATGTCACTGGGGAAGGCAGCCCTAAGAGTAGAAACCTTCCATCACGTCCCATTTTTGCTCACTCTCCTTCATGCTTGCATATGAGGGTGTGAGTGACCAACTTTCTGTTCCTACCTTCATGGATGCTGCTTGATTCTGTGCCTACCCATGTTTACTAACACTTACCCATGGTTACTGGACACTTAGATGTGAGATAGAAGAGAAACCAAGAGTTCAATGAGGTGTTACAATGAGATGCTTACCTAGTGACTCAGGGAAGCAACATTGCAGAGTAAATGGATTTCCTACCAGTAGAAAGAAACAGAGCCTAGATCATGGTTGAAGCCCATGGAACCCTAGCCCTTTCGAACCTTAATCCCAAGCAAACTCATTCATCCTTAAGTTACCTAGGTCATGGCATTTTAACAAAACAACAGAAAAGTAAGGAGTGTAATCCACATTTAGAGTTTCCACATGTCTTCTTTTTTAATTTGATAACTCCCTCATACTGACTCAGGAAAGTCATTGGTCATGCCGGGAATTCCATACACCACAATCTGAGAAGAAATCTTAGTCCCATGAAAGAAAGGAAGTTAGTTCAGAGTCTTGTCTCCTCCTACATTCTAAACTGATGAGTGGCTACATTGAAGCCTATGCTACAGTAGACATTTTGCAGATGGACTGACCTAATATATATTGGATTTCAGTGAAATTTCAAGGATTTTCACAGTATGGTAAATTATTTACTTTCTACAATCCCATTTCTCCTGCTATGAGTTGGGGTCAATAATCCCCACAGAGCTATGTTGCCCTCAGAATAAGAGGATTCACAACATGGGCTCATGTCATCATTTTCTTTTCAGCACCAGTAGTGGAGAGTTATTAAGAATGGGTCCAACTGACAAAATCTAGTGGACTAACATCTCAGCATTGAACACAAGTAAACACATTCTAGTCATGTCTCTTGCCCCCACAAAATGTACCCCATATTTCTCATCAGCATCAGTGCCCTGGTTGACCTGACGAGAAATGTCATGATGCTGTGGCTTGTAGGTTTCCACATGCATACGAATATCTTATTTGTCCACCTCATCAACATGGCTCATCAACTTCTTCTTCTCTACTCTTACATGGTATGTTTTTGGCAGAGGATTGGTATCCTCTTCCACATTGATGTCTACATACACATCCCATTGTTTTTCTATACTGTGTCCACCCTTGCTTAACTTGCAGGTGTGAACATGCTCACAGCCATTAGTACTTAGCACTTGTTGTCTGTGTTTTGGCAGAAAAAAGACACTCAGATATTCTGGATGTGGTAGCCAAAGGCTGATGCTGTTTTCTGTGATTACCAGAAGAGTTAATCCTGTGTAGTGGCTCAAGGCTGACAATCTCTGTGCCCAGAAGAGCCATCAAGATCACCAATTATCACAGGGCTACAGTGGGCTGAGAGAGCAAGCAGGAAAGACATATTTCAGAAACAGAGACAAGAGGATGTAGGACAGGCTTAAGGAAAGGGATGTCAAACAGGATCTTAACCAGAAATTCTGAGTCATAGTAGAGAAGTATATAGCAGATTCCAGTGGGTCAAGAAGGCACAGACTCTATTCCCTGTAATGAATGCCCAGGAAGGTATAGCAGCTTCCAGTAACCTGACAGATTGAAAGGACACTTAGCAAGTGGGCAAGGAGAGGCAAGAACTGAGAACTGGTGGAGGGGAAGTGGCCAATGAGGTGAACTATAGGATTTGGATTAAAATATGATGATTGACAGAAGCCAGCAGAAACCAATGATTTATACCTTAATAGTCAAAACGGACACTTGGTTGTTTTGGTACAGGCTGAAAAACTGGGAACAGGGTCCATTTGTGCTTCTCCAAGGTGTTTGGCTCCAGATTTATGTGAGTATAGAAGGAAGGGATTGGATGATAGCATGGACTTTGAAGCATTTAAATGGTATTTGTTACAGTCGGCCTTTCATATGCTGATGGACAACACAGTTACCCATGTGTCTCTTGTCAACAGCAATGTAAATTGTTCTTTTGGTAGCTGGGAACTGATTTCACAAGTTCCCATGCCATAATGGATTTTCTCTAACATCCAGAACTCATTCTGTAATGTAGGTTGAGGTTATTTCTAAATACATTCTGAAACCTTACAGTTTGTAATTGTTCGTTTGAATATAGTGTCTCAAGCTGAATCTAAATTGTACTCAATGGGGTTACAAAGTATGAGACTCATGATAGTTAGGAGAGACAAAGCATTGGTTTGTCATATACCTTCGGATTTTGTGACAGAATCTGGACATTTGGAGTTCAGGTCTTTGCTATATTGTTTTGTGTGAGATTTTTGCTCATCATTTCTAGACTCATGTAGGGTGATGACCGACAAACATTGTGAGAATTCTAAAGGGAAAAAGACTGGGAAAGGGAAGCCCTTATCAGGGATCTATGAGTACCTACAGACATAACTAAGATGGACAACTAGCTTGGTAGCTTGGGTAGTCCTGATGTCATGGAACCAAGGAGAGTGATTTTTTTTAACAGAATGGGTGTGCAACTTGATTGGTAGTTATTTCTTATTAGGGTAAGGAACATGTCTTCTCATGTTTTCCCAAATGTCTGATTAGTGTTTCTATCGCTATGAAGAGAAACCGTGAACTTGACATATCTTATACAGGGAAATATTTACTTGGGACTAGCTTATAGTTTAGAAGTTTAGTCCATTATTGAAATGGTGGAAGCTTGTTATCAGAACAGCAGACATGACAGTGTAGTGGTAGCTGAGAGTTCTACATTTGTAACAGTAGATACACTTCCTGCAACAAAGCCACACCAACTCTAACAAAGCCACATCTCTCTTTTTTCCTCTTTTTTTTTAATTGGTTGTTTTTAGGTATGAGTATTCTCTGTGTATATATGCTGCAGTCCAGAAGAAGGCATCAGATCCTATTATAAATGGTTGTGAGCCACCATATGGTTGCTGGGAATTGAACTCTGAACCTCTGGAAGAAGAGCCAGTGCTCTTAACAGCTGAGCCATCTCTCCAGCCCCTTTAATTGGTTATTTTACTTATTTACATTTCAAATATTATCCCCTTCCCAGTTTCCAGATCACCAAACTTGGCTGATGTTTAAAGCACTTCTATTTCAAATAAGAACGATCAGATGCTACAACTACATGTCTGAAAGAGGTGTCCTAGCCAGATCTGGAGACTTAAAAAGAAAACAAAAACAAAGACAGACTTCACTGTCTCTTTCTGTGCAGTTTAAGTCCATAATGACAACTTCATCTGTGGTTTGCACAGAAGAAGAAAGCTCGCAAGAAAGACACCAAGCCATTGTGCCCAGAACAAAGTAATACATTTATGCTGGATTTTATTCAGACTAAACTAAAATGGATTTGTGATTTGGTAGCAATTACTCATCATTTCAAAGCAAAGTGATATTTAGAAACAAAAGTATAAAGATCTTAAAAACAACAACGGTACATCAAATCAATGCATTTCAGCATTGATGTGGAATTGCATAGCACAACCAACATTTTAGTCAGGGTATTTAAATAGAATTTAGATTATACAAGGTTTGATTCTTATGTTTCCTTGGGGGTTGTTTTTGTTTTTGCTTTTGTTTTGTTTTGTTTTTTGGTGCAGCATCATGTTAACTTGGATTTTTAAGTGTTCTCGATTAATTTATTTATATTTAGTATATGTATTAATGTATCAGAGAATGAACAATGTCTACAAATTATGAACTTAGGTCTGAGGGAGAAATTTATGTATTACAAGCATAAAATAAGTGAATTTTTTACCTTAAAGAATTAGAGCATATTTTCCTTACCCCTCAACTTTGGCTTCTTAACATAAGTTGCTATAAATTCTTTTGGGGAAAATTTTTGCAACACTTCGATAAAACTCTAAAGTTCTTGTCGATGATGTGAACTTTTGTTTGCATTGCTTTTTCTTGTTTCTGTGAATTAGCACTGTATTGGCTTCCTTAAGACTAACAACTCCTTAGATTTACATAATAGCTCATTAAGTTGTTATTAAACTAATAGAAAGCATATAAGAAGTGATTACATAGACAGCTTTTAAAATAACTGTATGTCAGTTTTTAATAGTAAGCTATGAAAATGATTCCAGAATGCAGGGTAAACCAGAAGGAAGTTGCCCAAAATCACTTACTGAGAAATAATTTATATCAACCTAGGCTGTTAGTTCATTGCATAATTTTTCTTCTGAGACCCTCCCCAGTGTCCCTAAGCAATGCCTTTGGAGCTTCAGAGTAGACAGTGCTGCCTCCCTGGTGGACAAGGTGGGATCCAGTTAGGTCATCTGAAAGATTAAGTTCCAGGATTTCAGGGTTTTTAGTCTAGCCAATAGTGATCATGCTTCCAGGGAAACTGCTTCCCCATGCTTGCAGAACTACCAATAGCCTGCAGATTATTAATGCATCTGCAAGGCTAAGGATGCTTAGTGTTTCATACACTGCATTGGTCCTAGAGAGAAGGGCCTTTGACATTGCTTTGAGCAGGAAGTGGGAGAAGAAAGGGATGCTGAGTGGGTGTATTTATATATAATTTAGGTTTTGTTTGTACAGTGTATGTATCTTATTAGGGCATCTCCTTGTCCTTCCTTACTCTTAAGGTTTTTTACACAACATGCAGAGGCACTGAAGTGGCCATGTCATCTTCATGTGTCAAGAATGTAGTCAGTGTTTCAGAATCAAAGTCTAAGATAAACAAAGCAAACTAAAATAAGGAATTTTATAGATGATATGTTTGGATTCTTCTCAACTTTCAAACTGTTTAGCACAGTTCCATGGTGCTATGTACAAAGAGTTGTCCACCAAGACCAGCTGCATCTTAAAAAACTTTATGTTCTAGCTGGCTTCTCAGCTGCAGTTTGCCATGAGAGCTATTTTGTAGCTCCGGGTATTTTTTTTTTAGCCTGTGAGCAATTTCTTAAGGGTTACAAAGCCACTTAAGAGGAGTGTCTGTCAAAAGACTTAGAACACACCCTGAAAAACATTTGTAAGATTCAGATTTGACTCATGCAGCACGTGATCACACAGGATCTTCTGAGTGGCCATGCATATGTAGTTCAGCAGAAGCTTGAGAAATGAGGAGTGTAGGAGATTGGAAGTGACTTTTCTCTCCACCTGTTAGCTAACTCATAAGCAGCCAATCCCTTAGGTTGCTTAGTATGGAAAAGCAGTATTAAACTCCCAGATCAGCCTCCTGGGAACCATCCAAGTGGTACGTTGAGTTGATTTTGGACTAGTTAATAAATAGGAGCCACAGCCCAACTCACTGTTCAAATGGCTAGCTAGAAACTAGGTCAAGTTCACACTCTCCTCAGCCTGAGGGGTTGAGTGTGGGAAATTCAGGATGGAAACTGGAATTTAAAGTTTCATGGGGAAAGTATTTGCATACACAAGGAGTTATATCTACCCAGGGCCCTAGTTTTGCAATAACTAAAACCAACAGATAACAATCAGGCTCTGGATAAATAAGCATGCTTTAGGTAATCTGCAGCAAAAGTGGAGTAAATATCTATAAACAGAATGACTTCTACTTTCTGGACTATCTCAGAATTGTCTTAAAAATATTATTTTTTTTAAATTTTGAAGCCCAGTTTCAAATCTTGCCAACTCTAAAACTCCCCACGAGACGACTCTTAGAGTTTATGCATTAAATGGCAAATCCATGTGCATTAACAGAAAAATATCCAAAGAAAAAGGATCAAGCCCTATTGCCTTGAGAAAACAGCTTTGGCATTTCCTGGCATTAATGTAAAGATAATGTTCCTATGATGACATATTTTCAAAGAAACACTTTCTTATTTACTGCATGGTATAAACTGTTGCTAAATTTGTTGTTACATTATGTCACTGCTGAAAGTTCTTTGCACTACAATAATGGAATTTACAAGATAAAGAAATTACTGAAAGGAAGGGTTATTCTTTGAGATCAATAAAGTCAGTAAGCCTGCACACAGATACTGTTCTGTGGTTGAGCACTTGCAAATCAGCATGTGACTGTAGTTATGATATGCAGTGGAAAGTGCATATCACAAAAGAAGAGGCACTGCCATCTTCCTCCAGAAGGACTGACACTTCAAACAGTGCAGACACCCAAGTCTGAAGAGGATGTGGAACACAGGCATACACACACACCATGCTAGTGAATGCAGTATGGTATCCTGCTTTAGAAGATAATTCCAGTGTTGCTTACATTCTTGAACATACAAATTGAACAGAACAGACCCATGCTGAACATGGGCCTATAACAGCATGCAACAAACATAGTGTTCCTTATACATCCAGTGAGTTGAAAGCATAAGTTGACTTGAAAACACAGGAGTTATTGGTAGTTTGTATCTTGGTTGCCCAAACTTAAAATTAACCAAAATGTACTTCATAAGATGGATAAGCTGTTGAACATCCAAAAAATATTGCTTACAAGACTAAATGAGCCGCAAAGCTGTGAAAATATTAGACAGACTTCAAATGCATATTACTGAGACAAAGGGGGCAGTCTGAGAAAAAGCTATACATGGAACAATTTTAATAATAACTGAAACTGTGTAAAACCCAAAACTACATGACAAAAGTTCTATGATTTGCTGAAGTTCTGAGTTGAGAGGAAGGAATGGGGGCAGTACTAGGCATTTTTACATAGTTAGAAGCATTCCACATATCACTGTAATGGTCCATCATAACACGTTATAGTTGTCAACTCCCACCACTGAGTTGTACAGCACAAAATGAAACATAATGATCTTCGTTATAATTAATTGTAAGTATTGGTTGGCTAATTTTAATAAGTACATTAAGCCATATAATGATAATAACAGGATAAATTATGCATCAATGCAGACAATGAGAAAAAGGATATACATAGCTATGAGCTGTTTGTTGGCCAGGCAATCCTCAGAGACTTCCATCACAATACAGGTTATTGCTCTGCTACTGTTCATCTGCCAAAACCAGATGGTGAGAGCCTATTGGAATATATAGTCCATATATAATGGATATGTGACTCAGGCAATTCCAGCTGGAACTGATCAGGCAGCATCCTCCCTATTGACTGCTATTCATAGTTTTGGGAGGTACAATTCTGGTCGTGGATGATAAAAGCCATCAACCATTTTTTCCAGATGTATATCCCATGTAGCACAATTCCAACATGGAGTGAATGGTATGCAACAGAGGTATAACTACTGAGGGTATAGCCAACCACTTTCTCTGGATTTCAGGTTCATGCCACAGAAGTGTACACACATTTGATACTGAAGACTTGGTCAAAAACTTTGGGGTTTGGAGAAGAAAATACTATGGATGTTTGCTAAATAGACATCTAGTCAAACTACCCTGAATCATTTATATTAGTATCAATAGACTAGTGCTGCTCTCAGACTGGGTCTGAGAATGTTCTTTTAACAAAGGCCAATCAACAGTTAAAGCAGAGACTCCCCTATATTCACAGTGTTGGAAATATGTAGGTGTCAAATGTTCAGCCATAAATAAGACAATTATATCTCCCCATCCAAGGCCAAGGAGCATGACAGATATGTAGACAGGAAGGGTACAAAAGACTGAGGATGGAGGAGGGCACCCACCAGGAAGCCTCAGATTATGGCATGCCACTTGAAATCACAAACTCAAGTCACAAAGGAAATGTGAAGCAGAAGAGTATTTCACCATGATTAGAGTATTTAAAATGAAAAAGGCTCAGCATATCCCACATGTCAGAAGCATGTGCAGCAACTGGAGCTCTTATGTTTTGTTGGGAGTAAATACAACCACACAAGAAATTACTTAAACAGTTTTTATATAATGAGACATGATGTGCAACACAACATATCCAAGAAACTAAAAGCAGGTATGTACAAAATTCTTTACATAAAAATGTTAAATCAATCAATATGAAATGGTTAACTATGGTAAAACTATAGTTTTATAATGCTGATAGAAGGAATAAAACAAAATTGATCAACTTCAAATAGGAGGTTGAGCACAGGATGCTAGGATCCAAAACTTCATATATCATGTTTTTAAAAGTATAAGAAGATGCAGACCAAGTTTGTGGCTGGTAAAGGAAGCAGAAGCAGTGTTTTTCTCTAGGAGCAAAAGCATTCAATAGGCAAGTGGAGAGTAAATGTATACACATATGTGTGTGTGTATGTGTGTGTGTGTGTATACTGTAGAGTTCCTACCAAACAACAGAGTCAACTAACCTGGAACACTGGAATCCTGAGAGCTCTCAGAGACTGAGCCACCAACCAAAGAGCATGCATAGGCTGGACTGAGGACCCTGGCAGACATGTAGCTCAGTCTTCATATTAGTCCCACAACAACTGGAATGAGAACTGTTCCTAAAGCTGTAGCCTGACTGTGGAATCTGTTCCCTGATAGGGCTACCTTGTCTGGCTGCTGTGGGAGAGGATATGATTAATCCTGCAGAGACTTGATGCACCAAGATGGGGGGATATATAAGTGACCCAGACCCTTTAAGAGGAGAGGGAGAGAAGAATACAGTGAAAGACTCTTTGAGAGAGAAACTGAGAGGTGGGCATCATTTGGGATGGGAAGAAAAACTAAAGAGAGAGAGAGAGAGAGAAAGACAGAGAGAGACAGGGAGACAGAGAAATTATGTTGTGAGTATTATGAGTCACGGATATGCTCTTCAATAACTAGAACAAACTTTTACATGTCATCTTTTACACGTAATTTAATTATTTTTAATTCATAATAATTTATCCTTAAATTAATTTACAAAAATTGAGAAGAAATGCAACATTTAAATGAATGTATTAGTTTGCATTATAAATTCCATTCGAAACCTACAATGAGTGTTTAGAACTTGCAAGAAGAGGGAAATTCTATAAGCAATTCAAGGGACAAAGGGGGGAGGAAAGGGAAGGGATGAACCTAGTGTCTACTAGGGTACGTGACAAATGCAAACCACAAGGAAACAGCCAACCTCAAGCTTTACATGCTGTTGCCTTATTTGGGTGTCAGATCTAACCACATGCTTGCAACATGTAATACTGAAATAAGCAAGTGGAAAGACAGGAGCAAATCAGACTAATTGCACAACATACATACATACATACATACATACATACATACATATATATATATACATACATATATATATATAATTTCTGCATGTTGAAATTCTGGCATGCAAGGCAAGATGCGCCCACAGATGTGTAATGGCATAACCACTACAGGGTACTAACTGCGTTTGATTGCCTTGAAACCTCCTTCCACAGGAGGGAATTTCATATCTGGTACCAATCTTACTCAAGTGCACATATGCGCTAGAATCATAGGCCCTGAGTTAAAACCTGATACTGTTATTTTGATAAGTGGTCAAGTTGTCAAATTGCTCTCTAGTTTTGTTTATATTCATATACTTGATCTGCTCTCCATGTTGTTTAGACAATATTTTTTTCCTCAGTGGAAACAATCAGTGACCAGATGCATGAATAAACAGTGAAGAAAATAAGAGACTGAGTGCCTAGTCCTACACCTGGCATCTGTCTCAACATATTTGTACTCAGGAACTAGAGTGGACATAGAAATGCTTGTCATTGTGTGGAGCATGAAAAACATGACTAAAGGAGTGACATGCATTTGCCAACATTTCTACATATAGGAAACCCCAGGCCTCTCTACCATTTGATAAGGCTTCTTCAAGTCTCAGACTTCACTCCTGGTAGACACCTTTCTAGGACACAGATATCCTTGGTATTGACAGGTGAATTCACAATTTCTTCACTTTGTCCAGCTTACCACCTCCATCAAGAAGAATCTGGGAAAGAAGTTAAGTTTTTTTTTTTTCAAAAACTTATTCTGAAAGTTGTTATTTGCTCTTCTTATGCCAGGATCTTGTAATGTCACCTTTAGGAGGAGTCTGCGAGGAGTCGAATGAGTCACTCCTTATCAGAAGACTGAAAGTCCCTGTTGTCAACACTATGGGCCTTCAGACTTGACTAAGGAATATTGGAAGGTCAAGGTTTATAGCCTACCTCTCCTCAAGTTCCTCTCCTATAATGCCCCTCTTGCCCCTGCCATCTCCATGTGTTCTTCTAAAAAAAAAAAGCATTGAGTACCCTTAGTACTGCCTGCATGTGTATAGGTGTGGGATCATGAAGAGTCTCTCTGAAGTTGAACCCTTGGAGGAAAGAAAGTATATACAGTCACAGTCACTGTGAGTTCACATGTGGCACATGCTGTTCTTTTCATGCTAATGTTAGTAAGACTCGACATCACCTTCATATTTTTCTTTCATTATTTCCATATTTTCCCACTTGATAGCCTGTCCCACACCAGAACTGACAGCAGACATTGGTCATGCTTCTGGCTTCCAATTCCTGCAGTAGAGTTAAATTACCTTCACGACAGAAAGAACTTGAGGTTCTGTCTTTGTTACAGTTCTATTACTGAGAAGAGACATAATAACAAAGGAAATTTATAAAAGAAAGCATGTACTTGGGGCTTTGTTTACATTTTCAGGGGGTGAATCCTGGAATATCATAGCCAGGAGTAAAGCAATGGATATAGAGAAATAGTTCTAGAGCAGGAAGTGAGAGATTAGATCTTATCCAAAAGGTACAAGCAGAGATAAAAAAGAAAAAAAAGTATGATTGATCTGTTTAGGGCTTTTGAAAACTCAAAGACTTCAACAAAGTTAAACCCCTTAACCCAGGTTGGGAGAATTTTAATGATTCCTTCTATTTCCTTAAGGGTTGTAGGACTATTTATTTTACCTGATCTTAATTTAATTTTGGTAAATGGTATCTTTTGAGAAAATCATTCGTTTTATTTAGATTTCCAATTTTGTGGAGTACAGACTTTCTAAGTAAGAACTAATAACTTTTTGAATATCTTCAGTTTCTGTTGCTATGTCTCCCATTTCATTTCTGATTTTGTTAATTTGGATACTGTCTCTTTGCCTTTAATTACTTTGGCTAGGTGTGTATCTATCTTACTGATTTTCTCAAAGAACTAGTTCTTGGTTTTATTGACTGTTATCATTGTTGATATCCAGCTTTATTCCATGGTGGTCAGATAGAATGATGGACATTTCAGTATTTCCATATTTCTTGAGGTTTTTCTCTGCGTCATAATATGTTATCAACAAATTCCATGTGCAGAAAGAATGTGTATTCTTTTTGTTTGTTTGTTTTGTTTTTTTGTTTTTGTTTTTTCGGGACAGGGTTTCTCTGTATAGCCCTGGCTGTCCTGGAACTCACTCTGTAGACCAGGCTGACCTCGAACTCAGAAATCCGCTTGCCTCTGCCTCCCAAGTGCTGGGATTAAAGGCGTGCGCCACCACCGCCCGGCAAGAATGTGTATTCTTTAGTGTTTGTGTGGAATATCTTAGATATGCCAGTTAGATCCATTTGATTAGTGACATCATTTAATGACATTGTTTTTCTGTTTAGTTCTCATCCAGAGGACCTGTCTATTGGTAAGAATGGGGTACTGAAACCACACACTACCATCGTGTTGGGTTTAATCTGTTTTTAAATTCAATATTGCTTCTTTTATAAAATTAGAAGCCCTTACATTTAATGTGTACGTGCTTAAGATTGTCCTTTCCTGTCAGTGGGTTGTTCTTTTTGATCCAGCAACTGAAATATACTTATGTTCTACTCCCAAAACTTAGCATTATTTTATCCAATAAACTAAACATCTTGATTCTCAGATTAGTACATACTCCTGAAGACAAATAAAAATGCATCACCATGTAATTCTGAGACTTTTTCAAGTTCTAATGCATTTTCAGAGGTTTTACAAGCTCTCATGTCCTATGGACATTTCCTCTGGATATATATGTATACATTATTAAATTACTTTATTTGTTTACATTTCAAATGTTGTCCTCCTTCCCATTACTCACCTCCCCCAGAGTTCTTCACCCTATTCCCCCTTCCCTTTGCCTCTGAGAGGGTGCTCTCAACCCACCCATCCACCCATCCGCTACGCACTCCCACTTCATCCTCCCCAGCATCCCCCTTCCCTGGGGCATCAAGTCTCTACAGGATTAGGTTTATCCTTTCCCACTGAAGCCAGAGAAGGCAGTCCTCTACTACATATGTGCCAGGACCACAGACCAGGTAACTCTTTGGTTAGTGGCTTAGTCTCTGGGAGCTCTGAGGGGTACAGATTTGTTGATACTGTTGTTCTTCCTAGGGAGTTGTCATCCCCTTCAGCTTCTTTAGTCCTTCTCCTGAGTCTTCCATAGGGGTCCCTGATTTCAGTCCAGTGGTTGGCTGTAAGTATCTGCATCTGTCTCAGTCAGCTGCTGGGAGAGCCGGTAGAGTCAGCTGCTCTCAGAGGACAGCCATGCTAGGTTCCTGTCATATATGTTCTTTTGAGTCTGGGTTACTTCACACAGGATGATATTTTCTAGTTCCATTCATTTGCCTGCAAAATTCATGATGTCATCATTTTTAATAGCTGAATAGTATTTCATTGTATAAATTAACCACATTTTCTGTATCTATTCTTTCCTTTTCTCTTGAGGGAAATCTGGGTTCTTTCTAGCTTCTGGCTATTGTGAATAAGGTTGCTATGAACATAGTGGAGTATTTGTTTTTGAGGTATGGTGGGGCATCTTTTGTGTATATGCATCTGACCACTGACTGTTTCCACAAAAAGAAGATTCTCTTAACAACACTCAGAGCATGTAAGGTCTATGGATATAAATCTGCATAATTAGAAAGCTATTTGGCAATATGACTACTTATCAAAGTAACAGCATCAGTTTCTAATCTAGAGCCTATGATGCCACCATATATGCCATTTGAGTAGGATGGGTGCAAAATATGAATTTCCCTCTAATGGGGGAGTTATCAAACCAGTCAAATACAGTTAATTACCCTATAGTATGTACCATGCCACTGTAGTGGCAAGGAAAAGCTAGTTAAGTTATACTAAGTCCTGCATTCTCCAGGATCCCATTTGTGAAGAACAATGGATCTTTTTCAGTATGCTTATACCCATTTTCCCTGGTACAATCAGTTTGTGGTCCTCTGTCCTCTTTCATCTCTTCTGACATTGAGACTTGGGCAGATGTGTGGAATCGGCTGGGTCTAGGGCAATCAAGGACATGAGGGGTCCAATTTCTAAGGCCACCCATTGGGCTCTCTTGTTGCCCTCTGGGATAGAGTTTAGTCCTTCCATCTACTATCTGAAGGCCTCTCTCCCTAAGGCACACTGGCTAACTATATCTCTTGTCTTTGCTCAGCTCTAACACCTTGGTCAGAGCTGCAAGTTCAGCTTTCTGGGCTGACATTCTTGCCAGGAGTGGCTTTACCCATATGATCTCAGTGTTTGAGACACTGTCCCAGCATACCACTGTCTATCCTGAATGAGGCTGTTGCCATTGGTGAACCCTGTTACCTCTGCTTCCATCCTGCAGAGGCCCGTAAAGGTCAAGATCTGGTAGGAGGGCAGCTAAAAAGTTAACCTGGGGACATTTAAGAAGAGAGGCTGGTGAGTCATTTTGACATCATCTTTAACCAGGAGGTCCTTGCTGCACTGATGTGTAAACAGAGCAGAGGCCAGCTTCTGCCAACTGGTGACACATTGGCCATTGACTGAGACCAGAGCCCCCTGAGTACAAGTATACCTCCCCCAGGTCTAGGGAGGTCACCTGTAGTTGACAGAGTAAGGCCTTCTTAGTGGAGTCTCAATAGTCTAAATTTTTAGGGCCTCTAAGAGGTCTTGATATTTTGTTTTATTTCTATAATTATAGCTTGTATGTTTCTCTTTTATTTTAGGGTTAACATGGGTTTGGGAAGGGGGCAATTTTAATCTTTAGGGCTCCCTTATCTCTTTCTTCTGAGACTCTCTGTTTCAGGAATCTCTTACAGTCTTCTGGTTTGCCCTTGGCTGCCTAGAGGATCTTTACCAGGTCTCAAGTTTGTTGCTTCTGTCCTCTCAACTCCCTGGAGCTTTTTCTTAATATGTGATGCTTCCTGATTAAAAAAGCTAGAGTGACTGCTGCATTTGCTTCTAGTGATTCAGGGTCCATGGGGGTGTATCAAAATGTTTCTATGACCCTCTCTAAAAAAACTGTAAGGCTTTTATTTTCTATCTAATGTCATACACTCTGGCCAGATTTGTGGGCCATCCTATGGCCATCTTCACACCTGCCAGCAAAGCCTGACAGTAGACCAAGAGCCTCTTCTTAACTTTAACAGTATTAAAATCCCAGTCTGGTTGGGTCAGGGGAAAGCAAGGATATTGGGGAGGGACTCCCCTGTGGGGCCAAGAACCAGCTTCCAGGCCTCTTCTGTGGTGAAGCGAGCCTGTAGAATGTGGTAGACGTAGCCTGTCTCATGTTAATACGTCAGTCAAAGTCAAAGTCACCTCATCTCATCAAAGTCATCTTTTTAGTTAGCTTGTAATGAGAAACAGAAACACAAAAAACACAAATAAAACCTTCCCTGTCTATTGAGCTGAAACAAGAAACAGCCAGAAAGTGGCACTCATGAAAAAAAGCCTCTCTATGATACCCAAAACATATAGTCTTTTTTTCTCAAGCAGAAATGTGGTACACATGCACAAGAAAAGAACCAGATTGGCGGGCATCTCTCAGTTCCCCTGAGTCCATACCCACCCCAGACCGAGTCTCAAGACGTCTCCTGGCCCCACCATTGCCACAGCTCCCAGATACATCTATCCCTAACTGAAACCAGCAATGGGTACAAAATCAAGGCCTTGTTCCCAGACAGGAGGATGCCTCAGTTCCCTGAGACATGCCCACCCAAACCGAGGCTTAGGACTTCTCCTGGCTCCGCCTTTACCACTTTTCCCAGACACATCTTCCCTAACCGCAAATTGGCCACAGAACAAATTCAAGGTCCTGTTCCCAGAAAGATGTGGCACCATTTAGAATCAGTGAACAGAAAAAGGCACAACCAGAAAAAAAAAAACAAAAACAAAACCAGAAAAAAACCAAAACCAGAAAAAGTTACAGCCTGTAGTAACAAGAACTAACCAGAAGGTGGTGCTCACAGAAGATGGTTGTGGCATCACTTAGACCTGGAAGAAAAGGACACAGCCCGCAGTAACAAGAAGCAACCAGAAGGTGGCGATCACACACATGACAACCCTCAGTACTGCACAAATGTTTATTCAGATCTGGAAAAATAAATTACCATGGCAACATAAGTCATTTATCTTTATATAAGTTTTCGTTCTGCTCTATTGGTTTCATAGAAAGTGTCTAACATTCAGACAAATGAGCTACCACACAAATCACAAGTTTTTGTGCCACTGCACAAGTACTCACCTGGTCAGACCAAGTAGAAAACTTCTGACAGACAGATGCCTCAGCATGGCTCAAACCTAAAGGAATTACCATGGCAATACAAGCCACCAGGTTCCATACAAATAAATCATCTCGACGTGCCTGGAAGAGTTACCACATTTACCTTTACATAAGCTTGCTTCTGTTCTGCTCTGCAGATCTCACAGAAAGCTAAGACAAATTCAGCCCTCAGACAGCCAAGAAGCAGGAAGTTTAACACAGTGTTACAAATATAAAAACACAAATACCTAGACTAGTTTTGCTGGCTTCAAGATCCTCCAGACCTGTAGTCCTGTGTGTCACAGGGAACTTCCTGGCCAATGCACCAAAATGTAGTGCCAGAGAAATGTTAGTGATGCCCCAAAACACAGACAGGAGCCAAACTGATGCAACTCACAGCAGGGTTTTTATTCTATTCGAGCTAGCTTGCCCTGCCCCCAAAACACACCGCTGTCACATAGGACAGATTTGGTAATGGGGGAGCCCCAAACATCTATGGGGCAAGGCTTTATAGTAAGCAGCAACCAGAGGATAAGTGTGCAACCATCTAATTGGAAAGCTATTGTGGCCTTTAACATAATTGACTGATGCTGGGAGTCATATCATAACTTCTGCTCCCTTCTGCATTGGTGGTTGTTAGGCAGGGGGTGGACTTGTAACTGGGAGTGCAGATTTGTTGGGGGAATAACATGGAGATGCCAGCCCTGTTGAGGGTGTAACCTGAAGACACTGGTCTTTTGGGGGATTAGCCTAGAGACTAGAGCTAGGCTCAGGTTTTGTTGTGGGGTAGCTTGGAAACTAATGTTAGGTACCAGCCTGTTAGTTTACCTGAGTTCAAACTTAGGTCAGGTTCTCTATAATGGAGTCTAAACTTAAAAGATTTGGCATCTTACCATTATGCATCTGTGGGTGCATCGTGCCTTCCATGCCAAAATTTCAGCGTGCAGAAATATTTATCTGCTGTGTAATTAACCATATTTGCTTCTGTCTTTCTACTTGTTTATTTCATCATTACATTTTGCAAGAATGTGGTTAGGTCTGATACCCAAATAAAGCAACAGCATGCACAGTTTAAAGTTGACTGTTTCCTTGTGGTTTGCCTTTCACAAATCCTCCAGTAGGCACTCTAATTAGTGTGAAATACTGTATTGCTTCACATTTCCAAGTGACATGCATTTGTGTTTGCAATTGACACGGCATGTCATGAGACCAACACTTCCTGGTGTCTGTTTTTCTCCATCCTCAGTCTCTTAGACCTTTTCTGATACCATATCTGTAATGCTCCATGGCCTTCAATGAGGTAATATAATTATCCCATTTAGGGCTAACCATTCTATAGTCATTTAATCTCAGCATCTTGCACATCTACATTAACTGTTACCTTCTGCAAAAAAAAAAGAGTATTCTCATACCCAATCTGAGATCAGCACTACCCTATACATATAAGCATACATGTTTCAGGGTAGTTTGGTTAGATGTCTATTTAGCAATCATCCATAGTATATCCTTGTCCAATGCTTGTGACTTCTTTAAACAGAAGTTTTTGACCAAGTTTACAGTATCAAGTATGTGTACACAACTGTGGCATGAACCCGAAATCCAGAGAGAAGGTAGTTGGTTTCACCCTCAGCAGTTAAGCCCTATTTTACATCTTTCACTGCATGTTGGAATTTTGCTACATAGGTTATACATCTAAAAATAATTGTTGATGGCCTTTATTATCCATGACCAGAATTGTACCTCCAAAAATTCTGAACAGTAGTCAGTAGGGACATCAGTTTCAGCTGGAATTACCTGAGTCAAGTATCCATAATATATAGTGACTTCAGCAACAGGCTCTCGCCATCTGGTTTTGGCAGATGAACAATAGCAGAGCAATAACCTATATTGTTATGGAAGTCTCTGAGGCCTGCCTAACCAACAGCTTGTAGGTGTGTACATTCATTTCCTCACCTTCAGCATCAATGCATAATTTATCCTATTATTGACATTTTATGTATGCTTAATGTATTGTAATGGCTAATCCTGACTGTCAACTTAAATATATCTGAAATGAACTACAATCCAAAATTGGAAGGCACACCTGTGAACCAGATTTGAGGCTGGAAGATACAAGTTTCTCACCTGGATTTTTGGCATGGAGATCTTGAGGCATAGAAGCCATGAAAAACTTAGACCCAGGAAAGGTAGTACATGCCTTTAATTCAAGGAGACTGTGGCAAGGAGATCTCTGAGTTCAAGGTCAGCTTGGGATAAAGCATTTCCTGGATACAGGCATGGTGGTACATACCTTTAATCTGAGACACACTTTCTGCTAGAGGCCTACATAAGGATATTGGAAGAAGGGTCATTCTTCTTTTACTGCTTGCACTTACTTGCCAGCACATTTGTTAGAACCTACTTCTGCAGAAAACCAGCTGTAACAACTACCCTTGTGAGACTGAGTAACTACTAGATTCTTGGACTTCCCATCCACACCTACCCATTGTTAGGTTAGTTGGACTACAGACTGTAAGTCATCACAATAAATTCCATCAGTATAGAGAGACATTCCATAAGTTCTGTGACTCTAGAGAACCCCAACTAATACATGTACTTATTAAAAGTAGTGAACCAATACTATTAATTAATTATATTGAAGATCAGCAACTGTTGTGTTTCATTTTGTTTTGCACAACTCAGTGGTGGTGGGAGTTGACAGCTACAACATGTCATTATGGACCATTACAGTGATATGTGGAATGCTTCTAACTTTGTAAAAATGCCTAGTACTGCATCCATTCTTCCCTCTCAACTCAGAGCTTCAGCAAATCATAGTTCTTTTAGTTATGTAGTTTTGGGTTTTCCCCAATTCCATTTATTATTAAAATCATGCCATGTATAGCTTTTTCTCAGACTACTCCCTTTGTCTCAGTAATATGCATTTGAAGTCTATCTACATATTTTCACAGATTTGTGGCTCATTAAGTTAGTCTTGTAAGCAATAATTTATGGATGCTCAACAGCTTATCCACTCACTTATGAAGTACATCTTGGTTGATTTTCAGTTTGGGGAAGAAGTTGGAAACTACCAAATAAATCTTGTGTTTTAAAATCGACTTTTACATTCAACTCAGTGGACACCCAAGGAAAGCTATGCTTGTTGGATGTTGTTATAGGCCCATGTTCAGAATTGGCCTGTTCTATTCAATTTGTATGTTCAAGAATGTAAGCAACATTAGAATTAGCTGCTTTTTAAAAATTTTCTAATGTTTTTTATTTACATTCCAAATCATTTCCCCTTTCCCATTTCCACCATCCCTGAAAGTCCCATAAGCCCCCTTCCCTCCCTCTTTTCCCCATTCAACCGCTTCTCACTTCTCTATTCTGGCATTCCCTTACATCCAGTCTTTCCAGGACCAGGGGTTTCTCCATCCATCTTCTTGGAAATCTATTGATAGGTGAATTGTGTCTAGGGTATTCCGAGATTCTGGGTTAATATCCCCTAATCAGTGACTGCATACCATGTGTATTCTTTTGTGATTGGGTTACCTCACTAAGGATGATATTTTCAAGTTCTGACCATTTGCCTAGGAATTTCGTGAATTCATTGTTTTTAATTGCAGAGTAGTATTCCATTGTGTAAATATATCACATCTTGTGAATCCATTCCTCCGTTGAGGGACATCTGGGTTCTTTCCAGCTTCTGGCTATTATAAATAAGGCTGCTATGAACATAGTGGAGCATGTGTCCTTATTGCATGCAGGTAAAGCCTCTGGGTATATGCCCAGGAGAGGTATAGCTGGATCCTCTTGGAGTGTCATGCCCAGTTTTCTGAGGAACCACCAGACTGCTTTCCAGAGTGGTTGTACCAGCTTGCAATTCCACCAGCAGTGGAGGAGTGTTCCTCTTTCTCCACATCCTCACCAACAACTGCTGTCTCCTGTGTTTTTGATTTTAGCCATTCTGACTGGTATGAGATGGAATCTCAGGGTTGTTTTGATTTGCATTTCCCTAATGACTAAGGATGATGAACATCTCTTTTGGTGCTTCTCAGCCATTAGATATTCTTCAGGTGAGAACTCTTTGTTTAGCTCTGTACCCCATTTTTAATAGGGTTACTTGGCTCTCTGGAGTCTAACTTCTTGAGTTCTTTGTATATATTGGATATTAGGCCTCTGTCGGATGTATGGTTGGTAAAGATCATTTCCCAGTTTGTTGGTTGCCGCTTTGTCTTTTTGAAAGTGTCCATTGCCTTACAGAAACTTTGTAATTTTATGAGGTCCCATTTGTCAATTATTGATCTTAGAGCATAAGCTATTGGAGTTCTGTTCAGGAAATTCTCCCCTGTGCCCATATGGTCAAGGTTCATCCCTAGTTTCCTTTCTATTAGTTTCAGTGTGTCTGGTTTTATGTGGAGGTCCTTGATCCACTTGGAATTGAGCTTAGTGCAAGGAGATAAGAATGGGTCAATTTGCATTCTTCTGCATGTTGACCTCCAGTTGAACCAGCACCATGTTTTGAAAAGGCTATCTTTTATCCACTGGATGGTTTTAGCTCCTTTGTCAAAGATCAAGTGACCATAGGAGTGTGGATTCATTTCTGGGTCTTCAATTCTGTTCCATTGATCTACATGCCTGTCACTGTACCAATACCATGTGGTTTTTAACACTATTGCTCTGTAGTACAGCTTGAGGTCCGGGATACTGATTCCCCCAGAAGGTCTTTTACTCTTGAGAATAGTTTTAACTATCCTGGGTTTTCTGTTATTCCAGATGAAATTTGAATTGCTCTTTCTAACTCAATGAAGAATTGCGTTGGGATTTTGATGGGGATTGCATTGAATCTGTATATTGCTTTTGGTAAGATGGCCATTTTTACTATATTAATCCTGCCAATCCATGAGCATGGCAGATTTTTCCATCTTCTGAGGTCTTCTTCAATTTCTTTCTTCAGAGACTTGAAGTTCTTGTCATACAAATCTTTCATTTGTTTGGTTAGATTCACACCAAGATACTTTATATTGTTTGTGGCTATCGTGAAGGGTATCATTTCTCTTATTTCCTTCTCAGCCTGCTTATCCTTTGACTATAGGAAGGCTACTGACTTGCTTGAGTTGACTTTATTTCCGGCCACTTTGCTGTAGGAGGTCTCTGGTGGAGTTCTTTGGGGTGCTTAAGTATACTATCATATCTTCTGCAAATAGTGATAGTTTGACTTCTTCCTTTCCAATTTGTATCCCTTTGACATCCTTTTCTTGTCTAATTGCTTTAGCCAGAACTTCAAGTACTACATTGAAAAAATATGGAGAGAGAGGGCAGCCTTGTCTAGTCCCTGATTTTAGTGGGATTGCTTCAAATTTCCCTCCATTTAGATTGATGTTGGCTACCGGTTTGCTGTAAATTGCTTTTACTATGTTTAGATATGGACCTCGAATTCCTGATCTTTCCAAGATCTTTAACACGAAAGAATGCTGAATTTTGTCTAATGCTTTCTCAGCATCTAATGAAACGACCATGTGGTTTTTTTCTTTGAGATTGTTTATGTAGTGGATTACATTGATGGACTTCCTTATATTGAACCATCCCTGTATCACTGGGATGAAGCCTACTTGATCATGGTGAATGATCATTTTGATGTGTTCTTCGATTCGGTTGGCAAGAATTTTATTAAGTATTTTTTCATAGATATTCATAAAAGAAATTGGTCTTAGATTCTATTTCTTTGTCAGATCTTTGTGTGATTTAGGTATCAGTGTAATTGTGGCTTAATAGAATGAGTTGGGTAGTGTTCCTTCTGTTTCTATTTTGTGGAATAGTTTGAAGAGCATTGGTGTTAGGTCTTCTTTGAAGGTCTGATAGAATTTTGCACTAAAAACATCAGGACCTGTCTTTTTTTGGTTGGAAGACTTCCAATGACCACTTCTATTTCTTCAGGGGACTGAAGTTATGGGACTGTTTAGATGGTCTATTTTATCCTGATTTAATTTTGGTATTTGGAATCTGTCTAGGAAATTGTCCATTTCCTTCAGATTTTCTAGTTGTGTTGAATACAGGCTTTTGTAGTAGGATCTGATGATTTTTTGAATTTCCTCAGTTTCTGTTGTTACATTTCCCTTTTTGTTTCTGATTTTGTTAAATTGGATACTGTCTCTGTGGCCACTGGCTAGTCTGGCTAAGGGCTTATCTATCTTGTTGATTTTCTCAAAGACCCAACTCCTAGTTTTGTTGATTCTTTGTATGGTTTTATTTGTTTCTACTTGATTGTTTTTAGCCCTGAGTTTGATGATTTTCTGCCTTCTACTCCTCTTTGGTGTATTAGCTTCTTTCTGTTCCAGGGTTTTCAGGTGTGCCATTAAGCTACTAGTGTATGCTGTCTCTGTTTCTTTTTGGAGGCACTCAGGGCTATGAATTGTCCTCTTAGCAACACTTTCATTGTGTCCCATA
The DNA here is from genome assembly GCA_036184795.1 of Tokudaia tokunoshimensis. NCBI lineage: Eukaryota > Metazoa > Chordata > Mammalia > Rodentia > Muridae > Tokudaia > Tokudaia tokunoshimensis. Next base: position 23,293,243 of record BTHU01000001.1, on the reverse strand, counting down.
AATTAGGGTATGTTGTCCCTTCATTTTCATTAAATTTTAAAAAGTCTTTGATTTCTTTCTTTATTTCCTCCTTGATCAAGGTATCATTGAGTAGAGCATTGTTCAGGTTTCACATGTATGTGGGCTTTCTGTTATTTTTGTTGCTATTGAAGTCTACCCTTATTCCATAGTGATGAGATAGGAGGCATGGGATTAGTTCCATCTTCTTATATCTGTTAAGGTCTGATTTGTGACCAATTATATGGTCGATTTAGGAGAAGGTACCATGAGGTGCTGAGAAGAAGGTGTATTCTTTTGCTTTAGGATGAAATGTTTTATACATACATACATACATACATACATACATACATACATACATATATATATATATATATATATATATATATATATATATATATATATATATATACATACACACACATATCTGTTAGCTCCATTTGGTCCAAGGATTCAATTAGATTCACTGTGTCCCTGTTTAGTTTCTGCTTTCCTGAATGATCCATTTCAGAGAGTGGGGTGTTGAAGTCACCCACTATTATTGTGTGAGGTGCGATATGTGCTTTGAGCTTTAGTAAAATTTTTTTTACGAATGAGGGTGCCCTTGCATTTGGAGCATAGATATTCAGAATTGAGAGTTCTTCTTGGTGGATTTTTCCTTGGATCAGTATGTAGTGTCCTTCTGTGTCTTTTTTGATGACTTTAGGTTGAAAATCAATTTTATCTGATATTAGAATGGCTACTCCGGCTCGTTTCCTGGGACCATTTGCTTGTAAAATTGTTTTCCAGCCTTTTACTCTGAGGTAGTGTTTGTCTTTGACACTGAGGTGCATTTCCTGCACGCAGCAAAATGCTGGTCCTTTGTAAGAATCCAGTCTGTTAGTCTATGTCTTTTTATTGGGGAATTGAGACCATTGATATTAAGAGAGATTAAGGAATAGTGATTATTGCCACCTGCTATTCTTGACACTGTCTTTATGTTTGAATGGTTATCTACTTTTGGGTTTGATGCAAGAAGGTTACTATCACGTTTTTTTCCCAGGGTGTTGTTTCTCTGCTTGTATTGGCCATTTCCACCTGTTATCCTTTGCAGGGCTTGGTTTGTGGAAAGATATTGTGCAAATTTGGTTTTATCATGGAATATCTTGGTCTCTCCACCTATGGTGATTGAGAGTTTTGCTGGGTATAGCAGTCTAGGCTGGCATTTGTGTTCTCTTAGTGTTTGCATGAGATCTGCCCAGAATCTTCTGGCTTTCATAGTCTCTGGTGAGAAGTTTGATGTGATTTGGATAGGTCTTCCTTTAAATGTTACTTGGCCTTTTTCTCTTACTGCTTTTAATATTCTTTCTTTGTTTAGTACATTTGGTTTTTTGATTATTATGTAACCGGAGGTATTTCTGTTCTGGTCCAGTCTGTTTGGAGTTCTGTAGGCTTCTTGAATGTTCATTGGCATCTCTCTCTTTAGGTTAGGGAAGTTTTCCTCCATAATTTTGTTGAAGATATTTACTGTCCCTTTAAGTTGCAAATCTTCACTCTCATCTATACCTATAATCCTTAGGTTTGGTCTTCTCATTGTATCCTGATTTCCTGAATGTTTTGGGTTACACGTTTTTTCATTTTGCATTTTCTTTGACTGTTGAGTCGATGCTTTCTATGTTATCTTCAGCACCTGAGATTCTTTCTTCCATCTCTTGTATTCTATTGTTGATGTTTCCATCTATGACTCCTGATTTCTTCTCAAGAACTTCTCCAAAGTTGTCTCCCTGTGTGATTTCTTAGTTGTTTCTACTTCCTTTTTTTAGATCCTGGATAGATTTTCTCAGATCCTTCACTTGTTTGTTTGTATTTTCCTATATTTCTTTAAGATATTTTTGCATTTCCTCTTTCAGGATTTCTGCCTGTTGACCCAAGTTCTTCTGTATTTCTCTAAGCGATTTTTGTGTTTCCTCCTCATGGGCTTCCATCTGTTGATCCATAGTCTCCTGAATTTCTTCAAGCAATTTTCATGTTTCCTTTGTAAGGGCATCTACCCGTTGATTCATTTCTTTAAGCGATTTTTGTGTTGCGTCCTTATGGGCCTCCATCAGTTGACCCATGTTCTTCTGCATTTCTCTAAGCGATTTTTGTGATTCCTTCGTAAGGGCTTCTACCCATTCATTCATATTCTCCTGTAATTCATTATGAGATTTATTTGTGGCCTTCTTGAAATTCTCTAATAGCATCATGAGAAGTGATTTTAAATCCAGATCTTGTCTTTCGGGTGTGATGGGGTATCCAGGACTTGCTGCTGTTGGAGAGTTGGGTTCGGATGATGCCATATTACTTTGATTTCTGTTAGTAACGTTCCTACGTTTGCCTTTTGCCATCTGGTTACCTCTAGTGTTAGTTGCTCCTGCTGTCACTGGATGTTGGGTAGACCTCCTGTGAGCCTGCCAGGCTATTTCTGGCCCCGCTGGATTACCAGGACTCCCCTTGCACTGATTTCTAGGACCTGCCCTGCTCCTGAGTGACTTTGGAGCTCTGATGTGCCTTGCCCCAAGTGATGTTATATTGGGGAATCCCTGCACATCCAAAGGCTCAATGTAGTGGATTCCCATAGCAGAAGTCGCCAAGGGGAGTCTGGTATGCTCCTGCCCTGTGCGGTTGTCCTCTCTCCCAGAGTGGTGGGTCCCTCTGCAGGGCAGATGGCCCACAGCAGAGCTGGCGCGTAGGTGACTGCAGACCTGCCCAGCTCTTGGGAGCAAGGAGCACACAAGCTGGCTGAGACCCAAGTGATATTATGCTTGATTGTCCCTGTGTCTGAAGGTTTGAGTTGCCCTGATGCTGGAGCAAAGATGGTGGAGTGTACTCTGCACTCTCTAGGTGCAGATCACTCTGCAGGGCAGATGGCCCACAGCAGAGCTTGCCCCCAGAGGACCACACAGCTGCCCCGCTCTTGGGAGCAGATGGAAGCCCAACAGGCTGTGTCCCAAGCGATGTTATACTGGGGAGTCCCTGGATACCTGTATCCTCAGTGCAGTTGATCCCGGAACAGAGGTCGCCAAAGGGAGGCTGGTAAGCTCCCGCCCTGTGCGGGTGCATTCTCTCTCAGAGTGGGGGCGCGGGGGGGATCCCTCTGCAGGGCAGATGTCCCACAGCAGAGCTGGCGAGTAGGTGACTGCAGACCTGCCCAGCTCTTGGGAGCAGGGAGCACACAAGCTGGCTGAGACACAAGCAATATTATGCTTGATTGTCCCTTTGTCTGGAAGTTCGAGTTGACCTTTTGCAGGAGCAAAGATGGCGGAGTGCCTAGAATTATCTTCTGAAGCAGGATACCGTTCTGCATTCACTGACATGGTGTGTGTGTGTGTGTGTGTGTGTGTGTGTGTGTGTGTGTGTGTGTGTGTGTTTGCATGCGCGCCTGTGTTCCACATCCTCTCCAGAACTGGGTGTCTGCAGTGTTTGAAGTGTCAGTCCTTCTGTGGGAGGGTGGCAGTATCTCTTCTTTCATGATATGCACTTTCCTCTGCATAACTACAGTCACATGCTGCTTTTCAAGTGCTTGACCACAAAGCAGCATCTACATGCGGGCTTACTCACTTTACTCATCTCTGAGAATAAGACTTGGTTTCAATGGTTTTTTTCTGATGATTCTTTAGTTATTATTATAAGGTTTTAATTAATGTTTTCTTCTGTTCCATTTGTATTCAAGGTCAATTGATTTGTTGTGAGGGTGTATCCTGTCTTCCCTTTCTAGTAGGAGTAATTTGTGTCTTTCTTCTTTCCTTTGTGCTTAGATTGATAAGAGGTTTATCTCTTTTTTTTTTTGTCTTTGGTAATTTTTTTTAATTTAATTTTATTTTATTTTTTTAATTTACATTCCAAATCACTTCCCCTTTCCCGTTTCCTCCCTCCCCGAAAGTCCCATAAGCCCCCTTCCCTCCCTCTTTTCTCTGTTCAACCCCCTCTCATTACTCTGTCCTGGCGTTCCCCTACATCCAGTCTTTCCAGGACCAGGGGTCTCTCCTTCCATCTTTTTAGAAATCTATTGATATGCTGATTGTGTCTAGGGTATTCTGAGATTCTGGGTCAATATCCCCTTATCAGTGACTTCATACCATGTGTGATCTTTTGTGATTGGGTTACCTCACTAAGGATGATATTTTCAAGTTCTGACCATTTGCCTAGGAATTTCGTGAATTCATTGTTTTTAATTGCAGAGTAGTATTCCATTGTGTAAATATACCACATCTTCTGAATCCATTCCTCCGTTGAGGGACATCTGGGTTCTTTCCAGCTTCTGGCTATTATAAATAAGGCTGCTATGAATATAGTGGAGCATGTGTCCTTATTGCATGCAGGTAAAGTCTCTGGGTATATGCCCAGGAGTGGTATAGCCGGATCCTCCGGAAGTGTCATGCCCAGTTTTCTGAGGAGCCGCCAGACTGCTTTCCAGAGTGGTTGTACCAGCCTGCAATTCCACCAGCAGTGGAGGAGTGTTCCTCTTTCTCCACATCCTCGCCAACAACTGCTGTCTCCTGTGTTTTTGATCTTAGCCATCCTGACTGGTGTGAGATGGAATCTCAGGGTTGTTTTGATTTGCATTTCCCTAATGACTAAGGATGATGAACATCTCTTTAGGTGCTTCTCAGCCATTAGATATTCTTCAGGTGAGAACTCTTTGTGGAGCTCTGTACCCCATTTTTTAATAGGGTTACTTGCCTCTCTGGAGTTTAACTTCTTGAGTTCTTTGTATATCTTGGATATTAGCCGTCTGTCGGATGTAAGGTTGGTAAAGATCATTTCCCAGTTAGTTGGTTGCCGCTTTGTCTTTTTGACGGTGTCTTTTGCCTTGCAAAAACTTTGTAATTTAATGAGGTCCCATTTGTCTATTCTTGATCTTAGAGTATAAGCTATTATGCTCAAATTTCCAATGAAAGCTCTTTTGGATTCCTGGTTTTATACACTAACTTCCTGTTTTCAGTGGCAGTGCTATCTACTGTCTTAGCTGATTTTTACCTATTTATGTTGACTTCAGTTTGCCTTTTTGTTTCTAGCTTAAATTTTGTTGATTTTAGAACCATCTTACCCACTACTCTCTTGATTTTCCTTTTAATACTGTTGTTACACCCACCAGATTTACCACACTCCTCTCTGTCTCTATCTCACTCTGTTTCTGTCTGTCTGTCTGTCTGTCTGTCTTTCCGTCTCTTTCACTCCCCCTTTCTCCTTCTCCTTCTTTCTTTCTCTTTATTGTTTTCTTAAATGAATGAATTTATTTTACTCCCTTCATTAATTTTGATTTTAAAAATATTTCTCTTGCCATTTCTTTTTTAACCATGGTATCTTTAGTAGTTTGTACTTTAGTATCAGAGCATTTTGAATTTTCCTTTTCAGTTAGTGATAATTCTCATCCAACTTTACCTCAAATATTTCTTTTTTCCCTTTCTTTGCTTCAATCTGCTGCTCTAAATGTGTCTGTATATGGCTCTTGCAATTGAATAACATTACATATATTCTCATTTATATGTAGGTTTTCTCTGGTCTTCTGTGTGGAAGTTTTCCATTGGATTCTGTTAGTGAACCTGTGTTTGTCTTTTCTGTGTGCTCAGTCTTACATTCTTCAGTGGGATCCTTTGTATTTGTTAGAGAGTTTTAATCCTGGCATGTCTTCTCCACGTCCCCATTTCTATGAATTTATATCATATCTGTTATTTCACATATTCTATGAGAATATTAACCATTTTAATTACAGGTATTTAAATTTTTCCTTTATAATGTTTCCATATTATCTCCTATAGCTTGAATACTTTTGATCTTTCATGGGACTTCACTTTATCATTTTGTTAATAGAAATTGAACTAAAATGTAAGATTACAAATAAAATGTATAATTACAGTAAGTAAAATTAGAGATAAACAACTGGAACCCTATTTTCATTTCTCAAGAATAGAAATTAAAGTGTTTTTTTTTTAATATTTATCTTTGCCATTGGGATAAAATCTATTATGTGTTACTGGTAAGATAACGAATATGTGTGTTCCCAGTGCCTTAGGACCATTTCTTACTGAAAACAGGTAGAGAAAGCATGCCTTTTTGTTGCCCAGGCTCCCAGGACTAGCTAATAATGTTTAGCATTGGTTGTCACCTGCTTGTAAGAAGTTTAGAAACAATAAGACCTAACACTGAAGGGGACCTGTAGGGTTGATTTAGGGAGAGGAAGAAAGAGACTACTTGTCAAACCAAATGTTGAGAGATATCTCACAAAGCACATGACTCAAAGGATTGACATGCATTTGCCAACAGTTCTACATACAGGAAACCTCGGGCCTCTCAACCACTTGATAATGCTTCTTCAAGTCACAGGCTTCACTCCTGGTAGGCACTATTCTGGGACAGAGACAGCCTTGGTATTGACAGATGACTTGGGATCTCTTCCCTTTATCACAGATTAGCTCACCACCTCCATTAAGAAAAATGTGGGAAAGGTAAGATTTTTTTCCAAGAGCTCATTCTCAATGTTGTTAATTGCTTTTCTTATACCAAGATCTTATAATGTCATCTTAGAAGGAGGCTGCAAGTAGCTTCAAGGGTTCCTTCCTAAACAGGAGGCTGGAAGTCCCTTTGGGAAATGTTGTGGGTCTTCAGACTTGACTATGGAATATTTGAAAGCCAAGGTTTATATCTTACCTCCCCTCCAATTCCTCTCTTATAATGCCACTTCTTCCTCCTCCCATGTCTATGTACTATTATAAAAGAAAACCAATGAGTACATTGAGTACTGCCTATAGGTGTACAGATGTGAGACCATCTACAATAACATGAAAAGCCTCTCTGAAGTTGAACCCTTGAAGAAAAGTGACTCTTCCTGCCTGGTGAGCCATCAGCTGCCAATAGCTTCTCAGCTATGGGTGGGACTCCCCGAACTCCTCTTTCATCCACCCTGTGCTTTTGGATGGCTTGATCTTGTCCAAGTCTTTTATATGCAGTCACAGTCACTGTGAGTTCATATGTGTCATGGCACTCTCATATCACAAATACTTTGCTATTGGTGACCATTACCTCTGTCTCCAGCAATCATTCTTCCCTGTCATAATAACAACCTTCAATCTTGACAGGAGCAGATGTTATATAGACATCTTATTTAGTGCTGAGCACTCCTTCACTGAGTTATGCCTTACTTGTTTCCCTTAATTTGAAACTTGTGTATTTCATGGTATCCCAGAACTTTCCTATGTTCTTATCACACACACACACACACACACACACACACACACACCTGTGTGTATACATACACACACACATATATGTATATATACATATATAGTCTTGTATCTATATACACATACATATATGTGTGTATGTATACACACACATATATATGTATATATATATATATATATATATATATATATATATATATATATATATATGATATTGAGGTTTATTGTGTGATCCATTTTCTAATTTGTCTTCTAGTCTTAACTCTCTGTTTTTGACAATATCTATTCTGTTGTTGAAGTTTTCCACTGTACAGGCTCGTATTCAGCAATTGAGTTTTTCATTTCCAGAGTAATTTATGTTTTGCTTTTCTTTAGCAATTCTATTCTTTTATTGAACTCAATTTTTGTATCTTGCACAGACATCTGCATTTCATTTACATTTTTGTGAATCATAGAACACAGTTATATTCCTTTTGAGTTTTACAAACACATGTAAGGTCATTTTTTAATCCTTTGTCTGGAAGAGATCCCAGGTCCTTCCCACTGAAGTATCTTACCATAGAATTAGTAATATTGAGGGGGAAACATGTTCTGGATTTTTGTTACTTTTTGCTGTGCTAGGAATTGCTCATCGGAAATAGTTTGTTTATTATGTCTTTCTGTCTGTCTATATGTGCAAACCACTGTCAGTGTATGTGTGTACAATATGCAGAAAAGTATTTTGTTGTAAGATGCTCATGCTTGGCTTTCACTTATGGAACTACTACAGAGGGCTTTCAGCTCTATCCCTAGTATTCTTTGGGAGACAATTACTATCTATGTAAATAAATATTTTTCTCCAAGTCCTGTTGCTCTACTTTTAGTAAGCTCTACTCAACTGACAGTTAGGGACAGATAACCTTGGGAAGCTTGTTTTGTGTTCAAGAGTCCTATGTGGGTCAGGAAGGGCAAGACCTACTAAGAACAATGAATGGGTAGGAATATAACAGAGGAGTGAACAACTTATAAGGTTGAATGGAGAAGGCTTAGTTTAGAGCTAGGGATATGAGATCCTAGAAGTACATACTATTCAGTCTGGGTAGCTAGAGGTGAAATGCCAGAGAAACTAAGAGACCTATGGGGTGTTTCAGTGAGATGCCTACCTAGAGGCTGAAGGAAGCAAGATTATAAAGGAGATGGATTGCCTACTGATGGTTGAAGGAAGGATGTCCCAGAAGAGTAGAGTGGGGGGCTGTCAGTGGAGTAGGGAACCAGTTCAGGGAAGGGAACTTCCTGGATGTTGTTCGAGAAGGGAGGACAGTATGGCTACATGGGGAAGATAAGTTGGAAGGAGTAAGACTACCTGGCAGTCCTGAACAACTAAAAAGATTAATTTTTGCTTATACAAATCTAAAATGCAGTGTTCATAGAGTTCAACTGATCTTGGCATACATTCATTGTACTTTCTTGCCTTTCCGTGTTTTTCCATGCATACGGCCCACCTTGAAGTCTTGTACTGATTGTCCTGTTTCATCCTCATAGAAATCCAGACAACTGGATTTGTTGTCTCTAAAATCTCTCCATTTTCTTTGTACATGTGTTTACCCATGTTTTAGTGTTTGAGCTGTCATTTTTTCATGCCTCTGTTACTGCAGCTCCTCATATGAATGATAATTGTGATGGCCTCAGATGACAAGTTATAAAAGTCTTTCTGCTTTCTGGTTTTCTAGACTAATAGGTCTAGATGTTAGTCATAATAAGAACTGACATTTGGGACTGAAGAGATGGCTCAGCAGTTTAGAGTACTGACTGATCTTCCAGAGGTCCTGAGTTCAAATCCCAGCAACCACATGGTGGCTCATAACCATCTGTAATGGGATCTGATGCCCTCTTCTTGTCTATCTGACATCAGCTACAGTATACTCATATTCAAGAAAGAAAGAAAGAAAGAAAGAAAGAAAGAAAGAAAGAAAGAAAGAAAGAAAGAAAGAAAGAAAGTGACATTTTCTTCATGACCCTTATACAAGTTTCAATTCAAATGTTTTCCATTGGTTGGATCATATATTTGGACCCTTGGTCCCAGTTAGTGGTACTGTGGGAGGTTCAGGTGGTCTGGCTTTGTTGGAGGAAAGATGTCTCTGGAAATGGTGACTCTGAGAGTAAAGCCTCCCATCATGTTCCATTCTTGTTCATTCTCCTTCATGTTGTATGTGAGGATATAAGTGTTCAGCTTTCTGTTCCTACCTCCATGGCTGCTACTTGATGCCATACCTACCCATGTTGACTGGACTATATCCTTCTGGCACCATAAACCCAAACAAACTCTTCCATCCATAAGTTGCCTAAGTCATGGTGTTTTATAACAACAGAAGAGTAAGGAATATAATATTCATTCAAGATTGCCACATATTTTGTTTTTACATTTGACAGCCCTCCCTTAGTGACTCAGGGCAGTCATTGTCATGCTATGGATTCCATATATCTGAACTGAGAAGAAACCTTAATCTCAGGACAGGAAAGTAGCTCAGAGTCCTGTCTTCTACAATCTAAATGGCTGAGAGGCTGTTTTGGATATTCTTCTGCAGTAGATAGTTTACAGAGAGACTGAGTCAATATGAGATGGATTTAAGAGAAATTTCAAGGATTTTTCAGGGTTTGAAAATTTGCTTAATTTCTACAATCCCATTTCTCCTGCTTATGGATTGGGGTCAATCATTCCCACATGGTAGCATGGTCCTAAGAATCAAAACCATGAGTCCAGATACATATGCAGCAGAGGACGGCCCTGTATGACATTAATGGGAAAGGATGCCCTTGGTCCTGGGTAGGGAGATGCTGGAGCAATGGGGTGGGAGAGGGTGGGTGGGTAAGGGAAGCAAACTCCTAGAGGCAAAGGAGAGGGAGGAGAGGGCAGATATGGGCTTGGGGGTTTGTGGAGGGGTAACTGGGAAGTGGGATATCATTTGAGATGTAAATGAAAAGAATGATTAATTAAAAAATCAGAGATGCACAGCATGTGTTCATGTCTTGATTTTTTTCAAGACCACTAATGGAGGGTTCTTAAGTGTGGGTCCAGCTGGCTCAACCTGGTGGAATGACATCACAGAAGAGATCAGCAGTGACCACATTCTAACAACATCTTGTGACACCATGAAACTTACTCTGAATTTTCTTATCATCATCATTACCCTGGTTGGGATGGCAGGAAATGCAATGGTGCTATGGCTTTTGGGCTTCCACATGCACAAGAATACCTTCTCTGTTTACCTCCTCAACCTGGCTGGAGCTGATTTCCTCTTCCTCTGCTTTCAGAATGTATATTCTCTGCAGGTTATCATCAACATGTTTCACTCCATCTTCATACCAAGCCTTTTCACTATTCTGTTCAACTTTTCTTATCTTGCAGGTCTAAGCATTCTCAGTGCCATTAGCACTGAGCGCTGCCTGTCTGCCCTGTGGCCCATATGGTACCGCTGTCAAAGACCAAGAAACACATCTGCTATCATGTGTGTCCTGCTATGGGCCTTGTCCCTGGTGTTGAGTACCCTGCAAGGGGAGGCATGTATGGCTTCCTTTAATAGTTTTGGTCATGGTTGGTGTAAGAACATAGATTTGATTATTTTTGCTTGGTTAGCTGTTCTATTTGTGGTTCTCTCGGGGTCCAGCCTGACTTTATTGCTAAGAGTCATCTATGGCTCACACAGAATTCCTGTAACCAGGATGTATGTGACCATTGCTCTCACAGTGTTAGTCTTCCTATTCTTTGGTTTATCCTATGTGTTCAACTTGTTCCTTTCAATTCATATATTGGGTGGATATTTATAGCATTTCACCTTGCAATGTTTACAAAATAACAGTATTCCTATCCTGTGTTAACTTCTGTGCAAACCCCATCATTTACTTCTTGGTTGGCTCCTTTAGACACTACAGAGTCCAGAGTCAGACTCTGAAGCTGCTTCTGCAGAGAGCCATGCAGGACACTCCTGATGAGGGAAAAGGTGGAGAGGGGGGTCCTTGTGGAAATCCAGGAGAACTGGAAATAGTCTAGTGCAGCAGCTAGGCTCAGCTTTGATCAGACAGAAGTGACTTTGAGAGACAACTTTGCCTTTATCAGAGTAGTTTCTTTTCAAAACCTTCTCCAGTTATTTGACTAACCATAAATCAGTTGAGTAATTAATCAGTTTTTTGGAACCTGAGTGATACAGAGCTTGCTAAACAAATACTGACTACAATGTCCCTGGACTGTTGTACTCAGAAATTCACCAACTCCTTGTGATATTAACCTTATATTAACTCTAAAGTTCATGGCTGCTCCCACTGTTGGCAAATCCCTTCTTCAGTAGGAGAAGAATGAAACATTTGTATTTCTTTTGTCATTAAACTTGATGCTGATTGAATGAATGTTGTATTTTGCACCAGTTTTTATTTTCACAACTTTTGATCAGGCTTTATATGACAATTACCTTCACAGTTCTGGTCTTTCTATTCTTTGAATTGTCCTATAGGATTGACTGGTTCTTGTTAGAATGGATTGTGAATGTTTATAGCATTTTGCCTTGCAATGTTGATTAGATGACAGTATTCTTATCCTGTATTAACAGTTGTGTCATCATATTAGAAGAATTAAATAGGATACACAATGTTGTTCATCTCCTTTAATTTCTGTTGGCTTTGGAATGCTTCTGCAACTTAATAAATGTTTCCTGAATAAATCATTTGGACAATGTTCTAGTTTCCTTTTCTGTGGGTTGGCAAAACACGTTGACAAAAAGCAACTTTTTAGAAAAATGGGTTTATCTGGCTTATACTTCTAGGACTCAGTCTATCACTGAGGAAATCATATCAGGGACTCAAGCAGGATTTGGAATAGTAACTACAGAGAACACTTCTTATTGGCTCACTCTCTGGATTGATCACTGTTCACACTTAGCTAGTTCTCTTATACAGCTCAAGATCCTCAGGTTAAGAATCATACCAGTCACAATGGACTGTGCCATCACTCAAAGACGTGTCTAAACCCAGTCTAATCAAGATAATTCCCATAGGGAAGCTTCTCTTCTCAGTCCATGCCAATCTAACAACTGAAGGTAATCAAGACAGTCTATCCCTTGTCAAGTTGACACAGACCTGAAAAGTTGTTAAACCATATCCTTGCCCTCAAAAATCCTAGTAACAACCTGCTATAAAACATAATCCAATTCTCCTGCCACCTCTTCTCCCACCTTCATCACTCCTGAAGCTTCTAAACCATACAGGTAAGCTTCCCTTCCCCCACCCATCTTCCCTGCTTTTTGAGTCCTATGGACCAAGCCAAGATGCCATGAAAACTCTGCTATCCCAGGGGCACCTCCATTCTCCCACCATGTCTCTGAAACCTTCATTACACCTGTGACTCCTGAACCATACATGTAAGTTTCCCTTCACCCACCTATCTTCCCTGCACTCTGAGCCCTCTGGGTCAAACCAAGCATCCCTGAACATCCTGCTAGCCCAGGAGGACCTCTATTCTCCTGACACCTCTCTGCTGACCTTCAACCAACCCATGGCTCCTGAACCATACAGACTTGCAGGTCCAAAACCATACAGCCCAGGGGTACTAATCAGAGGTCTGCCACACTAAGATCATTGAGATTCACTCTCCTACTGGTACCTACTATAAGAACATCTAGTGAACAAAACCATCCAGATATCTAAAAGCCCTCAAAAGAAAGCAATCAACAAAAGCTAGGCCAATATGACACCTCCAGAACACAGCTACCCCACTACAGCAAGCCCTGGATATTCTAATACAACTGAAACACAAGATAATGACCTTAAAATCCAATCTTAAGAAATCCAGAGCTCTCAGTGATTGTGGTCCATGGGTAGAAAGAAACCACTATACAATTTTGTTTAGCTTTTCTGTGTACATAGTGTAGGCAAAGGACAAATGCGTCCTATTTTACAGCATCTAGTCACTCTAGATGTTAAAGAGGATGCTAGTGTATGACAAAGTAGAATTAGTAGAACAATCCTTTTTTTTTTTTACTTTTTGTGTTAAAGTATTGTTAGTTATTCTTGATACTGAACTGCTGTTTTTATAGTGGACAACAGTCCTTACTTGAAACATCTGGTCTATCTAGATGTTTAGAAGTGCCTAACATATGTTAAATGTAGAGGTAGTGAAATATCAGTTTGTAAATACCTTTCTTCAAAAGGTCATGAACCACTGTCTCTTTGGAGTAGAATGATGAGCCCCTGACCAGTACTGTCTGTACTTGCCCAGTGGTTTGGAGAAGGTGCTGGGAGACAGTGGCAGTGGTCATATAGTAGTATGTGTATAAGGGACACTTCCAGGTGCCATTTCTATATACTTGAATTTTGTTTTGCTGTATGTATACTGTATATAATGGATAAATATTTATACAATTTTCAACATCTAGACTTTAGCTGTTAAAGAGGTTGCCAATGTATGACAAAGTAGTAAAATTAGCTCAGAGTGTACATAGTTAAAATTTGTGGAAAAAACTGTTCTGTAAATGAATTGGGAATAGGAATTTGTTTGGCTGTTTCTAAGCATTACACATGCCTATATTTGTCTACAGGTTTGAAGGCAGAGAGAAGGGAGAAGAAAGTGGGTTGAATCCCAAATGGCTGTGTTTACAAAATACCTCAGATAATATCCATTGCTTTGCATACAGTTTTTTTACCAATGCCATGTGAATAGCAAATAAGTTCTTATGTGAAACACCAGGTCTTTCTAGATATTTGAAAATGCTTGACACATTTTAACAGCACAAGCAGTAGAATAATATTTTGTGCATAGAAACAACACCCTGGAAAAAATGAGATAGTAACCTTCTTGCTTCAAACCCAAAAGTAGATAACCACTCAAACATGAAGATAGCATCAACTATGGCAGGTGGCAATAATCACTATGCCTTAATCTCTCTTAATATCAATGCTCTCAATTCCCCAATAGACTAGCAGACTGGATACGTAAATAGGACCCAGCATTTTGCTGCATGCAGTAAACGCACCTCAGTGTCAAAGACAAACACTACCTCAGAGTAAAAGGCTGGAAAACAAATTTACAAGCAAATGGCCCCAAGAAACGAGGCGGAGTAGACATCCTAATATCACATAAAAGTGATTTTCAACCTAAAGTCATCAAAAAAGACACAGAAGGACACTACATACTGATCAAGGGAAAAATCCACCATCAAGAACTCTCAATTCTGAAAATCTATGCTCCAAATGCAAGGGCACCCTCATTCGTAAAAGAAACTTTACTAAAGCTCAAAGCACACATCGCACCTCACACAATAATAGTGGGTGACGTCAATACCCCACTCTCTGAAATGGATCGTTCAGGAAAGCAGAAACTAAACAGGGACACAGTGAATCTAATTGAAGCCTTGGGCCAAATGGAACTAACAGATATATATAGAAAATTTCATCCTAGAGCTAAAGAATACACCTTCTTCTCAACACCTCATGGTACCTTCTCCAAAATCAACCATATAATTGGTCACAAATCAGACCTCAACAGATATAAGAAGATAGAAATAATCCCATGCCTCCTATCAGATCACTATGGAATAAGGATAGTCTTCAATGGCAACAAAAACAAAAGAAAACCCACGTACACATGGAAGCTGAACAATGCTCTACTCAATGATAACTTGGTCAAGGTGGAAATAAAGAAAGAAATCAAAGACTTTTTGAAATTTACTGAAAATGAAGGCACAACATACCCTAATTTATGGGACACAATGAAAGCAGTGCTAAGAGGAAAATTCATAGCCCTAAGTGCCGCCAAAAAGAAACGGGAGACAGCATACACTAACAGCTTAATGGCACACCTGAAAGCCCTGGAACAAAAAGAAGCAAATACACCAAAGAGGAGTAGAAGGCAGGGAATCATCAAACTCAGGGCTGAAATCAATCAAGTAGAAACAAATAAAACCATACAAAGAATCAACAAAATGAGGAGTTGGTTCTTTGAGAAAATCAACAAGATAGATAAACCCTTAGCCAGACTAACCAGAGGGCACAGAGACAGTATCCAAATTAATAAAATTAAAAACAAAAAGGGAGAGATAACAAAAGAAACCGAGGAAATTCAAAAAATCATCAGATCCTACTACAAAAACCCGTATTGAACACAACTAGAAAATCTCGAGGAAATGGACAATTTCCTTGACAGATATCAAATACCAAAATTAAATCAGGATCAAATAGACCATCTAAACCGTCCTATAACCCCTGAAGAAATAGAAGTTGTCATTGGAAGTCTTCCAACCAAAAAAAGCACAGGTCCAGATGGTTGCAGTGCAGAATTCTATCAGACCTTCAAAGAATACCTAACACCAATACTCTTCAAATTGTTCCACAAAATAGAAACAGAAGGAACACTACCCAACTCGTTCTATGAAGCCACAATTACACTAATACCAAAAGCACACAAAGATCCGACAAAGAAAGAGAATCTCAGGCCAATCTCTCTTATGAATATCGATGCAAAAATACTCAATAAAATTCTTGCCAACCGAATCCAAGAACACATCACCATGATCAAGTAGGCTTCATCCCAGTGATGCAGGGATGGTTCAATATAAGGAAATCCATCAATATAATCCACTATATAAACAATCTCACAGAAAAAAACCCACATGGTCATCTCATTAGATGCTGAGAAAGCATTTGACCAAATTCAGCATCCTTTCATGCTAAAGGTCTTGGAAAGATTAGGAATTCGAGGCCCATATCTAAACATAGTAAAAGCAATTTACAGCAAACCGGTAGCCAGCATCAATCTAAATGGAGAGAAACTTGAAGCAATCCCACTAAAATCAGGGACTAGACAAGGCTGCCCTCTCTCTCCATATCTTTTCAATATAGTACTTGAAGTTCTAGATAGAGCAATTAGACAACAAAAGGATGTCAAAGGGATACAAATTGGAAAGGAAGAAGTCAAACTATCACTATTTGCAGACGATATGATAGTATACTTAATCGACCCAAAGAACTCCACCAGAGAACTCCTACAGCTGATGAACGACTTCAGCAAAGTGGCCGGATATAAAATCAACTCAAGCAAGTCAGTAGCATTCCTATACTCAAAGGATAAGAAGGCTGAGAAAGAAGTAAGAGAAATGATACCCTTCACGATAGCCACAAACCATATAAAGTATCTTGGCATGACTGTAACCAAACAAGTGAAAGATCTGTATGACAAGAACTTCAAGTCTCTGAAGAAAGAAATTGAAGAAGACCTCAGAATTTGGAAAAATCTGCCATGCTCATGAATTGGCAGGATTAATATAGTAAAAATGACCATCTTACCTATACTAATATACAGATTCAATGCAATCCCCATCAAAATCCCAACTCAATTCTTCATAGAGTTAGAAAGAGCAATTCAAAAATTCATCTGGAATAACAGAAAACCCAGAATAGCTAAAACTGTTCTCAAGAGTAAAAGAACGTCTGGGGGAATCAGTATCCCGGACCTCAAGCTGTACTACAGAGCAATAGTGTTAAAAACTGCATGGTATTGGTACAGTGACAGGCATGTAGATCAATGGAACAGAATTGAAGACCCAGAAATGAATCCACACTCGGTCACTTGATCTTTGACAAAGGAGCTAAAACCAACCAGTGGTAAAAAGATAGCCTTTTCAACAAATGGTGCGGGCTCAACTGGAGGTCAACATGCAGAAGAATGCAAATTGACCCATTCTTATCTCCTTGCACTAAGCTCAATTCCAAGTGGATCAAGGACCTCCACATAAAACCAGACACACTGAAACTAATAGAAAGGAAACTAGGGAAGAACCTTGAACATATGGGCACAGGGGAGATTTTCCTGAACAGAACTCCAATAGCTTATGCTCTAAGATCAAGAATAGACAAATGGGACCTCATTAAATTACAAAGTTTTAGCAAGGCAAAAGACAAAGCGGCAACCAACAAACTGGGAAATGATCTTTACCAACCATACATCCGACAGAGGGCTAATATCCAATATATACAAAGAACTCAAGAAGTTAAACTCCAGAGAGCCAAGTAACCCTTTAAAAATGGGGTACAGAGCTAAACAAAGAGTTCTCACCTGAAGAATATCTAATGGCTGAGAAGCACCTAAAGAGATGTTCATCATCCTTAGTCATTAGGGAAATGCAAATCAAATCAACCCTGAGATTCCATCTCACACCAGTCAGAATGGCTAAGATCAAAAACACAGGAGACAGCAGTTGTTGGAGAGGATGTGGAGAAAGAGGAACACTCCTCCACTGCTGGTGGAATTGCAAGCTGGTACAACCACTCTGGAAAGGAGTCTGGCGGTTCCTCAGAAAACTGGGCATGACACTCCCAGAGGATCCGGTTATACCACTGCTGGGCATATACCCAGAGGCTTTACCTGCATGCAATAAGGACACATGCTCCACTATGTTCATAGCAGCCTCATTTATAATAGCCAGAAGCTCGAAAGAACCCAGATGTCCCTCAACGGAGGAATGGATTCAGAAGATGTGGTATATCTACACAATGGAATACTACTCTGCAATTAAAAACAATGAATTCACGAAATTCCTAGGCAAATGGTCAGAACTTGAAAATATCATCCTTAGTGAGGTAATCCAATCACAAAAGAACACACATGGTATGCAGTCACTGATTAGGGGATATTAACACAGAATCTCGGAATACCCTAGACACAATTCTCATATCAATAGGTTTCTAAGAAGATGGAAGGAGAGACCCCTGGTCCTGGAAAGACTGGATGTAGGGGAACGCCAGGACAGAGAAACGAGAGGGTGTTGAATGGGGAAAAGAGGGAGGGAAGGGGGCTTATGGGACTTTCGGGGAGTGAGGAAACGGGAAAGGGGAAATGATTTGGAATGTAAATAAAAAAAACTTAGAAAATAAAATTTAAAAAATAAAAAAATAAATAAAAAAAACTGAAGAAATACTGTGTGTAGAAATAGAATTTTTAGCCCACCTCTGAGAACAGTGACCCAGCTGTACTTGTTCAGTAGATTGAGGAGGTAGGAAGGAAGAAACTGCAGAAAGATTCCATTAGTGTGCTAGACATTTCAAGCTTACCCATCACCCTGTATGTTGTGTGTACCTCATGTATTATATATTATATATTTTTTACATACTGGACAAACATGTCCTATAGTATTTAGTCTCTAGGTATTAAAGAGGTTGCCAATGTATGAAAATAAAAGCTAGTAAATGCACACATTCTGTATGCTATGTTAGTTCATGGCAAGGTTGTCTTCTGAAGAATTGTGAAGGTGTAACCTCCAAGTGATGGGTACCTGTGTCATGTGACAGAGGAGAGAGCCTGAAGGGGAAGAAAGGTCAGAGACCAGAATGTTCTCACCAGAAGACACTTTGAGATCTAACCATTGTTACATGTGTGTGGTTTCAACACTACTATGTATATAGGGAACAAATTTATGTCCTTATCTGAAACATCTAGTCCTTCTAGGTGTTTAGAAGTGCACAAAGTATGTTAACAGTAGATATAGTAAGTAATACATGTTGCAGATTCTCCTGTTTAAACTCATAGTGAAATGCTGTCTTTTGAAACTGAGAAAACATTTCTGAGTAATGCAGCCTTACTTCAGAGGGTTTGGGAGGGAGGAAGAAAGAAAATGAATGAAGGGCCTAGTGCTAACATAAGTTTGGCAATGCAAGATTAGTCATTATTTCTTATATCTCTGTATCATATTTTCCTATGTATAGAGGTCATGTGTCCAAATTTGCAGCACCTAGTCTTCCTAGATATTAAAGAGATGCCAATGTGTGAGAAAGTAGAGTTAGTGAAAAGACATGTTTGTAAATTATGTTAGTGAAAAGACATGTTTGTAAATTATGTTAAAATTTATAGGAAAATGCTCTTCTTAAAACCACTTATAGCCAGGCATGGTGCTGCACGCATGTAGTACCAGCTACTTGGGAGGCTGAGACAGGAGGATCACTTGAGTTCAGGAGTTCTGGAATATAGTGCACTATTCAGATCACATGTCTGCACTAAGTTTGGCATCAATATGGTGACCTCCTGGGAGTGGGAGACCACCAGGTTGCCTAAGGAGGGGTGAACCAGCCCAGGTTGGAAAAGGAGCACATCAAATCCACTTAGGAAGTTAAATTGTTAATCTCCCCATGAAAACATGACAGTTGCATATACATGATTCCTGAGTGGAGAGAAAAGGAAGAAGGGCTAGATCAGAACCTTGTTGTTTAGAAGGCAGTTTCTGACTGCAGCCTTTATTAGGTATGCAGTGTATTCACTGCAATGTACACATGCTGGGGAAACCGAAGTGCTTATTGGGAACATGTGGTCTCTAGACTTTTAAGTGCATAATAAAGTTGATGTGGTAGAGCATGCCTTTAATTCTATGCTGAGGTAAGTAGATCTCTGTGTTCTAGGTCAGCCAGAGCTATGTAGACTTTGTCTTAAAACAGTAAGAAATTGCACATAATGGGCTGGTAGAGTGGCTTAGCATGTAAAGGTACCTGCCACCAAGCTAGTGACCTAAGTTTGATTTCCAGGATACAATTAATAGAACAGTAATTCACAACTTGTCTTTTAAGCCTCCACACAAGTGCACACATGAATATAGTAATGCATACATGTATAAAATACACAACATGGTAAAAATAGATGGCTGACACCACTTTTTAGGATTATTTTGTTATTTCATAGGAAAGGTCGCACTGGGAAAATGTAAGTTAAACTTGGCCTTTGAGCAGATGCCATTATCAGGTGGTAGAGGTGGGCTAGGACAAAGATTAGTGCTCAGAAAAAGGCACTGTAGTTGTTGGTTGGTTCAAGTGCTCTAGCCATTGTTTGGTGTGCTTCTTGGTTAATGTTGCCAGGTAGGAGAGGTAAATCACAGTGCCTAACAGATGTTAGAAGTATCAAATGAATCACTAAATGTCAGGCTAGTCTTAAGGGAGGGCTGTCTTCTGGGCATGGCCTTTGTTAATCCTCTCACTAGCATCATTAAACAAGTGAATGCAATAAAGAAAACTGCAAGACCTGAAAGAAGAAATAGAAGCAATAAAGAAAACACAAAGTGAGGAAATCCTGGAGATGGAAAACCTAGGGAAGAGAAAGGAACAACAGATGCAACCATCACCAACAGAATACAGGCGAAAGAAGAAAGAATATCAGGTGTAGAGGCTACAATAGAAGAAATTGATACATCAATCAAAAAAGTTAAATCTAAAATCTTCCTGACACAAAAGATCCAGGAAATCTAGAATACCATGAAAAGGCTAACCTAAGAATATAATAGGAATAGAAAAAGGAAAAGAGTCTCAGCTCCATGCTCAGAAAACTTTCTCAACTAAGCCATAGAAGAAAATTTTCCCAACCTAAAGAAAGAGATGCCTATAACCATACAAGAAGCATTTAGAACAATTAGAGTGAACCAGAAAAGAAAATCCTCCTGCCACATAATAATGTAACCACAGAATCTAGAGAACAAAGAAAGAACATTAAAAGCAGCATGGGAAAAATGGCAGATAACCTACAAAGGTATCAGAATTATGCCCAACTTCTCAACGGAGACTCAAAAAGCTAGAACGGCCTGGACAGATATGCTTTCAACATCTTAAAAAAAAAACCACAGGTGCCAACCAAGACTACTATACCCAGCAAAACTCTCATAAATGGAAAAAACAAGATATTTCAAGACAAATCCAAATTTAAACAATATCTATCCAAAAATCCAGCCAAGGAAAAATACTATAAGGGAAAATCCAACCCAAAGAGGAAAACTACTGCTCAGCTGGAGGTCAACATGCAGAAGAATGCAAATTGACCCATTCTTATCTCCTTGCACTAAGCTCAATTCTAAGTGGATCAAAGATCTCCACATAAAACCAGACACACTGAAACTAATAGAAGGGAAACTAGGGAAGAACCTTGAACATATGGGCACAGGGGAGAATTTCCTGAACAGAACTCCAATAGCTTATACTCTAAGATCAAGAATAGACAAATGGGACCTCATTAAATTACAAAGTTTTTGCAAGGCAAAAGACACCGTCAAAAAGACAAAGCGGCAACCAACTAACTGGGAAATGATCTTTACCAACCTTACATCCGACAGAGGGCTAATATCCAAGATATACAAAGAACTCAAGAAGTTAAACTCCAGAGAGGCAAGTAACCCTATTAAAAAATGGGGTACAGAGCTAAACAAAGAGTTCTCACCTGAAGAATATCTAATGGCTGAGAAGCACCTAAAGAGATGTTCATCATCCTTAGTCATTAGGGAAATGCAAATCAAAACAACCCTGAGATTCCATCTCACACCAGTCAGAATGGCTAAGATCAAAAACACAGGAGACAGCAGTTGTTGGAGAGGATGTGGAGAAAGAGGAACACTCCTCCACTGCTGGTGGAATTGCAAGCTGGTACAACCACTCTGGAAAGCAGTCTGGCGGTTCCTCAGAAAACTGGGCATGACACTTCCGGAGGATCCGGCTATACCACTCCTGGGCATATACCCAGAGGCTTTACCTGCATGCAATAAGGACACATGCTCCACTATGTTCATAGCAGCCTTATTTATAATAGCCAGAAGCTCGAAAGAACCCAGATGTCCCTCAACGGAGGAATGGATTCAGAAGATGTGGTATATCTACACAATGGAATACTACTCTGCAATTAAAAACAATGAATTCACGAAATTCCTAGGCAAATGGTCAGATCTTGAAAATATCATCCTTAGTGAGGTAACCCAATCACAAAAGAACACACATGGTATGCAGTCACTGATAAGGGGATATTGACCCAGAATCTCGGAATACCCTAGACACAATCCGCATATCAATAGATTTCTAAGAAGATGGAAGGAGAGACCCCTGGTCCTGGAAAGACTGGTTGTAGGGGAACGCCAGGACAGAGAAACGAGAGGGTGTTGAATGGGGAAAAGAGGGAGGGAAGGGGCTTATGGGACTTTCGGGGAGGGAGGAAACGGGAAAGGGGAAATGATTTGGAATGTAAATTTAAAAAAAATAAAATAAAATAAATAAATAAAGAAAAAGAAAATACAGAAAATAATCCATATCAGCAAAAACAAGGAAAATACACACACACAAAAACACACACACCACCATCACCACCAACAACAACAACAAAAAACAAACAGCAACAATAACAACAATAACTGGTCATTAATATCTCTTAAAATCAGTGGATTCAATTCTCCAATCTTCCAACACTTTATTTAATAGCTTTGATCCAGCGAGTGAGTCTATTAAACTAACATCATTAAGTTTTCTTTTTTTTTGAAGTTTATTTCTTTTCTACATTTTTTATTTACATTCCGAATGATTTCCCCTTTCCCGGTTCCTCCCTCCAAGAAAGTCCCATAAGCCCTCTTCCCTCCCTCTGTTCCCCATTCAACCCCCATTCGCTTCTCTGTCCTGGTATTCCCCTACATCCACTCTTTCGAGGACCAGGGGTCTCTCCTTCCATCTTCTTGGAAATCTACTGATATGTGAATTGTGTCTTGGGTATTCCGAGTTTCGGGGTTACCTCACTAAGGATGATATTTTCCAGTTCTGATCATTTGCCAAAGAATTACGTGAATTCATTGTTTTTAATTGCAGAGTAATATTCCTTTGTGTAAATATACCACAAGATTCTTCTGAATCCACTCCTCCTTTGAGGGACATCTGGATTCTTTCCAGCTTCTGGCTATTATAAATAAGGCTACTATGAACATAGTGGAGCATGTGTCCTTATTGCATGCAGGGGAAGCCTCTGGGTATATGCGCAGGAGTGGTATAACAGGATCCTCTGGGAGTATCATGCCCAGTTTTCTGAGGAACCGCCAGACTGCTTTCCAGAGCGGTTGTATCAGCTTGCAATCCCACCAGCAGTGGAGGAGTGTTCCTCTTTCTCCACATCCTCGCCAACAACTGCTGTCTCCTGTGTTTTTGATTTTAGCCATTCTGACTGGTGGGACATGGAATCTCAGGGTCATTTTGACTTGCATTTCCCTAATGACTAAGGATGTTGAACATTTCTTTAGGTGTTTCTCAGCCATTAGACATTCTTCAGGTGAGAACTCTTTGTTTAGCTCTGTACCCCATTTTTAATAGGGTTATATGGCACTCTGGAGTTTAACTTCTTGAGTTCTTTGTATATATTGAATATTAGCCCTCTGTTGGATGTAGGGTTGGTAAAGATATTTTCCCAGTTTGTTGGTTGCCACTTTGTCCTCTTGACAGTGTCCTTTCCCTTACAGAAACTTTGTAATTTTATGAGGTCCCATTTATCAATCCTTGATCGACTTGGAATTGAGCTTAGTGCAAGGAGATAAGAATGGATCAATTTGCATTCTTCTGCATGTTGACCTCCAGTTGAACCAGCACCATTTCTTGAAAAGGGTATCTTTTTTCCACTGGGTGGTTTTAGCTCCTTTGTCAAAGATCAAGTGACCATAGGAGTGTGGATTCATTTCTGGGTCTTCAATTCTGTTCCATTGATCTACATGCCTGTCACTGTATCATTACCATGCAGTTTTTAACACTACTGCTCTATAGTACAGCTTGAAGTCCAGGATACTGATTCCCCCAGAAGTTCTTTTACTGTTGCAAATAGTTTTAGCTATCCTTGGTTTTCTGTTATTCCAAATGTATTTTTGAATTGCTCTTTCTAACTTTATGAAGAATTGAGTTTGAATTTTGATGGGGATTACATTGAATCTGTATATTGCTTTTGGTAAGATGATCATTTTTACTATATTAATACTGACAATCCATGAGCATGGCAGATTTTTCCATTTTCTGAGGACTTCTTCAATTTCTTTCATCAGAGACTTGAAGTTCTTGTCATACAGATCTTTCATTTGTTTGGTTAGAGTCACACCAAGATACTTTGTATTGTTTGTGGCTATCGTGAAGGGTATCATTTCTCTTATTTCTTTCTCAGCCTGCTTATCCTTTGAGTATAGGAAGGCTACTGACTTGCTTGAGTAGATTTTATATCTGGCCACTTTGCTGAAGTTGTTTATCAGCTGTAGATGTTCTCTGTTGTAGTTCTGTGGGTCGCTTAAGTATACTATCATATTGCCTGCAAATAGTGATAGTTTGATTCTTCCTTTCCCATTGGCATCCCTTTTACCTCTTTTTGTTGTCTAATTGTTCTAGCTAAAATTTCAAGTACTATATTGAAAAGATATGGAGAGAGAGGGCAGCCTTGTCTAGTCCCTGATTTTAGTGGGATTGCTTCAAGTTTCTCTCCATTTAGATTGATGTTGGCTACCGGTTTGCTGTAAATTGCTTTTACTATGTTTAGATATGGGCCTCGAATTCCTGATCTTTCCAAGACCTTTAACATGAAATGATGATAAATTTTCTCAAATGCTTTTTCAGCATCTAAAGAAATGACCATGTGGGTTTTTTTTTCTTTGAGATTGTTTATGTAGTGGATTACATTGATGGACTTCCTTATATTGAACCATCCTTGCATCACTAAGATGAAGCCTACTTGATCATGGTGAATGATCAATTGATGTGTTCTCAGATACGGTTGGCAAGAATTTTATTGAGTATTTTTGCATTGATATTCATAAGAGAAACTGGTCTGAGATTCTCTTTCTTTGTAGGATCTTTGTGGGATTTTGGTATCAGCATAATTGTGGCTTCATAGAACGAGTTAGGTAGTGTTCCTTCTGTTTCTATTTTGTGGAACAGTTTGAAGAGTATTGGTGTTAGGTCTTCTTTGAAAGTCTGATAGAATTCTGCACTGCAACCATCTGGACCTGTGCTTTTTTTGGTTGGAAGATTTCCAATGACAACTTCTATTTCTTCAGGGGTTATAGGACGGTTTAGATGGTCTATTTGATCCTGATTTAATTTTGGTATTTGGTATCTGTCTAGGAAATTGTCCATTTCCTCCAGATTTTCTAGTTGTGTTGAATACAGGCTTTTGTAGTAGGATCTGATGATTTTTTGAATTTCCTCAGTTTCTGTTGTTATCTCTCCCTTTTCGTTTCTGATTTTGTTAATTTGGATACTGTCTCTGTGCCCTCTGGTTAGTCTGGCTATGGGCTTATCTATCTTGTTGATTTTCTCAAAGAACCAATTCCTAGTTTTGTTGATTCTTTGTATGGTTTTATTTGTTTCTACTTGATTGATTTCAGCCCTGAGTTTGATGATTTCCTGCCTTCTACTCCTCTTGGGTGTATTAGCTTCTTTCTGTTCCAGGGATTTCAGGTGTGCCATTAAGCTGCTAGTGTATGCTGTCTCCCGTTTCTTTTTGGCAGCACTCAGGGCTATGAATTGTCCTCTTAGCACCACTTTCACTGTGTCCCATAAATTAGGGTATGTTGTGCCTTCGTTTTCATTATGTTTTAAACAGTCTTTGATTTCTTTCTTTATTTCCTCCTTGACCAAGTTATCATTGAGTAGAGCATTGTTCAGCCTCCAGGTGTATGTGGGCTTTCTATTGTTTTTGTTGCAATTGAAGAACACTCTTAAGAACACTCTTATTCCACAGTGATCTGATAGGAGGCATGGGATTAGTTCAATCTTCTTATATCTATTGAGGTCTGATTTGTGACCAATTATATGGTTGATTTTGGAGAAGGTACCATGAGGTGCTGAGAAGAATTCTTTTGCTCTAGGATGAAATGTTATATATATATATATATATATATATATATATATATATATATATATATATATATATATATATATATCTGTTAGTTCCATTTGGTCCAAAGATTCAATTAGATTCCTTGTGTCCCTGTTTAGTTTCTGCTTTCCTGAATGATCTATTTCAGAGAGCAGGGTGTTGAAGTCACCCACTATTATTGTGTGCGGTGCAATGTGTGCTTTGAGCTTTAGTAAAGTTTCTTTTACGAATGAGGGTGCCCTTGCATTTGGAGCATAGATATTCAGAATTGACAGTTCTTCTTGGTGGATTTTTTCCTTGGACCAGTATGTAGTGTCCTTCTGTGTCTTTTTTGTTGACTTTAGGTTGAAAGTCAATATTATCTGATATTAGGATGGCTACTCCGGCTCGTTTCCTGGGACCATTTGCTTGTAAAATTGTTTTCCAGCCTTTTACTCTGAGGTAGTGTTTGTCTTTGACACTGAGGTGCATTTCCTGCATGCAGCAAAATGTTGGGTCCTGTTTAAGTATCCAGTCTATTAGTCTATGTCTTTTTATTGGGGAATTGAGACCATTGATATTAAGAGAGATTAAGAAATAGTGATTATTGCCACCTGCTATTCTTGATGCTATGTTTATGTTTAAGTTGTTATCTACTTTTGGGTTTGATGCAAGAAGGTTACTATATTGTTTTTTCAATGGTGTTGTTTCTCTCCTTGTATTGGCGGTTTCGACCTATTATCCTTTGCAGGGCTGGGTTTGTGGAAAGATATTGTGAAAATTTGGCTTTATCATGGAATATCTTGGTCTCTCCATCTATGGTGATTGAGAGTTTTGCTGGATATAGTAGTCTAGGCTGGCATTTGTGTTCTCTTAGTATCTGCATGAGATCTTCCCAGGATCTT
Source organism: Tokudaia tokunoshimensis (assembly GCA_036184795.1). NCBI lineage: Eukaryota > Metazoa > Chordata > Mammalia > Rodentia > Muridae > Tokudaia > Tokudaia tokunoshimensis. The sequence goes on along the minus strand of BTHU01000001.1, from coordinate 23,266,520 downwards.
CTGGCTTTCATAGTTTCTGGTGAGAAGTTTGATGTGATTTGGATAGGTCTTCCTTTAAATGTTACTTGACCTTTTTCTCTTACTGCTTTTAATATTCTTTCTTTGTTTAGTACATTTGGTGTTCTGATTATTATGTGACAGGAGGTATTTCTGTTCTGGTCCAGTCTGTTTGGAGTTCTGTAGTCTTCTTGAATGTTCATCGGCATCTCTCTCTTTAGGTTAGGGAGTTTTCCTCCATAATATTGTTGAAGATATTTCCTGCCCCTTTAAGTCGCAAATCTTCACTCTCATCTATACCTATAATCCTTAGGTTTGGTCTTCTCATTGTGTCCTAGATTTCCTGGATGTTTTGGGTTACACTTTTTTGCATTTTGCATTTTCTTTGACTGTTGAGTGGATGATTTCTCTGGTATCTTCAGCACCTGAGATTCTTTCTTCCATCCCTTGTATTCTATTGTTGATGTTTGCATCTATGACTCCTGATTTCTTCCCAAGGTTTTCTGTCTCCCTTTGTGATTTCTTAGTTGTTTCTACTTCCTTTTTTAGATCCTGGATGGATTTGCTGAGATCCTTCACTTGTTTGTTTTTATTTTCCTATATTTCTTTAAGATATTTTTGCATTTCCTCTTTCAGGATTTCTGCCTGTTGACCCAAGTTCTCCTGTATTTCTCTAAGCGATTTTTGTGTTTCCTCCTCATGGGCTTCCATCTGTTGATCCATAGTCTCGTGAATTTCTTTAAGCAATTCGCGTGTTTCCTTTGTAAGGACATTTACCCATTGATTCATTTCTTTAAGCGATTTTTGTGTTGCCTCCCTATGGGCCTCCATCTGTTGACCCATATTCTTCTGCATTTCTTTATGCATATTCTGTGATTCTTTTGATAGGGCATCTACCTGTTGATTCATTTCTTTAAGCGATTTTTGTGTTGCCTTCTTATGGGCCTCCATCTGTTGACCCATGTTCTTCTGCATTTCTCTAAGTGATTTTTGTGTTTCCTTTGTAAGGGCTTCTACCCGTTGATTCATGTTCTCCTGTGATTCTTTATGAGATTTATTTGTGTCCTTCTTGAAATCCTCTAATAGCATCATGAGAATTGATTTTAAATCCAGATCTTGTCTTTCGGGTGTGATGGGGTATCCAAGACTTGCTGCTGTTGGAGAGTTGGGTTCGGATGGTGCCATATTACTTTGATTTCTGTTAGAAACATTCCTACATTTGCCTTTTGCCATCTGGTTACCTCAGTTGTTAGTTTGTCCTGCTGTCCCTGGCTGTTGGTTGGACCTCCTGTGAGCCTCCAAAGCTATTTCTGACCCCCCTGGATTACTGGGATTCCCCTGGCACCGATTTGTGGGGCCTGCCCTGCTCTTGAGTGACTTTGGAGCCCTGATGTGCCTTGCCCCAAGTGATGTTATATTGGGGAATCCCTGCACATCCAGAGGCTCAGCTTAGTAGATTCCTGGAGCAGAGATCGCCAAGGGGAGGCTGGTTCACTCCTGCCCTGTTCGGGTGTGCTCTCTCCCAGAGCGGGAGGGGGTTTTGGAGGGGGGTGAGTCCCTCTGCAGGGCAGCTGTCCCACAGCATTGCTGGAGTGTAGGTTACCGCAGACATGCCCAGCTCTTTGGAGCAGGGAGCACACAAGCTGGCTGAGACCCAAGTGATATTATGCTTGATTGTCCCTGTGTCTGGAGGTTTGAGTTGCCCTGTTGCCAGAGCAAAGATGGCGGAGTGCACTCTGCACTCTCTTGGTGCAGATCACTCTGCAGGGCAGATGGCCCAAAGCAGAGCTGGCACACAGATGTCCGCAGACCTGCTCTGCTCTTGGGTGCAGATGGAAGCCCAACAGGATGTTTCCCAAGTGATGTTATATTGGGGGGACCCTGGCTACCTGTATCCTCAGTGCAGTCGATCCCGGAGCAGAGGTCGCCAAAGGGCGTCTGCCAAGTTTTAATTAAACATCATCAGTTTTTCTTTTTTTTAAGTTCATTGTAATTATTTTTATTTTCTAAGCTTTTTTTTTTATTTACATTCAAAATCATTTCCCCTTTCCCGTTTCCTCCCTCCCCGAAAGTCCCATAAGCCCTCTTCCCTCCCTCTTTTTCCCATTCAACCCCCTCTCGCTTCAATGTCTTGGCATTCCCCTACATCCAGTCTTTCCAGGACCAGGGGTCTCTCCTTCCATCTTCTTGGAAATCTATTGATATGCGTATTGTGTCTAGGGTATTCCGAGATTCTGGGTTAATATCTCCTTATCAGTGACTGCATACTATGTGTATTCTTTTGTGATTGGGTTACCTCACTAAGGATGATATTTTCAAGTTCTGACCATTTGCCTAGGAATTTCGTGAATTCATTATTTTTAATTTTTCAATTATTTTTTTTTTATTTTTGTATTTGACTTCTCTACTGCTACTTTCTTGGAGGGATCATATCCACCAATCAAAGATACCTCAAAGTAGAATGATATTAAAGAAGGGAAATCATAATCTTTGTTAGGAAGAGTACAAGTATCTACTAAACAAAAATAATACAATAATAGCTCAAAAAGAAGTTTTAAAAGTCAAAATGGAAATGACAGACCTCAGACCCAAGAGTGTTTCTGGACCTCCTCTTTCTATATGACTTTTGTTTTCTTTCAGTATTGAGGGGACTCATTTTTTTGTTTGTTTGCTTTGAATTTTTTTATTATTTATTTTATTTTTTTTATTTTTTTAATTTACATTCCAAATCACTTCCCCTTTCCCGTTTCCTCCCTCCCCGAAAGTCCCATAAGCCCCCTTCCCTCCCTCTTTTCTCCATTCAACCCCCTCTCGTTACTCTGTCCTGGCGTTCCCCTACATCCAGTCTTTCCAGGACCAGGGGTCTCTCCTTCCATCTTTCTAGAAATCTATTGATATGCGGATTGTGTCTAGGGTATTCCAAGATTCTGTGTTAATATCCCCTTATCAGTGACTGCATACCATGTGTGTTCTTTTGTGATTGGGTTACCTCACTAAGGATGATATTTTCAAGATCTGACCATTTGCCTAGGAATTTCGTGAATTCATTGTTTTTAATTGCAGAGTAGTATTCCATTGTGTAGATATACCACATCTTCTGAATCCATTCCTCCGTTGAGGGACATCTGGGTTCTTTCCAGCTTCTGGCTATTATAAATAAGGCTGCTTTATTTTGTGTTTTGTGGGTTTTTTGAAAGACAGGAAAGAATATAAAATTTGACTGGGAAGAAAATGGAGGTTTGAGCAGTTGGGAGAGGAGAAAAAATTGAAAGAATATAATCAAAATAATTGTATAAAATTTTAATTAAAATTTTCTACCTCCTAAGTAGTAAGATTTCTTTTTTTATTTTATTTTATTTTTTATTTATTTATTCTTTTAGGTTTTATTTATTATTATTATTTATTTATTATTATTATATGTAAATACACTTATCTTCAGACACCCCAGAAGAGGGCACCAGATCCAATTAAGGATGGTTGTGAGCCACCATGTGGTTACTGGGGCTTGAACTCAGGACCTTCAGAAGAGCAGTCAGTGCTCTTAACTGCTGAACCATCTCTCTAGTCCCAGAGTAGGAAGATATCATGTGAACAACATGTGGTGGTTTGAATGGGTTTGGCCCAGATAGATTCATGTGCTTGATTGCTTGCCCATAGGGATTAGCACTATTAAAAGTTGTGGTCTCGTTGAGGAAGTGTGACACTGTGGAGGTGGGTTGTCATGTCATATATATGCTCATGCCCTGCATAGTGTGGAACACAATCCCCTTCTGCTGCCTTTGTATCAAGATGTAGAACTCTCAGCTCCTTCACTACCAGGTCTGCCTAGATATTGCCATGCTTCCCACCATAATGATTGTAGGGAGAATCTTGTGCAGTTCATAGAAGCTCCACCTTTAAATAAAAGCTCTATGGCTAATGAACTGAGGCAGGATTAGAAGGTAGAACATCCACCAGAATGAAGAATAATTCTGGAAGAAAGAGAAGCAAAGAAAAAGAGATTCATCCCTGAATGCAGATGGAAACAGATGCATAAAACTGAAGGAGAGGTAACTTGCCATGGAGCACTCATAGAATAGAATCAATGGGATTATTGAGACATGAGCTAGTCAGGAAACAATCTCAAGCTATTAGCCTAGGCATTTTTCATACATAATTTAGTCTCAGAGTCAATATTTCTGGGAACAAAGTGGTTGTGTGGAAAGCCAATGGTTATAAATTATAATGGACTAAACCTCTGAAACTTCATTCCAGCCTCAATTAAATGTTGTCTTTTATAAGAGTTGCCTTGGTCATGGTGTCTCTTCACAGCAATAAAATTCTAAGACATGCCACCATCCACAGTTTTCTCCTGTTTGTAACTCATGTTCTTCACCTGTGTTTTCAACCTCATTTGACTGTATTCCCTTCCTCAGTTTCTGAAGACCCCTTGACTTCCATTGTTTCCTAACACAGTTTTCACTGACATCTTAATTAGAACCAGAGAAACTCTCCTGGGCCTCTTTATTAGTCACCCTTAATCCACACAATGGCAGTCTTTCCAAAGACTTTGTAAAAGTGTTTCTCTTCACCTAGAAAAAACAGCTCAGTTTGTACACTATCATGGTATATGAGGACCTTAATTCAAAACCTATGAAAAAATATGTATAGGGGGTCCAGGCAAAAACATGTTATTTGGTTGGTGATTCAGTCTCTGTGAACCCCCATGGGTCCAAGTTATTTGGCTCTCTGTTTGTGTGGTGGCCTCTCCAGATCCCCCAATCCTTCCTCTGACTCTTCTACAAGGCTCCATGACTTCAATCTAATATTTGGCTGTGGGTCTGTGCATCTGTTTCCATCAGACACTGGATGAATCCTCTCATGGAGACAGTTATGTTAGAATCCTCTCTGCAAGCATAGCTGTAAGCATTAATGTTGTCAGGAGTTGGCTCTCTCCCATGGGGTATGTTTCAAGTTAGGTCACTCAATGGTTGGCCTCAATCTCTGTTCCATCTGTGTCCCTGTATATCTTGTAAACATGGAAAATTTTGGGTTGAATGTTCTGAGGTTAGGACAGTGTCCCAGTCCCTCCACTGGGAGTCCTACCCGGAATTCACAACTCCTGACTTCAAGCTGTACTACAAAGCAATAGTAATAAAAATTGCATGGTATTGGCATGAAAACAGACAGATTGGTTAATGGAATAGAATCAAAGACCCAGAAATAAACCCACACACCTACAGACACTTGATTTTTGACAAAGAAGTTGAAACAATACAATGGAAAAGAGAAAGCATTTTTAACAAATGGTGCTGGTCAAACTGGGTGCCTGCATGTAGAAAGAAGAATGCAAACAGATCCATATTTATCACCCTGCACAAAACTCAATTCCAAGTGGACCAAAGACCTCAACATAAAACCAAATAAAGTAGAAAAAAGCCTTGAATGCATTGGTACAAGAGACAACTTTATGAACAGAATAACAACAGTTCAGGCACTAAGATCAACAATTAATAATTGGGACCTCATGAAACTGAAAACTTCTGTAAGGTAAAGGATACCATCAATAGGACAAAATGGCAACTTACAGAATAAGAAAAGATATTTTCACCAACCCTACATCCAACAGAGGGATAATCTAAAAAATATACAAACAACTCAAAAATTAAGCACCAATAAACCAAATAACTCAATTTAAAAAATGGGGTACAGAGCTAAACAGGATTCTCAACAGAAGAATCTCTAATGGCTGAGAAGCATTTAAAGAAATGTTCAACATCCTTAACAATTAGGGAAATGCAAATTAAAACCACTTTGAGATTTAAACTTATACCCATCAGAATAGCTAAGATCAAAAATTCAAGCAAGAGTATATGCTGGTAAGAATGTGGAGCAAGGGGAATACTCTTCCATTGCTGGGAGTACAACAACGTTGGAAATTAATATGGTGTTTTCTCAGAAAACTTGAAATAATTCTACCTCAAGATCCAGCTATACCACTTCTGGGTGTATACCAAAAAATGCTCAACTATGTCCATAGCAGCTTAATTTATAATAGCCAGAAACTGGAAACAATCCATATGTCCCTCAAAAGAAGAATGGATAAAGAAAACATTGTATTTACACAGCTATTAAAAATAAGGAGATCATGAAATTTTTAGACAAATGGATGGAACTCAAAATATCATCTGGAGTGAGATAACCCAGACCCAAAAAGACCTGCATAGTATGCTATGATCAGTAGACACAAAGAAGTTAAGAAACAAAGAAGGCCCAAAGGAAGATGCATGAATCTCACTCAAGAGGAGAAATAAAATGGACATTGGAAGTGGATGGAGAGAGGGAACTGGGTGGGAGAGGGGATGGAAAGGGCAATGGAGGTGTGAATCAAGTGTAGGAAAAGTAGGAATCGAGAGAGAGTGCTAGGAGAGAGAAGAGAAATCACTGAGGGGGGGGGCAGGTTGCATCTGGACAAAGCCAGAGACCTGGGACAAGGGAGGATCCTGGGTGTATAAGGGTAATCCTAGCTGATGCTCCTAGCATCAGGGGATATGGAGACTAAAGTGTCTACCTACTGTAGCCAGACATGGAGTATGGCAGCTTTAATAAGAAGTGTCTTACACAGGCTCCTGCATTTGAATCCTTGATCCCCAGCTGGAATGGCAGTTGGGAAGGTTGTAGGAAATTCAGGGGGTGAAGCCTTGCTAACAGAAGTGGGTCAGTGATGAGTGTGCCTCTCTTCTTGTTCACTCTCTGCTTCCAAACTAATAGATCAATGTGATCAGTCAGCCTCCCAGTTCTACCGCCATGCTTCCCCCACCATGGTGGGACAGAATGCTTCAAATTTTAAGTCAGAATAAGCAAGCTTGATTTCTACATGTTCTGTGACTCAAGTATGTAGTGTCAAAAGGGTCTTAGCATAAAGTTCTAGAGGCAATCAAGAGCATTGGAAATAGCCTGTAGTTTTTGGGGACTGGGGGAATATAGAACCATACTGACGAATGACTTCAAAAGAGGTAAGATACGACTGACATGGAACATTTTATTTGACAGCCTATGTTGTCTGAGGGAAACATTTTGTCTTCTATGGTAGAGTTAGTGGAATCATGGAGTTGGCCTGGACTCACTTCTTTAAGAGGAATGTGTCATGGGATTTTTCAGATTAGATTCTATTGCTTCAGAGGTACTGTATGCCTTCCAATCCTGAGAAACAGAGGCACTTCCTCAGACACTGAAATAGTCAGGTTGCTGCGTGATACTCTAGGTTCCTTAAAAGTCCATGAAGCATGTGCAAAATTGACAGGACAATTAGTCTTAGACATTAATCATGAGAACACTATATAGCTTGCGTATGTCGCAATATCCTGGTAGCTAACTTTGTATTGATCCTGGAAATCACCATTGTATTCTGTTTCTGGTAAAGGTATGAAGATTATGATTGCTTGCAATAAACTTGTCACAGCTTCATTCATGCTATGATGCCTCCAACCTATGCCTAGTCAGAAATTCTCTTCTCGCCAGTCATATCAGGTAACCCTCTCATAATAAATAATTGGTGGTGCTCATTATAGAGTAATTCTACTCACAAACATGTATGTATATATTTTGGGAAGTGACCACAGTAGTGGGCTTCCACATGATTTTTTCTAAAGTGTTTGGTGTTAGGTAACCTAACCTGTTCTCACATCTCTGCTCTCCCATCCTCTATCCCATTCAAACTTGTCAATTATTTACTTTACCCCTTCATAACACCTGCTCTGGCTTCTCTTGCACACAAACTCTGAACATCCCCTTGCCAGTTTTCTGACTTCTATGGATACTTAATTTATCCAAACATATCTGAATATTCAAATGTGATGTCTACATATACGACAGAATATATGGCATTCAACATTCTGTGTCTGAGTTATCTCTTTCTGAATGATCATTTCTAATTTCATCCATTTACCTGAATTCTTCATTTTCTTTTATAGACAAATAATATTCCATGTGTACATGAACATTTCCATTATGTACTCAGCAGTTGATAGAAAGCTAGGCTCTTTCTATTTCATTACTACTGTGAAGAGAGCGATATAAACATCAGAGAGCAACTATCTCTGAAGTACAATATAGTGTTCTACATGTGTAGAACTAGCATAGAATAGTATAATTTCATATTTGCTTGTCTTTATGGTATATGGAAAAATTTGAAACATGGATGTGCTTCATATAGGTTAAAAAAATTAATCTTCCCATAAAAAATTTACTAGGAACTTTTTATATATGTGATATAAAAATGGATTATGGTAACAGGTTGTGGATATTTCAGATTTTAATTCTCTATGCCACTTGTACCTTGTTAGCATTTAGCACTGAAACACCAATGTGGAAGTATACGGTGAATATTTTTCACATTTTTCAAAATTTCCAAGTTTCATGCACATGATATAATTCAGATGTATACTAGCTCAAATTTCATATGGGAAGTTCTTTTTAGCATACTATTGTATGTGGAAGAGAATAAATCCAATGAAGTTTATAAATAATGGCTGGAGTAGGCAAGGGAAGAAAATATTTACTCTTTAATCAACTATTGGAAAAAACATGAAAATTTTAAAAATTTTGCCTAAAATTAGATGAGTGTGGAAGCTTATATATTTCTTTCTTTCTTTCTTTCTTTCTTTCTTTCTTTCTTTCTTTCTTTCTTTCTTTCTTTCTTTCTTTCTTCCTTCCTTCCTTCATTTGTTTATTTATTTATTTATTTTCTTTTTTCTTTTAGTGATGGACCTGATAGGACATCTCTTTTACCAATCAAATGACTATTTTGAGAGTGATGGTGACATTCACGTAGGTATTAAATCCAAAACACTGACTTTTTATTAATCATTTTATTCATTTACATTTCAAATGATAGCCCCCTTCCCAGTTTCTCCTCTGAAACCCCCCCATTCCATGCCCTCCACCCTTTGCCTCTATGAGGGTGTTCCTTCACCAATACACACATTCCTGCCTCACCCATCTAGCATTCACATGTCCTTGGTCATCATGCCTCTACAGGACCAAGGGTTTCCCCTCACATTGATGCCACATAAAGCCATCTTCTTCTACATGTGTAGCTGGAGCCATGGTTCCCTCCATGGTTGGTGGTCCCTGGGAGCTCGAGGTGGTCTGGTTAGTTGATATTGTTCTTCCTATGGGATTGCAATTAGCTTTAGCTCCTTCAGTCCTTCCCCTAGTTCTTCTTTTAGGGTTTCAGGCTCAGTCCAATGGCTGGCTGTGAGTATCTGCGTCTGTATTAGTCAGGATCTGGCAGAGTCTCTCAGAGGACAGCTATACCAGGCTCCTGTAAGCAAGAACTTCCTGGCATCAAATAGTGTAAGGATTTGGTGTCTGCAGACAGATGAATCTCGAGTGGAGCAGTCTCTGGATGGCCTATCCTTCAGTCTCTGCTTCACTTTTTGTCCCTGCATTTCCTTTAGACAGGAGCAATTCTAGGCTAAAATATTTGAGATGGGTGGGTGGCCACATCCCTCAACTAGGAGCAGTGCCTATATACTGGAGGAGGTCTTTACAGGTTCTATTTCCCCTTTGGTGGGAATTTCGGCTAATGTCATCCCCATTGGGTCCAGGGAACTGCTCTCTTCCCTGCTGTCTGGGACTACATCCTATTCTCCATCTCCTATTGCTACATATTTCTACTCAATTCCCTGACCCTCTGTACTTTTGTGATGTCCCTTCTCATACCTGATCGTGCCCATCCTTTTTTTCCTCCTCCATTTCCTCTCTCCCTCCCAGGTCTCTCTTTTTCTCTACCTGCTGTGATTATTTTGTTCCCCCTTCTATGTAGAATTGAAACATTCACACTTTGGTCTTCTTTCTTCTTAAGCTTCATTTGGTTGGTGGATTGTAACATGGATATTCATAGTATTTGGGCTAATATCCATTTATCAGGGAGTACATACTATGGGTCTTCTTTTGGGTCTGGGTTACCTCACTCAGGATGATAATTTGTATTTCCATCCATTTGCCTGAAAATTTAATAGATTAGTAGTACTCAATTGTGTAAAGGTACATTTTCTTTATCCATTATTTGGTTAGGGACATCTAGGTTGTTAACCACTCATGGCTATTATAAATAAGGAGACTTTAAACATAGTGGAGTATGTGTCCTTGTATATGTTGGAACATCTTTTGGGTATATGCCCAGAAGTGTTATACCTGGGATGTCAAGTGGAACAATTTCCAGAATACTGAGGAACCACCAGAATGTTTTCCAGAGTGATTTTATCAACCAGCAATCCCACCGACAATGGAGGTGTGTTCCTCTTTCTCTGCATCTTTGTCAGTATATTTTTGATCTTATTCATTCTTATTGGTGTGAACTGGAATCACAGGAACATTTTGATTTGCATTTCTCTGATGACCTAAGAATGTTGAACATTTTATTTCTAAGTTTTTTTATTTACATTCCAAATGATTTCCCCTTTCCTGTTTCCTCCCTCCCCAAAAGTCCCATAAGCCCCCTTCCCTCCCTCTGTTCCCCATTAAACTCCCTCTCGCTTCTCTGTCCTGGCATTCCCCTACATCTAGTCTTTCCAGGATCAGGGGTCTCTCCTTCCATCTTCTTGGAAATCTATAGATATGGAAATTGCGTCTTGGGTATTCAGAGATTCTGGGTTAATATCCCCTTATCAGTGACTGCACACCATGTGTGTTCTTTTGTGATTGGATTACCTCACTAAGGATGATATTTTCCAGTCCTGATCATTTGCCTAGGAATTTCATGAATTCATTGTTTTTAATTGCAGAGTAGTATTCCATTGTGTAAGTATACCACATCTTCTGAATCCATTCCTCCGTTGAGGGACATCTGGGTTCTTTCCAGCTTCTGGCTATTATAAATAAGGCTGCTATGAACATAGTGGAGCATGTGTCCTTATTGCATGCAGGGGAAGCCTCTAGGTTTATGCCCAGGAGTGGTATAGCCGGATCCTCCGGGAGTGTCATGACCAGTTTTCTGAGGAACCGCTTTCCGGAATGGTTGTACCAGCTTGCAATCCCACCAGCAGTGGAGGAGTGTTCCTCTTTCTCCACATCCTTGCCAACAAATGCTGTCTTCTGTGTTTTTGATCTTAGCCATCCTGACTGGTGTGAGATGGAATCTCAGGGTTGTTTTGATTTGCATTTCCCAAATGACTAAGGATGTTGAACATCTCTTTAGGTGCTTCTCAGCCATTAGACATTCTTCAGGTGAGAACTCTTTGTTTAGCTCTGTACCCCATTTTTTAATAGGGTTACTTGCCTCTCTGGAGTTTAACTTCTTGAGTTCTTTGTATATATTGAATATTAGCCCTCTGTCGGATGTAGGGTTGGTAAAGATCATTTCCCAGTTAGTTGGTTGCCGCTTTGTCCTTTTGACAGTGTCCTTTGCCTTACAAAAACTTTGTAATTTTATGAGGTCCCATTTGTCAATTCTTGATCTTAGAGCATAAGCTATTGGAGTTCTATTCAGGAAATTCTCCCCTGTGCCCATATGTTCAAGGTTTTTCCCTAGTTTCCTTTTTATTAGTTTCAGTGTGTCTGGTTTTATGTGGAGGTCCTTGATCCACTTGGAATAGAGCTTAGTGCAAGGAGATTAGAATGGATCAATTTGCATTCTTCTGCATGTTGACCTCCAGTTGAACCAGCACCATTTGTTGAAAAGGCTATCTTTTTTCCAATGGATGGTTTTAGCTCCTTTGTCAAAGATCACGTGACCAGATGAGTGTGGATTCATTTCTGGGTCTTCAATTCTGTTCCATTGATCTACATGCCTGTCACTGTACCAATGCAGCTTTTAACACTATTGCTCTGTAGTACAGCTTGAGGTCTGGGATACTGATTCCCCCAGAAGTTCTTTTACTCTTGAGAATAGTTTTAGCTATCCTGGGTTTTCTGTTATTCCAGACGAATTTTTGAATTGCTCTTTCTAACTCTATGAAGAATTGCATTGGGATTTTGATGGGGATTGCATTGAATCTGTATACTGCTTTTGGCAAGATGGTCATTTTTACTATATTAATTCTGCCAATCCATGAGCATGGCAGATTTTTCCATCTTCTGAGGTCTTCTTCAATTTCTTTCTTCAGAGACTTGAAGTTCTTGTCATACAGATCTTTCATTTGTTTGGTTAGAGTCACACCAAGATACTTTATATTGTTTGTGGCTATCGTGAAGGGTATCATTTCTCTTATTTCTTTCTCAGCCTGCTTACCCTTTGAGTATAGGAAGGCTACTGACTTATTTGAGCTGATTTTGCATCCAGCCACTTTGCTGAAGTTGTTTATCAACTGTAGGAGTTCTCTGGTGGAGTTCTTTGGGTCACTTAAGTATACTATTATACTGTCTGCAAATAGTGATAGTTTGACTACTTCCTTTCCAATTTGTATCCCTTTGACCTCCTTTTGTTGTCTAATTGCTCTTGCTAGAACTTCAAGTACTCTATTGAAAAGATATGGAGAGAGAGGGCAACCTTGTGTAGTCCCTGATTTTAGTGGGATTGCTTCAAATTTCTCTCCATTTAGATTGATGCTGGCTACCAGTTTGCTGTAAATTGCTTTTACTCTGTTTAGATATGGGCCTCGAATTCCTGACCTTTAGGAGCTTCTCAACCATTCAAGATATCTCAGTTGAGAATTCTTTGTTTAGTTCTGTATCCCATTTATTAATATGGTTTTTGGTTCTCTGGACTCTAATTTCTTGAGTTCTTTGTATATTTTGAATATTAGCATTCTATCAAATGCAGGGTTGGTAAAGATCTTTTCCTAATCTGTATTTTGCTGTTTTGTCCTATTGACAGTATCCTTTGCCTTAAAGAAGTAATCAATTTTATGAGGCCCCATTTGTTGATTGTTGATTGTTTCTGGAATGTTAAAATGGAATGGCAAGTTCCCGCACTACAACCAGCTACTCTCTGCCCCAGTGAAGGTCTCACCACTTCTGTCTTTAAGCTAGCCCCAGCAGCAACTGATCACAGTCTTCCCAGCTCTGGTTCACTTGTCTCAGTGTCACCCAGTACTTGCTCAGCCATAAACCCCTATGGTCAGTGGTCCTACATTCCAGTAACCTAGTAAAACAAAACTCTAGAAGCTTATAATTAACCAGTCAGATTTGTATAACAATAAATTCTCAATTCACAAGAAGCCCACACAATAACTTCAGAACCAATTGCTAATGATACAAGCTGCCCATCTAGATTAGACATGTTACTTCAATTATTCTATCCCTATGATATTACATCTATCTGTGGCTATTTAAAGCCACAGAATCTGAATCATCCGGTTTGTCCTCCATCTTGCTTCCTTCCCCTTCTCCTGTGTCATTCCCTGTCTCTGCAACTCTTAGCTCCTTGTCCCTTTTCCCTGTCCAATCACATGCCTCTTCATTCATTAATATTTAAATTAATAGGACAGGGAAAATCCTTCAACAGTTGATCTTAGAGCCTGAGACATTGATGTTCTGTTCAGGAGTTTTTCCCCTGTGCCAATGTGTTCAAGGCTCTTCCCCACTTTCTCTTCTATTAGATTCAGTGTATCTGGTTTTACATAGAGGGCCATGATCCACTTGGACATGAACATTGTACAGAGAGATAAGAATGGATCAATTTGCATTCTTCTACATGTTGATGGAGAGTTGAACAAGCGCTATTTGTTGAAAATGCTATCTTTTTATCACCGGAGAGTTTTGGCTTCTTTGTTAAAGATCAAGTGGGTTTATTTCTGGGTCTTCAGTTCTATTCCATTGATCAACATGTCTGTCTCTGTAACAGTACCACACAGTTTTTGTCGTTATAGCTCTGTAGTACAGCTTGAGGTCAGGGATAGCAATTCCCCTAGAAGTTCTTTTATTGTTGAGGATAGACTGCTATCCTGGTTTTTGTCTTCTTTTATTCCAGATGAATCTGAGAATTGCTCTTTCAATCTCTGTGAAGAATTGAGTTGGAATTTTGATGGAGATTGTATTGAATCTGTAGATTGCTTTAAGTAAGATGGCCATTTTTACTATGTTAATCCTGCTGTTCCATGAGCATGGGAGATCTTTCCATCTTCTGAAGTTTTCCTTGATTTCTTTCTACAGAGACTTGAAGATCTTCTCATACAGATCTTTCACTTCTTGGGTTAGAGTCACACCAAGATATTTTATATTATTTGTACCTATTGTGAAAGATGTCATTTCCATAATTACTTTCTCAATCTGTTTATTCTTTGAGTAGAAGAATGCTACTGATTTGTTTGAGTTAATTTTATATCCAGCCACTTTGCTGAAGTTATCGGCTTTAGGAGGTCTCTGGTGGAATTTTTGGGATCACTTAAATATACTGTCATATCATCAGCAAATAGTGATATTTTGACTTCTTCCTTTCCAATTTGTATCACTTTGACCTCCTTTTTTGTCTAATTGCTCTAGCTAGGAATTCAAGTACTATTGAAAAGATATGGAGAGAGAGGGCAGCCTTGTCTAGTCCCTGATTTTGATGGGATTGCTTCAAGTTTCTCTCCATTTAGATTGATGTTGGCTACCAGTTTGCTGTAAATTGCTTTTACTATGTTTAGATATGAGCCTTGAATTCCTGATCTTTCCAAGACTTTTAGCATGAAAGGATGCAGAATTCTGTCAACTGCTTTTTCAACGTCTAATGAAATGACCGTGTGGTTTTTTTATTTGAGATTGTTTATGTAGTGGATTACATTGATGGACTTCCTTATATTGAACCATCCCTGCATTCCTGGGATGAAGCCTACTTGATCATGGTGAATGATCGTTTTGCTGTGTTCTTGGATTCGGTTGGCAAGAGTTCTATTGAGTATTTTTGCATTGATATTCATAAGAGAAATTGATGTGAGATTCTCTTTCTTTGTCGGATCTTTGTGTGATTTTGGTATCAACGTAATTGTGGCTTCATATAACGAGTTGGGTAGTGTTCCTTCTGTTTCTATTTTGTGTTTTCTTAGAAAGTCTGATAGAATTCTCTACTAAATCCATCTGGCCCTGTTTTATTTCTTTTTATTGAATATATTCTTCATTTACATTTCAAATGTTATACCCCTTCCCAGGTTCCCCCCTCCCCAAAAACCCCCAGCCCATCCTCCCACCTCCTGCCTCCAAGAATATGTTCCTCCACTCAACTTACTCCCATGACTACCCACTCAATTTCCCCATACTGGGGCCTCTATTGAGCCTTCACAGGACCAAAGACCTCTCCTCCCACTGATGCCCAACAAGGCATTCCTTTGCTAATCTTTTGACTGGAACCACATGTACCCCTTGGTTGATGGCTTAGTCCCTGGGAGCCCTGGGGCATCTGGTTGGCCAACATTGTCATTCTTCCCATGGAGCTGCAACCTCCCCCCTCTAGCTCTTCCAGCTTGCCCTCCAACTCCTCTATAGTGAACCCCATGCTCAGACCAATGGTTGGCTGCTACTATTCACCTCTGTATCTTAAGGCTCTGGCAGGGCCTCTCCAAAAGACAACTATAAATGGCACCTTTCGGTACACACTTCTTGTAATCCATAGTAGTTTCAGGGTTTGATGACTGTTTATAGGATAAATCCCCAGGTAGGACAGTCTCTGGGTGGCCTTTCCTTCAGTCTCTTCTCCACTCTTTGTCTCCATAGTTGTTCCTGTGAATATTTTGTTCCATTTCTCAGAGGAACAAAATCACTCCCACTTTGTTCTACCCTCTTCGTTATCCTCCTGTGGTCTGTGAATTGTAACATGTTTATTTTGAGCTTTTCGGCTAATATCCACTTATTAGTGAATGCATACCATGTTTGATCTTTTTCGATTCGGTTACTTCACTCAGGATAATACTTTCTAGTTCCATCCATTTGTCTAAGAATTTCATGAATTCATCATTTTTAATAGCTGAATAGTACTCCATTGTGTGTGTGTGTGTGTGTGTGTGTGTGTGTGTATATATATCTCACAATTTCTGTATCCATTCCTCAGTTGAAGGACATCTGGGTTCTTTCCAGATCTGGCTATTAGAAATAAGGCTACTGGGGCTGGAGAGATGGCTCAATGGGTAAGAGCACTGACTGCTCTTCCGAAGGTCTTGAGTTCAAATACCAGCACCCACATGGTGGCTCACAATCATCTGTAAAGAGATCTGACGCCCTCTTCAGGTGCATCTGAAGACAGCCACAGTGTACTTCCATATAATAATAAATAAATCTTTAAAAACAAAAAAGAAATAAGGCTACTATGAACATAGTGGAGCATATGTTCTTACTGCATGTTGGAGCATCTTCTGGGTATATTCCCAGGAGTTGTATAGCTGGATCCTCGGGTAGTACTATGTCTAATTTTCTAAGGAACCACCATACTGATTTCCAGAGCAGTTTTACTAGCTTGAAATCCCACCAGCAATGGAGAAGTGTTCCTATTTCTCCACATCCTCTCCAGCATCTGATGTCCCCTGAGTTATTTATCTTAGCCATTCTGACTGGTGTGAAGTGGAATCTCAGGGTTGTTTGATTTGCATTTCCCCAATAACTAAGGATGCTGAAAATTTCTTTAGGTGCCTCAGAGTCATTCGAGTTTCTTCAGTTGAGAATTACCTGTTTAGTTCTGTACCCCATTTTTTAATAAAGTTATTTGACACTCTGGAGTCTAACTTCTTGATTTCTTTGTATACATTGTATATTAGCCCTCTATCGGATGTAGGATTGGTAAAGATCTTTTCCCAATCTGTTGGTTGCCATTTTGTCCAATTGACAGTGTCCTTTGCCTTACAGAAACTTTGCATTTTTATGTGGTCCCATTTGTTGATTCTTGTTCTTAGAGCATAAGCTTTTGGTGTTCTATTCAGGAAAATTTCCCCTGTGCCCATATGTTCAAGGTTCTTCCCCACTTTCTCCTCTATAAGCTTCAGTGTATCTGGTTTTATGTGGAGGTCCTTGATTCACTTGGACTTGAGCTTTGTACAAGGAGATAAGAATGGATCGATTTGCATTTTTCTGCATGCACCATTTGTTAAAAATGCTATCTTTTTTCCACTGAATGTTTTTAGCTCCTTTGTCGAATATCAAGTGACCATAGATGTGTGGGTTTATATCTGGGTCTTCAATTCTATTCCATTGATCTTTCTGCCTGTCTCTGTACCAATAACATACAGATTTTATCAATATTGTTCTGTAGTAGAGTTTGAGGTCAGGAATGGTGATTTCCCCAGTAGATCTTTTGTTTTCGAGAATAGTTTTCGATATCCTGGGTTTTTTGTTATTCCAAATGAATTTGCAGATTGCTCTTTCTAGCTCTATGAAGAAGTGATTTTGAATTTTGATGAGGATTGCATTGAATCTGTAGACTGGAAGACTTTTAATGCCTGCTTCCATTTCCTTCGGACTTTCGGGAAGGTTTAGATGGTTTATCTCACCTGATTTAACTTTGGTTCCTGGGATCTGTCAAGAAAATCATCCATTTCAATTAGATTTTCCTGTTTTGTTGAGTATAGGTTTTTGTAGTAGGATTTGATGACTTTTTGAATTTCCTCATTTTTTGTTGTCCCTTTTCATTGCTGATTTTGCTAATTTGGATAATTTCTCTGTGCTCTCTAGTTACTTTGGCTAAGGGTTTATCTATCTTGTTGATTTTCTCTTTTTTTCATTCTTTTATTACTGAAATGGAGTAAAAACTTTTTAGGATAAAATTGAAGATTTACATGGAAAATATTTCTGACAAAATTGAAGAGATATATAGAAAAACATGTTAATATTGATGATTTTCATGAAAAACTAAAGAGTAAAATGGTAGACATAAAAACATTGCTAAATTCATGGAAAAGGAAGTAGAAACATTTTATGATAAAATTGAAGATTTACATGGAAAATATCTATGATAAAATTGTAAAAAATATAGAATAACATGTTATAATTGAAGATTATCATGGAAAATTACAGATAAAATGGTAGGCATAAAAATATTTCTAAGTTGATGGAAAGTGGAATTATAAACATTTTCTGGCATTCCCCTACATCCAGTCTTTATAAAATTGAAAATTTACATGGAAAATATCTCTGATAAAATTGAAGAAATATATATAAAAACAGGTTAAGACTGACTATTTCATGGAAAAATTATACAGATAAAATGATAGGCATAAAAATATTCCTAAATTGATTGAAAGAGGAATTACAAACATTTTCTGATAAAATTGAATATTTACATGAAAATATTTCTGTTAGTCTATGTCTTTTTATTGGGGAAATGAGTCCATTGATGTTATGAAATATTAAGGAATAGTGATTTTTGGTTCCTCTTATTTTTGATGTTCTTTTTATGTTTGTGTGGTTACTTTCTTTTGGGTTTGTTGGAAGATTACTTTCTTGCTTTTTCTAGGGTGTAGTTTCCGTCCTTGTGTTGGTGTTTTCCATCTAGTATCCTTTGTAGGGCTTGATTTGTGGAAAGATATTGTGTAAATTTGGTTTTATCATGGAATATCTTGGTTTCTCCATCTATGGTGATTTAGAGTTTTGCTGGGTATAGTAGTCTGGACTGGCATTTGTGTTCTCTTAGGGTCTGTATGAGATCTGCCCAGGATCTTCTATCTTTCATCATCTCAGGTGAGAAGTCTGGTCTAATTCTGATAGGTGTGCCTTTATAAATTACTTAACATTTTTCCTTTACTGATTTTTAATATTCTTTCTTTGTTTAGTGCATTTGGTGTTTTGATTATTATGTGTCAGGAGGACTTTCTGTTCTGATCCAATCTGTTTGGAATTCTGCAGGCTTCTTGTATGTTCATGGACATCTCTTTCTTTAGGTTTGGGAAATTTTCTTCTATAATTTTGTTGAAGATATTTCCTGGCCCTTTAAGTTGTAAACCCTTGCTCTCTTCTATACCTATAATCCTTAGTTTTGGTCTTCTCATTGTGTCCTGGATTTCCTGGATATTTTGGGTTACAAGCTTTATGCATTTTGCATTTTCTTTGACTGTTGAGTCGATGTTTTCTATGGCATCTTCTGCACCTGAGATTCTCTCTTCTATCTCTTGTATTCTGTTGGTGATGCTTGCATCTATGACTCCTGAATTTTCTCAAGTAATCAGCTCCTCGTTTTGTTATTATTTGTATAGTTCTTTTTGTTTCTACTAGGTTGGTTTCAGCCCTGAATTTGATTATTTCCTGCCACTTACTCCCCTGGGATGTAATTACTTCTTTTTGTTCTAGAGCTTTCAGATGTGCTATTAAGCTGCTAATGTATGATCTCTCCAATTTCTTTATGGAGGCACTCAGGGCTCTGAGTTTTCCTCTTAGCACTGCTTTCATTGTGTTCCCTAAGTTTGGCTATGTGGTGCCTTGGTTTTTATTAAATTCTGAAAAGTCTTTAATTACTTTCTTTATATCTTCCCCAGCCAATATATTATTGAGTAGAGAGTTGTTCAGCTTCTATGTGTGTGTAGGCTTTCTGTTGTTTTTGTTGTTATTGAAAACCAGGCTTAGTCTGTGGTGTTCTGATAGAATATATGGAATTTATTTCATGCTCTTGTATCTGTTGAGACTTGCATTGTTTCCAAATATATGATCAGATTTAGAGATCATGAGGTGCTAGGAAGAAGGTATATTCTTTTGTTTTGTGGTGAAATATTCTGTAGTTATCTGTTAAATACATTTGATTCATAACTTCTGTTAGTTTCACAGGGTCTCTGTTTAGTTTCTGTTTCCATGATCTGCCCATTGGTGAGAGTGGTGTGTTGCAGTCTCCCAATATTACTGTGTTGGGTTCAATTTATGCTTTCACCTTTAATAACATTTCTTTTACAAATGTGGGTGCCTGCCATTTGGGGTATATATGTTGAGAATTGAGGTTTTATCTAGGTGGATTTTTCCTATGATGAATATGAAGTATCCATCCCCATTTTTTATTATTAGATATTTGCTTTATTTACATTTCAGATGTTATCCACCTTCCTCATTCTCCCTCTGAAAATCCCCTACTCCATCCACCTCCCCCTGCTCACCAATGCACCCCGCCCCAGTTTCCTGACCTGGTATTTCCCTACTTTGGGGCATCGAGCCTTCACAGGACCAACAGTGTCTCCTCTCACTGATGTCTGAAAAAGGGTATCCTCTGCTACATATGTAGCTGGAGCCATGGGTTGGTGATTTAGTACCTGGGAGCTCTTGGGGTACTGGCTGGTACATATTATTGTTCCTCCTATAGGGCTGCAAACCTCTTGGGTCCTTTCTCTAGCTCTTCAACTGGGAACACTTTGTTCAGTCTATTGGTTGGCTGTGAGCCATGAATGTTTTAATCCCCCTTCTAAGAAGGACCAAAGTATCTATATTTTGGTCTTCCTTCTACTGGAGCTTCATGTGGTTTGTGAATTGTATCTTGGATATTCCAAGCTTTTGGGATAATATCTATTTATCAGCGAGTACATATCATTTGTGTTCTTTTGTGATTGGGTTACCTCACTCAGGATGATATTTTCTAATTCCATCCATTTGCCTAAGAATTTCAGGAATTCATTATTTTTAATAGCTGAGGAGTACTCCATAAGTGTAAATGTACCAAATTATCTGTATCCATCCTCTATTGAGGGACATCTGGGTTCTTTCCAGCTTCTGACTATTATAAATAAGGCTGCTATGAATGTAGTGGAGCATGTGTCCTTATTACATGTTGGAGCATCTTCTGGGTATATTCCCAGGAGTGGTATAGCTGGGTTCTCAGCTAATATTATGTCCAATTTTCTGAGGAACCTCCAGATTGGTTTCCAGAGTGGTTATACCAGGTAGCAATACCACCAGCAATGGAGGAGTATTCCTCTTTCTCCACATCCTCTCCGGCATCTGCTGTCACCTGAGTTTTTGTTCTTAGCTATTCTGTTTGGTGTAAGGTGGAATCTCAGGATCCTTTTGGTTTACATTTTCCTTATGACTAAAATCTTTGAACATTTCTTTAAATTCTTCTCAGCCATTCAAGATTTCTCTGCTGTGAATTCTGTGTTTAGCTCTATACCCCATTTTTTGATTGAGTTATTTGGTTTCTTGATGGTTAGCTTCTTGAGTTCTTTATATTTCTTGGATATTAGTCTTCTATCAGATGTGGGATTAATGTAGGTGGTGTATTTGTCATATTGGATATATCCATTGCTTTACAGAATATTTCCAGTTTCATAAGGTCCCATTTATCTATTCTTGAATTTAGAGCCTGAGTCACTTGAGATCTGTTTAGGAGATTTCCCCATGAGTCACTGAGTTTGAGGCTCTTTCACACTATCTCTTCTATTAGATTTAGGATGCCTAGTTTTATGTTGAGGTCCTTGATCCACTTGGACTTGATCTTTATGCAAGGTGACAAATATGGCTCTTTTTTCATTTTTCTACATACAGATTACTAGTTAGACCAGCACCACTTATTGCAGACGCTTTCTTTTTTCCATTGTATATTTTTGGCTTCTTTGTCAAAAATCAAATGTCCATAAGTGTGTGGTCTTATTTCTGGGTCTTCAATTCTATTCCATTAATCATCATGTCTGTATCTGTACAAATACCATGCAATTTTTATCACTATTGTTCTGTAGTATAGCTTGATATCAGGGATGGTGGTTCTACCAGAAGTTCTTTTAATGTTGAGAAGGGTCTCAGTTCTGAACATTTATACCCTAAATGCAAGGGCATCCACATTCATAGAAGAAACTTTACTAAAGCTCAATACATACATTGAAACCTACACAATAATAGTGGGAGACTTCAACATCTCACTCTCCCTTACCACTTTGAATATTATTTCTTTGTTCTATGCATTTGGTGTTTTGATTATTATGTGACATGAGGAATTTCTTTTCTGGTCCAATCTACTTTGTGTGCTGTAGGTTTCTTGTACGTTTATAGGCATCTCTTTCTGTAGGTTAGGAAAGTTTTCTTCTATGTTTTTATTGAAGATGTTTACTGGCATCTTGAGCTTGGAATTTCGCTCTCTTCTATACCTTTTATTTTTAGATTTGGTCTTTTCATTTTGTCCTGAATTTCTTGGCTGTTTGGGATTAGGAATTTTTTTCACTTTGCATTTTCATTTACTGTTGTGTTAATGTCTTCTATGGTATCCTCTGTGCCTGAGATTCTCTCTTCTATCTCTTATATTCTGTTGGTGATTCTTGCACCTGTGATTCCTCATCTCCTTCCTAGGATTTCCATCTCCAGAGTAGTCTCTCTATGATTTCTTTAAGGGCTTCTACCTGTTTACTTGTGTTCTCCTGTATTTATTAAGGGAGTTATTTATGTTTTCCTTAAGGGAGACTGGAGCACTATATCTATTCTCAAGTACAGAACAAAAGTTTTTTGATGTATATGTCTAGTTTTTCTGTCACATTTTGTTTTGTCTTCCAGGATGTGAGATTTCCTCTCCTTCCACACGTTTATATTTCCATTACATTTTATACAGAAGCATAGAGAGATCCCTTCAGGTACAGACCAAGCACTGAAGCTGTAAGCCACAATAATCCTTATTCATAATTAAAACATAGTGTTTTGTAATACATTTCAGCAAAACAACAACAATTACAAAAACCCAAAAATCAAAAACCAAAACCAAAACCAAACCAAACACAGCCAAAATTCATATTGTTATCATATACCCACTATGGACACATTAGATTAAAATAAAATGCCAGTTATCTAATGAAAGTTGCAGTATCCTATTGGGATCAATACAGTCAGTGACTTGGACTTAATCATTGCTCTCCCTTAATCCATGATAGGTGTGATTGTGACTAACTGTTATTAATATCCTGCTGCAACCTTCCATAAAAATATAAAATAAAATGGCAAAGCCTGACCAATACAGATATGGATTCACACAACCAACCATCAGACTGAGCTTGGCAACCCTAATGGAGGAGTTAGGGGAAGGATTGAAGGAGCTGAAGGGGTTTGCAACCCCATAGGAAGGACAACAATATGAACCAACCAGAACCCCTGGAGCTCCTAGGGACTAAACCACCAACCAAAGAGTACACATGGAGGAACCCATAGCTCCAGATATACATAGCTAAGGATGGCCTTATCTGGCATTAATGGGATGGGAGACCTTTTGTCCTGTGTAGGCCCAATGACCCAGAGAAGGGGAATGCTACATCACTGAGGCAGGAGTAGGTAGAGAAGGTGGGGAAGCACATTCATAGGAGCAGGGGCAGTGAGAGGGGATAGGGAGTTTGTGGAGGGGAAACTGGGAAGGGGAATAACAGTTGAAATGTAAATAAATAAAATAACCAATAATAATAACAACAACAACAACAACAACAACAATAATAATAATAAAGAGGCTAAAATACAAAAAAAAGACACCTCTACCACTAATAAAAAGACATTGCTGTATGTTTATTGGAGCCTTAGTTACAACATTCAGTACAGGAAAGACCTAGGCATGCAACAATGGAGAAATAGATTTTGAAATTATGATAATCACATATAGCATGTTATCCCTCAACTGTTAAAAGAGGAGTTCTTGTCTTTGGTTACAATATGGGTGGACTTAGGCCCTAATATTTGTTTACTGTCTCAAAATAGAATAACTAACTGGACAATACACATTTAAAATGTGAGCGTAGGAAGATTTTGATACTCAGACCTTAACATTTTGCCCTTTATCCTAAAATGCCATGCACATTTCATAAGGTAAAACTCATGTAGTCCATCTTCAAGAGTCACAAAATACTCACATTTTTTGACATTGTTTCAAAGTCCAAGTTCAATGAGAGGGCAAGTTGGAGGATGGAATTTGGGGAAGGACAAGGATAATACTATAGGCCTTTGGAAAAGCTACTGCTTCCTAATTATTATATTATATTACTTCCAAAGGGTGGGAATTTGGAGGCTGGAGTGCATGATTCATTCTCTGGCCCATGTGCAAACTGGAAGGAATATGTGTCTCCAGCTGGGTGGGAGTTCCTTCATTCCTGGGCTCCAGGGTATCCCAGTTAGGCCAGGTATTGGGGCGGGGAGTTGGGGCCTCACCTGTGATCCTGGATGTGTCAGAACTCCTGGAGGTCAAGCTGACTCTCAAGGTAGAGGTGGGGTGGGGTGGGGAAGAGCACAGGGTCCACTCCAGGCACAGGTGCAAACCTGAAAGAATGCCACACACTGAATTTTTAGTCGTAGCAGTTTGCTTTGTATTAGATATAGAGTAAAACAAAGTTTGGAAATAAAAGAAAATATATTGGTATAGCTTTTCCCCACCCTGTAGTAAGAGTGACCCACTACAATGACATAGTATATTATCAGAAAGATGTTGATGTTGGTGAGAAAAAGTTATCTATCCTATAGAGACTAATCCACTGAGACTGATTCAACTTGAACATCCCACGCGTTATATACAGGGTTCTGGTCAGGGCCAAAGTTGACTGCTGGAATGTGCACAGAGGAAGGATTCTCTCTCCCTACAGGAAGCAATGAGATAGGAGTACAGCTAGGCTTGTACCTTTTATAACAATGCTCACAAACACTGGAATTTACATGAGAACCAACTACCTCAGAGCTTCCCCACAATTCCCTAAGGTTCTGGCATTATTCTTCACCTCTCAATAGTTCCCTAGAACCTCTCAAAGCTGTCATCCTGGGTAAACAAGTGACCACCACATGCTCACAGGGCACACACAGGTAAGCCACATCTGAAGCACAGTATTTTTCCCATGGCCTCCAAAGGCCATGTACCTCATGTAAATGAAATCACACTTTGAAAATCTGGAAAGGAATCTAATGTGCTGTGATTTGAATGATATAAAGGTAAATTATAGAAGTAAATATCATCCTTAGTGAGGTAACCCAATCACAAAAGAACACACATGGTATGCAGTCACTGAGAAGGGGATATTAACCCAGAATCTAGGAATACCCTAGACACATTTCGCATATCAATAGATTTCTAAGAAGATGGAAGGAGAGACCCCTGGTCCTGGAAAGACTGGATGTAGGGGAATGCCAGGACAGAGAAACGAGAGGGGGTTGAATGGAGAAAAGAGGGAGGGAAGGGGGCTTATGGGACTTGCGGGGAGGGAGGAAACGGGAAAGGGGAAATGATTTGGAATGTAAATTAAAAAAATAAAATAAAATAAAAAAAAATAAAAAAAAATAAAGGAAACGGGTAATACAATTTTCTAAGTAAAAAAAAATAAAATAATAATAAAAAAAGAAGTAAATAACTAATACCTGAGCATTTGTTAAAAGAATGAAAAGATTAGCATGTTTTATGAAGTGGGGTGGAAAAACACATACACATGCTGAACTCAGCATTACATGAAGTGAGTGAGCCAGCACACTTGATCATGATGAAATAAAACAAAATTAACACTTCTATTTTGAGATGCTAGTAATGAAAATGTGAAGATAGGTGAGAGTTGGAACTTAGGACCCCTGCAGAGGATAAACTGTCACCTTCATTGTCATATGAAAGAAAAGCACACTGAGAGCTGCACTGCTGTGGAAGGGGCAGTATCCAGAGTGTCGCTACCTTCACCAGGTAGACCCCTGCCAGGTTGCATGGTCTTCTTCTGCTTCAGTAATATAGTCACACACCCCAAGCCAACACTGCTCAGTGGTACTATGATGGGGACTGGCCCATAATGGAAAGAAAAGTTATTTACAGGGAGGTGGACCAGTTAGGATGGGATGGGGGCTAATATGTGAGGCATGACACACTTATGCTTCAGTTACAGAGTCACACACACCAATCTGATACTGCCCAGTGTTCCTACCTATTAATTTGAGTTGTTCTTAAAGGAGGAAAGAGTAATTATCTGGAGATAGGTAGACCTAAGTGGATGGAATGGGAGAGGTCAATCTGTGAGTGGAAATGGAAATGGGGCAGATGCCAAGAAATATCTTAGGGGACATCTGGAAAGGTCTCTGGTGTGTGACTTGTTCCCATTATACATTCTGGAAATCACATGGTCTGCTCAATGTTTTTATAAGCCTCACCTGGATCAGACTTTTTTCTAAGCTCATGAAGGCAAATCCCAATTCCAGAGCAAGGAAACAGTCTAGAATCAATCTGTGGAAGAGTCTTATGCCTTGTCTGCTCTCCATCTCTAGTTCAAAAAATGGAAGAAAGTTAATGATATATCCCAAGAATGTTCAGAGTTACTGCCATACTGTTTCTCTGAGTTCACATCCCTATGTTGCTATGACAAGATGCAACATGCTGGGACTAGGAAGGCAAAAGACATAAGCTTCATTCTGAAACACAGAGGTGGCCTGGCTTGAAAACTTTTCTTACTTTCCCCAAATCATCCATATTTGTTTCTGTCATTCCTTTAAGGAGGAAAGTGATGTGCTCTCTTAGGGTCCAGATTAAGCACTTTTGTAAGATGTCTGGTGGCAGAGAGAACACTTCCTCACATACAAGTCTTCTTCCACCACAGGTTTGCAGATTTAACTGTCATCAGATCATCTCCATCAGAGTTATTTTTGTCCTGTTTGCATTTTATTCTTCTAATGCTGCTTTTAGAGAGGATTCACCCACAGTGATAAAAAAATAACCTGATATTAGACAGAAGTTTGCACAGGAAAACACAGTTTTTATTGACTATAGTACAACAGTAGTCATTCAAATACAGACAGAGAGAAGAACACCTTAGCAAGAAAGTTGTTCTGCATGGGTTGGCAGCTGCACCATGTCAGACATGAGAACTGCTGCATTGCTATTCCTCAGCCCTAAAGGGGCATCAGCATGCTGTAGACAAGGATTCTTAGCCACATCACTCTGTCAGTATAGGGAAGATGCAGAGAGGAGCAGGAGGGTTGCTCCTATAAACTCCTGACTACTTTGTGGATTCTTGTAGGCTTAGATCTTTCAAAACATACCTTATTTAGAGTTTTTAGCTGCTTCTACCTTCTCTTTTTGTCTACTGGCCAGAGATAGAGGAGAAAGAAGGTTAATATGAAAAATGGGTTGTGGACCTGTTTAAAAGTAGTTCCTTATCCGCTTATCAGTGAGTGCATATCATGTGTGATCTTTTGTGAGTGGGTCACCTCATTCAGGATGACATTCTCCAGTTCCACCCACTCGCCTAAGAATTTCATGAATTCATTGTTTTTAATAGCTGAGTAGTATTCCATAGTGTGAATATACCACATTTTCTGTATCCATTCCTCCGTCGAGGGACATCTGGGTTCTTTCCAGCTTCTGGCTATTATAAATAAGGCTGCTATGAACATAGTGGAGCATATGTCCTTATTGCATGCTGGAGAATCCTCTGGGTATATGCCCAGGAGTAGTATAGCTGGGTCCTCCGGTAGTACTATGCCAAGTTTTCTGAGGAAAACTGATTACCAGAGTGGTTGGTAAACTTGCAAGTGGATATTAGCCCAGAAGCTTGGAATACCCAAGAAACAATTCTCATGTCAAATGATGCCCAAGAAGAAAGAAGGAGAGACCCCTGGTCCTGGAAGGGCTCAATGCAGCAGTGTAGGGGAATGCCAGGAAGGGGAGACAGTAGTGGGTTGGTTGGGGAGCAGGGGGAGGGAAGAGGGTGTATGAGACTTTTGGGGAGGGGGATCCAGTAAGAGGAAAATCATTTGAAATGTAAATAAAGAATATATCTAATAAAAAAAGAAAGAAAAAAAGAAGTAGTTCCTTGGGGTGATTCCAATTTTCATTGTTGGGATACAACAGTCCAGTCCAATAGCAAACACCAAACATGAATCAATACCAGTTCTTCATTGTCAGAATACTCACATTCCTGTCCTATAGCAAACATCAAACAAATCAGCAGTAGCACCATGATCTATCTGAAACAGAAAGGCTCCACTGAATCAGAAAAAGCAGATGGAGGCAACCAGAATACCACAGGAAATTCTCAGGCATGTTTCTCTCTAAGAAGTGACAGAGTGAAGACCAGGAAAGACCAGTGAAGCATTACAAGCCTAGCAATGTAGAGTGTCCACCTCCAGCCTTTGGAGTTCTTCTTTATATTCTTTCTAAATATCATGAACCTTCTCAAGTGTCCGTTTTCAACAAAATATCATATGTCCTCTCACAAGACAGCTTCCATAAAAACATTATATGACACAACTGAACTTCTAAAGAAACTAAAAACTTTCATTTCCAGTTCTTTTGCCCCCTCCCTTTCAAGATCAGCAGCCCATGAAACTTTCTGATAATTTAACCACATAACACAAAGCAAGTCTCAACAAATATAACTGAAGTAATAGCCTGAATCCTACTTGAAACAGCAAACTTATGGAAACTGAATTACTCCTTACAGAATGAAAATTGGGTCAAGAAAGAAAGCAAAAAGAAAAACCTTTTATAACCAAATGAGAATTAAAACAAAATATGCCCAAACCTATAGGACACAATATAGGCAGTTCTAAAAAGAAATTCATACCACTAAATGACTACATTAAAAAAAATAACAAGAGCAATCTCATATTTAACTTAAATACAAAACCTAAGGAATAGCTGATGGGAACTGATGCAGAGACCTACAGCCAAACATTGGGTACAGAGAGAATCCAAATTTGAGATCTTCATCAGGTCCTTCCCTTGGGGTTCAGAGAATTATGCAGAAGACAGAGAGGAAGAATTGTAGGAGCCAGAGTGGTCAAGGACACCAGGAGAATACAACCTACACAATCAACTAAGCAGGACTCACAGGGGCTCAGAGAAACTGAAGTAGCAGTTGTGGAGCCTGCATAGATCTGCACTAGGTCCTCTGAAAAATACTATGGTTGTTACCATGGTATGTTGTGGGACTTCTAAAAGTGGAAATTAAAATGGAAACTTCTAGTTTCTTTGAAAAGTCAATTATACCAAATGATGTTTGCTGGGACATACAGGTGAAAGGATGTCTTGCTAAAGCAAACACGTGAAAGGCTGTTTTCATAAAGCAGACACAGATGAAAGGATGTTTTGATATAGCAAACACGTGAAAGGATGTTTGATGAAGGAGTATAAATATGACCCTTTAGACAATGGGGGTGAAGCACTGAACTTTGGTTTAGTTTTATGTGTCTCACTATTCTTCACTAAAGATGCATGTGTTAGTTCACCTTATACAGCTTTGTTGAGATCAACTTGTGGTAATGCTGCCACTGAGAGAAAATCACCCAAGAACTGCTCATGAGGTTCCTGTGGCAGTTTGTTACCTCTGCAGCCTCACTTTAGGCCAGTTGGAGAGCCTGGCAATTTCTGCAGGATTGAACTACAGTTGCCTGGTATCCAGGGAGGTCCACTCTTTTCTGAAGGGAAACAGAGTAGAAATGAATCTTGGGCAATGGAGACTGCTAGGAGGGGAGCAATTGAAAACTGTGGTCGGTATATGTTGTACAAGAGAAGAAAAAAAATGATAAAAGTGATATTAAGAACGATGGTTAGGATTTCCAGATTCAGTCTCTGGTTTGGGACTGTCCTCTGCCACAGTATGCCATCTCCAAGAGGCGCAGGAAGCCAGCTATCTACCCAGATGCTCGGAGGAGTCACCCAGCACAGGTGACACCTGCATTGCAGAGTAGAGGATCCTGTCTGGAATCCTCTGGCAGGATATTTCCAGTTTTGGTCCCCAGTTTGGGACAGTCCTCTGCCACAGCCCACCATCTCCAAGTGGCACAGGAAGCCCGATGTCTACCCAGCTGCGCAAAGGAGTCAGTCAGCACAGGTGAGACCTGCATTGCAGTGCAATGGATCTGCACTGGAAAAGCAAGATTTGGATTTCAAATAGCATTGCATGTTGCTGATAGAGGACTTTAAGAAGGATAAAAAATACTCCCTTAAAGAAATACAGGAGAACACAGGTAAGGAGGTTGATGCCTTTAAAGAGGAAACACATAAATTCCTTAAAGAATTACAGGAAAACACAGCCAAATAGGTGAAAAAACTGAACAAAACCATCCAGGATATGACAATGGAAGTTGAAACAATAAAGAAATCACAAAGGGAGACAACACTGGAGGTAGAAAACCTAGGATAGAGATCAGGAGTCATAGATACAAGCATCACCTATAGAATACAAGAGATAGAAGAAAGAATCTCAGGTGCAGACAATAACATAAAAAACATTGAAACAATAGTTAAAGGAAATGCAAAATGCAAAAAGCTCCTGACACAAATCCTCCAGGAAATTCAGGACACATTGAGAAGACCAAACCTAAGGATCATAGGTATAGAAAAAATGAAGACTCTCAAATTTAAGGGTCAGTAATTATCTTCAACAACATTATAGAATAAAACTTCCCTAACCTAAAGAGAGAGATACCAATGGACATACAAGAATCCTACAAAAGAAGGAGACTTCCGGTTTTGGTCCTGATTTGGGACCATCCTCTGCCACAGCCCACTTTCTCCAAGTGACTCAGGAAGCCAGCTATCTACCCAGCTGTGCAGAGGAGTCAGCCAGCACAGGTGAGACCTGCATTGCAGCGAAAAGTATCCCATCTAGAACAATATGGCATGGCAGGAGTCTTCCAGTTTCTGGGTCCAGCTTGAGGCCATCCTCTGCCACTGGGTACCATATCCAAGTGACGCACAGAGGTAGCTAACCACTCAGGAATGTAGAGAGGCCTGGTACAGTAGGACCACCCCTGCTGCTCAGAGGAAACAGCCTGTAACCCTGAGGACACAAGAGACTAGGGACAGCCTGGGAAGGGAGTCTTCTGATTACTGCCTGTACCCACAGTTGATGGGGGCCACAGAGTTACCCAAATACAACTATAAGAGAGCAGGTCTCACAGAAGTACTTGCATATCAGTGTGCACAGAGAGAACAGGTCTCCCAGGAGCATAGAGAAACAACAGTCAGAGACAGCAACACAAGTTAACACCAGAGATAATCAGATGGCAAAAGGCAAATGCAAGAACATCACCAACAGAAACCAAGGCAACATGGCTCCATCGGAACCAAGTTCTGCAACAAGAGCAAGTCCTGGATACCACAACACAAGAGAAAAGCAAGAACTAGATTTGAAATCACAGCTCATGATGCTGATGGAGGGCTTCAAGAAGGACATAAATAACTCCCTTAAAGAAATACATGAGAGTACAAGTAAATAGGGAGAAGCCCTTGAAGAAGTAAGCGAAAACACAAAAAAATAGGTGAAGGAGTTGAAAAAAGACATCCAAGATCTAAATATGGAGGTAGACAAAATAAAGTAATCACAAAGGGAAACAACTCGGGACATAGAAAACCGAGGAAAGAAGTCAGCAGTCATGGATCCAAGCATCAACAACAGAATACAAGAGATAGAAGAGAGAATCTCAGACACAGAAGATACCATAGAAAGCATTGGTACAACAGTCAAAAAAAATGAAAAATGCAAAGAACATCTGACCCAAAACATCCAGGAAATCTAGGACAAAATGAGAAGACAAAAACCTAAGGATTATGGGTATAGACAAGAGTGAAGATTAACAACTTAAAGGGCCAATAAATGTCTTCAACAAAATTATAGACGAAAACTTCCCTAACCTAAAGAAAGAGATGCCCATGAACATACAAGAAACCTACAGAACTCCAAATAGATTTGACCAGAAAAGAAATTCCTGCCATCACATAATAATTAAATCACCAAATGTACTAAACAAAGAAAGAATATTAAAAGCAGTAAGGGAAAAAGGTCAAGTAACATATAAAGGTAGACCTATCAGAATTTCACCAGACTTCTCACCAGGGACTATTAAAGCCAGAAGAACCTCGGCAGAGGTCATATAGACCCTAAGGGAACACAAATGCCAACTCAGGCTGCTATATCCAGCAAATCTCTCAATTACCATAAACGGAGAAAACAAGGTATTTCATGACAAAAACAAATTTACACAGTATCTTTTCATAAATCCAGCCCTTCAAAGGATAATGAATGGAAAACACCAACAAAGGGAGAGAAACTATATACTAGAAAAAGCAAGAAATTAATCCTATTCCAACAAACCCAAGAAAAGATAACCACACAAACATAAAAATTACACCAAAAATAGCGGGAAGCAACAATCACTTTTCCTTAATATCTCTTAACATCAATGGACACAATTACCCCAATGAAAAGACACAGAATAATGGGCTGGATAAACAAACAAGATCCAACATTTTGCTGCATACAGGAAACCCAACTCAGTGTCAAAGACAAACACTACCTCAGAGTAAAGGGTTGGAAAACAGATTTGCAAGCAAATGGTCCCAGGAAACAAGTGGGAGTAGTCATTCTAATATCTGATAAAATAGACTTTAAACCAAAAGTCATCAAAAAAGACGTGGAAGAAAACTTTATACTCATCAAAGGAAAATCTATAAGGAAGAACTCTCAACTCTGAATATCTATGCTTCAAATACAAGGGCACCCTCACTCATAAACGAAACCTTACTAAAGCTTAAAGCACACATCTCACCCCACACAATAATTGTGGGTGACTTCAACAACCCACTCTCCTTAATGGACAGATACGGGAAACACAAACTAAGCAGAGACACAGTAAAATTGACAGACGTTTTGGACCAAATGGATTTAATAGATATCTATAGAACATTCCATCCTAAATCAAAAGAATATACCTCCTTCTCAGCACCTCATGGTACCTTCTCCAAAATTTACCATATAATTGGTCACAAAGCAGACCTCAACAGATATAAGAAGCTCGAACTAATCCCATGCGTCCCATCAGATCATTATAGAGTAAGGGTTGGCTTCAATAGCAACAAGAACAATAGAAAACCGACATATACATGGAAGCCAAACAATGATCTACTCAATGATAACTTGGTCAAGGAAGAAATAAGGAAAGAAATCAAAACCTTTTTAGAATTTAATGAAAATAAAGGCACAACATACCCAATTTGCTGGGACATAATGAAAGCAGTGCTAAGAGGAAATCTCATAGCTCTGAGTGCCTCCAAAAAGAAGCTGGAGAGAACATACACTAGCAGCTTAACAGCACACCTGAAAGCTTTAGAACAGAAAGAAGCTAATACACCCAAGAGGAGTAGAAGGCAGGAAATCATCAAACTCAGGGCTGCAATCAACCAAGCAGAAACAAAAGTACCTCTTCAAAGAATCAACAAAACTAGGAGTTGGTTCTTTGAGAAAATCAATAAGATAGATAAAACTTGAGCCAGACTAACCAGAGGTCACAGAGACAGTATCCAAATTAACAAAATCAGAAATGAAAAGTGAGGAATAACAACAGAAACTGAGAAAATTCAAAAAATCATCAGATCCTACTACAAAAGCCTATACTCAACATAACTGGAAAATCTGGATGAAATAGACAATTTCCTAGACAGATACCAAATATCAAAGTTTAATCAGGATCAGATATACCATCTAAATGGTCCCATAACCCCTAAAGAAAAAGAAGTGGTCATTGACAGTTTCCCAACCTAAAAAAGCACAGGACCAGTTGGCTTTAGTGCAGAATTCTATCAGAATTTCAAAGAAGACCTAACACCAATACTCTTCAAACTATTCCACAAAATAGAAACAAAAGGAACACTATCTAACTCATTCTATGAAGCCACGATTTTGCTGATTCCAAAACCACACAAAAATCCATAAAAGAAAGAATACTTCAGACCAATTTCCCTTAAGAATTTTGATGCAAAAATAGTCAATAAAATTCTTGTCAACCAAATCCACAAACACACCAAAATGGTCATTCACCACAATCAAGTAGACTTTATCCCAGAAATGCAGGGATGGTTCAATATATGGAAAGCCATCAATGTAATCCACTACATAAACAATCTCAAAGAAAAAAACCACATGGTTATTTCATTAGATGCTGAAAAAGCATTTGACAAAATTCAGCATCCTTTCATGTTAAAGGTCTTGGAAAAAACAGGAATTCAAGGCCCATACCTAAACATAGTAAAAGCCATATACAGCAAACCAGAGGCCAACATCAAACTAAATGGAGAAAAATTTGAAGCATTCCCACTAAAATCAGGGACTAGACAAGGCTGCCCTCTCTCTCCATATTTATTCAATATAGTTCTTGAAGTTTTAGCTAGAGCAATTATACAACAAAAGGAGATCAAAGGGATATAAATTGTAAAGGAAGAAGTCAAATTATCACTATTTGGAGATGATATGATAGTATACTTAAGTGATCCAAAAAACTCCACCAGAGAACTACTACAACTGATAAGCAACTTCAGCAAAGTGACTGGATACAAAATTAACTCAAGTAAAGCAATAGCCTTCCTATACTCAAAGGATAAATACGCTGAGAAAGAAATTAGGGAAATGATACCTTTTACAGTAGCCACAAACTATATAAAGTATCTTGATGTGACTCTAACCAAACAAGTGGAAGATCTGTATGACAAGAACTTCAAGTCTCTGAAGAAGGAAATTGAAGAAGACTTCAGAAGATGGAAAGATCTTCCATGCTCATGGATTGGCAGAAATAATATAGTAAAATGGCTATCCTGCCAAAAACAATGTGTCTATTCAATGTAATCCCCATCAAAATCCCAACTCAATTCTTCATAGAGTTAGAAAGAGCAATTCAAAAAATCATCTGGAATAACAAAAAACCCAGGATAGCTAAAACTATTTTCAACAGTAAAAGAACTTCTGGGGGAATCAGTATCCCTGACCTCAAGCAGTACTACAGATCAATAGTGTTAAAACCTGCATGGTATTGGTACAGTGACAGGCAGATAGGTCAATGGAACAGAATTGAAGACCCAGAAATGAACCCATACACCTATGGTCAGCTGGTCATTGACAAAGGAGCTACAACCACCCAGTAGGAAAAAGATAGCCTTTCAACAAATGGTGCTGAAATAAAAACTGGTGCTGGTTCAACTGGAGGTCAGCATGCAGAAGAATGCAAATCAATCCATTCTTATCTCCTTCTACTAACCTCATGTACAAGTGGATCAAGGACCTCAACATAAAACCAGAAACCCTGAAACTAGTAGAAATGAAGCTGGGGAAGAGCCTTGAGCACATGGGCACAGGGGAAATTTTTCTGAACAGAACAACAATAGCTTTTTCTCTAAGATCACGAATTGACACATGGGACCTCTTAAAATTACAAAGATTCTGTAAGGCAAAGAACACTGTCAAAAGGACAAAATGGCAACCAACAAATTTGGAAAAGATCTTAACCAACCCTACATCAGACAGAGGGCTGATATCCAAGATATACAAAGAACTCAAGAAAGTAGACTCCAGAGAGACAAATAACCCTATTAAGAAATGGGGTACAGAGCTAAACAAAGAATTTTCACCTGAGGAGTATTGAATGGCTGAGAAACACCTAAAGAAATGTTCAATATTAGTCATCAAGGAAATGCAAATCAAAACAACCCTGAGATTTCACTTCACACCAGTCAGAATGGCTAAGATCAAAACCTCAGGAGACAGCAGGTGCTGGCAAGGATGTGGAGAAAGAGGGACACTCCTCCACTGCTGATGGGATTGCAAGCTGGTACAACCACTCTGGAAATTAGTCTGGTGGTTCCTCAGAAAACACAGCATAATAGTAGTGGAGGACCCAGTTATACAACTCTTGGACATATACGCAGAAGATTCTCCAGCATGCAATAAGGATACCTGCTCCACTGTGTTCACAGAAGCCCTATTTATAATAGCCAGAAGCTGAAAAGAACCCAGATGTCCCTCAACGGAGGAATGGATACAGAAAATGTGGTATATTTACACTGTGGAATATTACTCAACTATTAAAAACAATGAATTCATGAAATTCTTAGGCAAGTAGGTGGAACTGGTGAATGTCATCCTGAGTGAGGTGACCCAATAACAACAAAACACACATGGTATGCACTCACTTATAAGCGGATATTAGGCCAGAAACTTGGAATACCCAAGAAACAATTCACATATCAAACGATGCCCAAGCAGAAGGAAGGAGAGGCCCCTAGTCCTGGAAAGACTCAATGCAGCAGTGTAGGGGAATACCAGGAGAGTGAAGCAGGAATGGGTTGATTGAGGTACCCAGGAAGGGAAAAAAGCTCATGGGACTTTCACAGATGGATGGATTCAGGAAAGGGGAAATCATTTGAAATGTAAATAAAGAATACATCTAATTAAAAAAAAACAATGACTAGGTGTTCACTTCTGCAGCACATATGCTAAAATTGAAATGATACAGTGAAAATCAGCATGGCCCCTGAGCAAGGATGACACGCAAATTCATAAAGCATTCCGTATTTTTAATTAGGGACTAGACAAGGCTGCTTACTCTCTCCCTACATGTGCAATATAGTACTCGAAATCCTAGCCAGAGCAATTAGAGAACAAAAGGAGGCCAACAGGATTCAAATTGAAAAGGAAGAAGTCGGAGAGGGTCCACAGTGCACTCCGCCATCTTTGCTCTGGCAACAGAGCAATTGGGACCTCCAGGCTCAGGGATAATCAAGCATAATACCACTTGGTACTCAGCCAGCTTGTGTGCTCCCTGCTCCCAAGAGCTGGGAAGTTCTGTGGACACATACGCGCCAGCTCTACTGTAGGACATCTGCCCTGTAGAGGGACTCACACTGGGGGAGAGCTCACCCGCACGGGGGGGGGGGGAGCGCACCAACCTCTGCTTGGCGACCTCTGCTCCAGGGATTGACTGCTCTGAGCCTCCAGGTACACAGGGATTCCCCAATATAACATCGCTTGGGACACAGCCTGTTGGGCTTCCACCTGCGCCCAAGGGCGGGGCAGCTCTGTGGTCATCTGGGTGCCAGCTCTGCTGTGGGACATCTGCTCTGCAGAGTGATCTGTGCTGAGAGGGGGCACAGTGCACTCAGACATCTTTGCTCTGGCAACAGAGTAATTGGGACCTCCAGGCAAAGGGATAATCAAGCATAATACCACTTGGTACTCAGCCAGCTTGTGTGCTCCCTGCTCCCAAGAGCTGGGAAGTTCTGTGGACACATACGCGCCAGCTCTACTGTAGGACATCTGCCCTGTAGAGGGACCCACACTGGGGGAGAGCTCACCCGCACAGGGGGGGGGAGCGCACCAACCTCTGCTTGGCGACCTCTGCTCCAGGGATTGACTGCTCTGAGCCTCCAGGTACACAGGGATTCCCCAATATAACATCGCTTGGGACACAGCCTGTTGGGCTTCCACCTGCGCCCAAGGGCGGGGCAGCTCTGTGGTCATCTGGGTGCCAGCTCTGCTGTGGGACATCTGCCCTGCAGAGTAATCTGTGCTGAGAGGGGGCACAGTGCACTCAGACATCTTTGCTCTGGCAACAGAGTAATTGGGACCTCCAGGCAAAGGGATAATCAAGCATAATATCGCTTGGAACTGAGCCAGCTTGTGTGCTCCCGGCTCCCAAGAGCTGGGCAGTTCTGTAGACACCTATATGCCAGCTCTGCTGTGGGACATCTGCCCGGCAGAGGAACCCACTCTTGGGGAGAGCACACCCGCACAGGGAGGGAGCACACCAGCCTCCCCTTGGCAACATCTGCTCTGGGGATTGACTACACTGAGCCTTTGGATGTGCAAGGATTTCCTAATATAGCAACACTTGGGGCAAGGCACATCAGGGCTCCAAAGTCATTCAGGAGCAGGGCAACCCCTCAGCAATCGGTGCCAGGGGAATCCTGGTAGTCCGGAGGGGGGGGGTCAGAAATAGCCTTGCAAACTCACAGGAGGTCCAACCAACAGCTAGTGAGAGCAGGACCAACTAACACCAGAGGTAACCAGATGGCAAAAGGCAAACATAGGAATGTTACTAACAGAAATCAAGGCAATATGGCACCAGCCGAACCCAACTCTCCAACAGCAGCAAGTCCTGGATACCCCATCACATCGGAAAGGCAAGATCTGGATTTAAAACTCACTTCTCAGGATGCTATTAGAGGATTTCAAGAAGGATGCAAATAAATCTCATAAAGAAATACAGGAGAATATGAATCAACGGGTAGAAGCCCTTACAAAGGAAACACAAAATTCGCTTAGAGAAATGCAGGAGAATATGGGTCAACTGATGGAGGCCCATAAGGAGGCAACACAAAAATCGCTTAAAAAATGAATCAATGGGTAGATGCCCTTACAAAGGAAACACAAAAATCGCTTAAAGAAGTGCAGGAGAATTTGGGTCAACAGATGGAGGCCCTTAAGGAGAAAACACAAAAATCACTTAAAGAAATACAGGAGAACTTGAGTCAACAGGCAGAAATCCTGAAAGAGGAAATGCAAAAATATCTTAAAGAAATACAGGAAAAATACACACAAACAAGTGAAGGATCTGAGCAAATCCATTCCAGGATCTAAAAAAGGAAGTAGAAACAACTAAGATATCACAAAGGGAGACAACTTTGGAGATAGAAAACCTTGGGAAGAAATCAGGAGTCATAGATGCAAACATCAACAATAGAATACAAGAGATGGAAGAAAGAATCTCAGGTGCTGAAGATACCATAGAAAGCATCAACTCAACAAAGAAAATGCAAAATGCAAAAAACATGTAACCCAAAACATCCAAGACTCCAGGACACAATGAGAAGACAAAAACCTAAGGATTATAGGTATAGATGAGAGTGAAGATTTGCAACTTAAAGGGTCAGTAAATATCTTCAACAAAATTATGGAGGAAAACTTCCCGAACCTAAAGAGAGAGATGCTGATGAATGTACAAGAAGCCTACAGAACTCCAAACAGACTGGACCAGAACAAAAATACCTCCCATCACTAAATGGCAGGGACAGAAGTTTCCCTCTAGAACCTTCTGACTTGTAACACAGGTTCCATCTCCCCAAAATATTCAGCACTTCCATGGAGAAAAGACATGCTCTTGTATTCTTTTAAGAAAGAAAACTATGTGCATGTACTGCTTCTCAGAGCCAAGAATCTGTTAAAGAGGTGGGTTTCATTATTTTGCTTGACTTCTTCTATATTGACATCCACACTACAAAAAGCCAGGTGTGCTCCAAGTAAATCATCAAAAATGGCAACATGCACACTCACACTTGTGCATACACACACACACACACACACACACACACACCATTTTTGCCTAACCTGTTCTTGGGAGGAATAAAAAGAGACCTTTTAATCTTTGTCTTCCTCCTCCTTCTTCCTCTTCTTGGCACTCCTCCTCTTTCCCCCTTCTCTTCTTCTTTGTCCTCTTTTTCCTTTTTCCTTCTTTTTTTATTATTTATTTTATTTTATTTTTTTAATTTACATTCCAAATCACTTCCCCTTTCCTGTTTCCTCCCTCCCCGAAAGTCCCATAAGCCCCCTTCCCTCCCTCTTTTCTCCATTCAACCCCCTCTCGTTACTCTGTCCTGGCGTTCCCCTACATCCAGTCTTTCCAGGACCAGGGGTCTCTCCTTCCATCTTCTTAGAAATCTATTGATATGCAGATTGTGTCTAGGGTATTCCGAGATTCTGGGTCAATATCCCCTTATCAGTGACTGCATACCATGTGTGTTCTTTTGTGATTGGGTTACCTCACTAAGGATGATATTTTCAAGATCTGACCATTTGCCTAGGAATTTCGTGAATTCATTGTTTTTAATTGCAGAGTAGTATTCCATTGTGTAGATATACCACATCTTCTGAATCCATTCCTCCAGAACCTACAAGAAGCCTACAGAACTCCAAACAGACTGGACCAGAACAGAAATACCTCCCGCCACATAATAATCAAAACACCGAATGTTCTAAACAAAGAAAGAATACTAAAAGCAGTAAGAGAAAAGGGCCAAGTAACATACAAAGGAAGACCTATCCGAATCACATCAGATTTCTCACCAGAGACTATGAAAGCCAGAAGATCCTGGGCAGATCTCATGCAGACACTAAGAGAGCACAAATGCCAGCCTAGACTACTATACCCAGCAAAACTCTCAATCACCATAGATGGAGAGACCAAGATATTCCATGATAAAACCAAATTTTCACAATATCTTTCCACAAATCCAGCCCTGCAACGGATAATAGGTGGAAACCTCCAATACAGGGAGAGAAACAACACCCTGGAAAAAATGAGATAATAACCTTCTTGAATCAAACCCAAAAGTAGATAACCACTCAAACATAAAGACAGCGTCAAGAATGGCAGATGGCAATAATCACTATGCTTTAATCTCTCTTAATATCAATAGTCTCAATTCCCCAATTAAAAGACATAGACTAGCAGACTGGATACGTAAACAGGACCCAGCATTTTGCTGCATGCAGGAAACGCACCTCAGTGTCAAAGACAAACACTATCTCAGAGTAAAAGGCTGGAAAACAATTTTACAAGCAAATGGCCCCAAGAAACGAGGTGGAGTAGCCATCCTAATATCAGATAAAATTGATTTTCAACCTAAAGTCATCAAAAAAGACACAGAAGGACACTACATATGATCAAGGGAAAAATCCACCATCAAGAACTCTCAATTCTGAATATCTATGCTCCAAATGCAAGGGCACCCTCATTCGTAAAAGAAACTTTACTAAAACTCAAAGCACACATCGCACCGCACACAATAATAGTGGGTGACTTCAACACCCTTTTTCCTTCTTTACCATAAAGATCTTTTGCTTACATATTAATATGGCATTATGTTTAATGGTGTATCTGTAAGAGAGAATTGTGTTGTGTTTGTGTGTGTGTGTGTGTATGTGTATGTGTGTATCTAGTGTCTATATTTGTTTCTTGTGATTTTCTTTGGCTCAATTTTTCCTATTTGTTTGGTACTATTTTGCTTGTTTTTATTTTATCATGTCTTATTTTTTTCTAGATGCTGATTTTTTTCTAATGAGTGGAACAAGAAAGACAATGGATTTAGGTTGGTGGGGAGTCAGGGAGTGTCTAGGAGGAGTTGGGTAGGGGGACCTGTCATCAGAAAATATTATATGAAAAACTCTATTTTCAATAAAAGCAATGTATTTATCATAAGAATGACATTGTCCTGTAGCAATTACATGCCCATCACTAGTCATTCTCATCTTTTCTTCTGACGATGTGCATAGAAAACTTCATCATTACAGACAATTCCTCATCTTAGAAAAGAAACTAAGGAGAATGCTTGTTTAGTGGTAGGTTTGTCTGTCTTATTTACTGCACTTCACTTAGCATTCCCCCAAGAGACATACCAATGTTTCAGCTCACTCTAAGCAGAGGCACTCAGACTTCACTCTTCCTTTCCCCTTCCTCTGCTGAGCAGTCTTCTCTGACATAACACCTACTCCCAAGCTGTGCACCTAAGTGCTTCCTGCTGCTCAGCAAAGCAGGGTTGGTTCCTTAATTCACTGTCCTATCTAGGAACAACATTAGGTTTTTGTGCATGCATAAATAATTTTGAATATACTTAGGGTTGACTACCAAAGAGATTTTGGATTTTAGAGAGTTTCTCTATCACTTGTCTGTGCTTTTTCTAATGCCTTCTGTAGTATGTGCATCTTTATGTTCTATGTCACCCAAATCAACCAATAATATACATACTGACACTCATTCTAGAAGGAGAATACCAAGAGCATAACACATACTTAGCAAGAAGTTGTAGAATTATTTCCATCTTCAATTTCTGATATTCTGTGAGATACATCTATGCTTTTTGTTTTTTAAATTCAGGATTCTAGTATCTTCACAAAGAAAAACATGAATGGTTCTTTTTCTTTCTCTTGATTTATTACCTCCTCTAAGATTTTAAGCATCATGGCGAATAAAAGAGGAATGAATTGATGTGCTTGTCTCACTCCTGATTTTAAGAGGTGATGCTATTGTTCTACATTGAGTAAGACCCTGGTTGTTTATAATACATAGCCTTTACCACGTTAGGATATTGTCTATCCATCCCAAACTTCTTCAGCTTTCACCAATTGTTTTTCAATGTCATTGGTTTGCATATTTTGAAATTTTCAAATATCTCTCTTCCTTCACTTATTTATGGGTTGTGTTAATATTTATTACCTCTTTAGAATATTGAAGGTTCATTGTATTGTTGTAAAAACATTCATTGTATGTATTTTATCTATTTTTTTATTTTTATCATTGTTTTTATACTATTTTTCAACTTCATTGGTGCAAATAATTCATTATGATCATATTCACAATATACTAATCTGTAATACCCTCTCCCCTGCTCCAGATGGTACAGTTCTTCAACCAGTCTCTTTCTTATTTTGGCATTTTATTTTTTTAAAATCTTATTGATTCTTTGTGAATTTTACATCATGTACCCCAATGCTACTCATCTCCCTGTCCCTCTATATCTGCCCTTCACCATTACAACCTCTCCACATCCTCAAAAAAAATCTGTCCATGGAAGCTATAGTATGACCCACAGTATAGACTTTTGCCCAAATAGTTTTACTTGTGAATATTCATTGCAATGAGTCATTGGTCTGGTTTTCAACCTCTGGCTTCTGTTCTACTGTCTGTCAATAATGGATCTTTTCCTTGTTTCCTCTTGGACATCTTATTGTTGCCCTGTGTTATGGAGATCATGCAGTTTCAGATTTTAGGCTCTACCCTTTCATGCACTCCAGCATTTCATAGACAGCTTAGGAGTTAGGGCAGGTCAAGGTCTTGATAATAGCTAAGTTGTTTAGCACACCAGACATCCTGCAGAAATTACATCAGCACCAATGCTAAAGCACTGCCATGGTAAGGAGCAGGACCAGTTCTTCAGCTCTCACCCCCTAGAGGCTGGATCTACCACACCCAGCCCTGCCACCAAGCCAGCACCGCCATTCTACACAGGCAAGATTGAGGGACTGCTCTTCCTACTGCATTTGACAAAATTAAGTGTTCTTTCATGTTAAAAGTCATAGAAAGAAAAGGAATTCAAGGCCCATACCTAAACATAGTAAAATCAATATACAGCTAACCAGTAGCCAACATCAAACTAAATGGAGAGAAACTTGAAGCAATCCCACTAAAATCAGGGACTAGACAAGGATACCTTCTCCATATTTATTCAATATAGTGCTTGAAATTCTAGCTAGAGAAATTAGACAACAAAAAGGAGGTCTAAATGAGCCAAATTGTCACTATTTGCAGA
Organism: Tokudaia tokunoshimensis; assembly: GCA_036184795.1. Classification (NCBI taxonomy): domain Eukaryota; kingdom Metazoa; phylum Chordata; class Mammalia; order Rodentia; family Muridae; genus Tokudaia; species Tokudaia tokunoshimensis. Next base: position 23,223,625 of record BTHU01000001.1, on the reverse strand, counting down.
TGATAAGATAGTATCCTTAAGTGACCCAAAAAACTCCACCAGAGAACTTCTACAGCTGATTAACAACTTCAGCCCAAAATGGCCACATGTAAACATACCTCAAATAAGCCTTCTTATACTCAAAGAATAAACAAGCTGAGAAAGAAATTTGGGAAATGACACCCTTCACAATAGTCACAAACAATGTAAAGTATTTTGGTGTGACTCTAAGCAAGTAAATGATCTGTATGACAAGAACTTCAAATCTCTGAAGAAAGAAATCAAAGAAGACCTCAGAAGATGGAAAGATCTCCCATGCTCATGGATTGGCAGGATTAATATAGTAAAAATGACCATCTTGCCAAAAGCAATCTACAGATTCAGTGCAATCCCCATCAAAATTCCAAGTCAGTTCTTTATAGAGTTAGAAAGAACAATTCTCAAATTCATCTGGAATAACAAAAAAACCTAGGATAGCTAAAACTTTTCTCAACAGTAAAAGAACTTCTGGGAGAAGCAGTATTCCCAGCCTCAAGCAGTACTACAGAGAAATAGTGTTTAATACTGCATGTTATTGGTACAGTGACAGGCAGGTAGATCATTGGAATAGAATTGAAGACCCAATGGAATGGAAATGAACCCACACACCTATGGTCACTTGATCTTTGACAAAGGAGCTAAAACCATCCAGTGGAAAAAAGACAGTATTTTCAACAAATGATGCTGGTTATACTGGTGACTAGCATGCAGAAGAATGCAAATTGATCCATTTTTATCTCCTTGTACTAAGCTCAAGTTCAAGTGGATCTAGGACTTTCACATAAAACCAGATACACTGAAACTAATAGAAAAGAAACTGGGGAAGAGCCTTGAGCACATGGGCACAGGAGAAAATTTCCTGAACAGAACACCAAGAGTTTATACTCTTAAGATCAAGAATTGCTAAATGGGACCTCACAAAATTCCAGAGTTTCTGTAAGGCAAAGGACACTGTCAAAAGGACAAAGCAGCAGTCAATAAACTGGGAAAAGATCTTTAACAACCCTACATCCGACAGAGGGCTAATATCCAATATATACAAAGAACTCAAGAAGTTAGAATCCAGAGAGCCAAATAACCCTATTAAAAAATAGGGTACAGAGCTAAACAAAGAATTTTCATCTGAGGAATATCAAATAGCTAAGAAGCATGTAAAGAGATGTTAAACATCCCTAGTCATGAGAGAAATGCAAATCAAAACAACCGTGAGATTCCATCTCATACCAGTCAGAATGGTTAAGATCAAAAACTCAGGAGACAGCAGGTGCTGGCAAGAATGTGGAAAAAGAGGAACACTCCTCCACTGCTGGTGGGATTTCAAGCTGGTACAACCACTCTGGAAAGCAGTCTGGTGATTCCTCAGAAAACTGGGCATAATACTACCAGAGAACCCTGTTATACCACTCCTGGGCCTATACCCAGAGGATTCTCCAGCATTTAATAAGGACACATGCTCCACTATGTTCATAGCACACCTATTTATAATAGCCAGAAGCTGAAAAGAACGCAGATGTCCCTCAAGGGAGGAATGGATACAGAAAATGTGGTATATTTACACAATGGAATCCTACTTGAATATTAAAAACATTGAATTTATGAAATTCTTAGGCAAATGGGTGGAACTGGAAATTATCATCCTAAGTGAGGTGACCCAATCACAAAAGAACACACATGGTATGCACTCACTGATAAGTGGATATTAGGCCAGAAGCTTGGAATACCCAAGACACAATTCACTATCAAATGATGCCCAAGAAGAATGAAGAACAAAGTGTAGATTCTCTGGTCCTTCTTAGAAGTGGGAACAAATTCCCACAGAAGGAGATACAGAAACAAAGTGTGGAGCAGAGTCTGAGGGAAAGATCATCCAGAGACAACCCCTCCTAGTGATTTATCCCTTATAGAGTTACAAAACCCAGACACTATTATCAATATCCACAAGTACTTGCTGACTGGAGGTGGATATAGCTGTCACATGGGAGGCTCTGCTAGTGCATGACAAATACAGAGGGGGACACTCTCAGCCAGCCATTGAACTGAACACAGGATCACCACTGGGGGAGCTAGAGAAAGGACCCAAGGAGCTGAAGGGGTTTGCAGCACCATAGGAGGAGCAAAGATATGAGCCACATAGTACTCCCAGAGCTCCAGAGTCAAATCATCTACCAGAGAGTACACATGGTGTTACCCATAGCTCTAGACCCATAGGCAGCAGAGGATGGCCTTGTTGAACCATGCAGCAATGTAGGGGAATACAAGAACAGGAAAGTGGGAAAGGGTTGTTTGGTGAACATGGGGAGGGGAGATGACTTAATGGGATTTTCATGGGGGGGGGCAAACAAGGAAAGGGGAAATCATTTGAAATGTAAATAAAGAATATATCTAATGAAAAGTAAAAAAAATGAAGAAAAGTACAAAAAGAACAGATTTCATAAGAGAAATAACTAACGCTACACCTACTACTATCCCTATCCATAACCATACTGCTAACCCTACCTTTACACTTACCCCAACCTTACTCTTATTCCTATGCCTACCCCAACTCCAACCTATACCCATACCCTAACCTACACCTAACCATTATCCTTACCCTGATCCGAATCCTTACCCTAATACCTACCCTTGCTTATAACTTTACCCTTAACTTTAGCTTTGCCCTTACACTTACTCTTACCTCTACCTCTACAACATGTGGTCCATCTATGGAATTTTGCCTTTCCTCAGGAAAGTCTGAAGATCCATTTCATGTAGATATATTAACAACAAATGTAAGTGTGTATTTAGAGATACTAATGATAAAATTAATTAGAGAGTGAGATTAGGATGTGGTAACATACAGAATGGAATTTGGGGAATCTATGTTTTTCATTTTTTTAATGCTTAAATGAAAAGTATTTATTGCAGTTATGACATCACTCTCATCTGTGTAACAAAAAATTGAATGGCAAATATTTTTCAACACAGATGTAAGAAAATAACCCAATTTCAAAATCTTTGTGTGGTACTAGAAATAGCTACTGTGATAGCTGTAGCAATTAGTTTTCTAGCTATTTGGTTTGATGATACTTAGGAAAGTTGAAAATATTCATATCTAGCTTCGTAACCTATCAAATATATATGAAAAAGTTAGTTTGACTCTCTGCTCTTCTCCAATCCAGAGACAGCTGCATCTTCCCTTCCAGTGCCAGCCTTATCCCTGAGACTAGATTTAACTGTGTTGGGTCACTAGTTGCCAGGGTTACCTTCATGTCTAACAAAGTGGGTATTGCTTCCATCAATGATGCTTTCATTGACCTCAATTACATAGTCATATTCCAGTATGACTCTACCTATGGCAAGTTCAACAGTACCATCAATACTGAGAAAGGGAAGTTTGTTATCAATAGGAAGGCCATCACTATCTCCAGAAGCAAGGGTGAAGTTGATGCCACGTATGTTGTGGAGTCTGGTGTTTTCACCACTGTGGAGAAGGCCAGGGCCTACTTGAAAGGTAAATCCCAAAGGGTCATCATCTCTGCCCCTTCTGCCAATGCCCTCATGTTTGTGATGGGTGTGAACCATGAGAAGGATAATAATTCAACCAAGATTATCAGGAATGCCTCCTGCACCACCAACTACTTGGTTCTTCTGGTCACTTTGGCATTGTGGAAAGATTCCAGGCCATAACTGCCACAAGTTTTCAACTATGGATGATCCCTCTGGGAATTTGTGAACTGATGGCCATGGGGCTACCCAGAACATCACTCCTACATTCACTGTGCTTCCAAGGCTTTGGGGCAAGGTCATCTCAGAACTAAATGGGAAGCTGACTGTGATGGCCTTCCATGTGCCTTCGCCCAGTGTGTCTGAGATGGGTCTGCTGACATGCTGCCTGGAGAAAGCAGTAAAGTATGATGATATCAAGAAATTGGTGAACCATGCACTGAGGCCCCTCATAAAGGACATAATGTTTACAATGAGGATCAAGTTGTGTCTTGAAAATTTAGCAGCAATACTCACTCTTCTATCTTTGGTGCTGGGGCTGGTATTGCTCTCAGTGACAAGTGTGTAAAGGTAATTGTCTGCTATGAAAATGAATATGATTATAGCAGCAAGGTGTTGGATCTCATGGCCTACATGACCTCCAGAGAGTAAGAAGCTATGAATCACCAACCCTATCAAGGACGTGAAAGAAAAGAGAGGTTCTGCAGGCCTCAACAATGAGCATCTCCTTCAAAGTTTCCATCCCAGAACCCCATAAGACTGGGAGAACTTAGGGACCCCTAATTTCATAAATAACATCAATAAAGTTTACTGTACTCACAAAAAAATATAATCTTTGTTGATGTTGTAAATAATTATGGAAAGCTGAAGAACCCTATCCATCCAAGAAGTAGAAAATGGATACATAAATTTGAAGATATTCATTCAATAAAGCATATAGAATGATTAAAACAGTGTGCTAAACCTACATATAACATTATGAATAGAAACATACTATTGAGCTTGAAATTTTATTGCAAAATATTGCATAAGATACAGTATATATTTGTCAAACTTTGCCCTTATATATTTTTATTCAAAACAAATTTTAAATTTAAATATATTTGATCATGTTCTTCCCCTCCCCCCAAACCATTCAGATATTCTTTTGCTTCCTACCGATGTAACTTAAGTTCTTTCTCAAAAACCAAAAACCTAAAGCAACAAAACCTTCTGAAACAAAGAGAACAAAAATGAAATAACACCAAAAACTTTTTAAAAAGGACACCAAAATAGCCTTGTGTTCTGGAGGAGTTAACCAACAAATAATGGACACTAAAGCTGGTGTGTGTGTGTGTGTGTGTGTGTGTGTGTGTGTGTGTGTGTGTGTCCTTTTATTTGGTTACTGAGAGTCTATTTCATTGTATGTATATTTATGTAGTAGAAAACAAAGTACAAATGGATGTACTTTTCTGTGATAAAGAAAATGAGGAACAACAATATGAACCAACCAGTACCCCCAGAGCTCCCAGGAACTAAACCACCAACCAAAGAATACACATGGAGGAACCCATGGCTGTAGCTGTATATGTATCAGAGGATGGCCTTGTTGGACATCAAAGGGAGGAGAGGCCCTTGGTCCTGAGAATGCTCAATGCCCCAGTATACAGGAATGCCAGGAGGGAGAAGTGGGAGTGGGTGGGATGGTAAGCAAGGGGAGTGGGGATGTGTTAGGGGGTTTTCAGAGGGGATACCAGGAATGGAGATAACATTTAAAATGTAAATAAAGAAAGGATCTAATAAAAAAGAAAATGTCAAATAGAATAACTTCAGTGTAACCATAAAGGGTGTTGAGTAGATTAGTGATACATTAGTCTACATAAAATGATACATACTCTTTAGTCATAAAGTTTTACAATGCAAACTCATAATGCTTGATATTACTACCTATAATAGGAGTTTGATATCATAGAAAAGCAACTACTTAGAGGGAGAATGACTAGATATTATTTAATGGAAGAGGCTAAAGTGTGAATGCAGTAGACTACATGCCAAGAAAAACCTTATTAAGGGTCAGGATTCAGATCTATCATTTGCTCCTATACATGTATAGGACCTCATAATGTTTGGTCAGAGTTTGTGTAAACTTCACTTGATCATAAACTCTTACTCCCCTCGGTGAAGCATCTATTCACTTGAAAAACAATGGCATGAACTGTCTAAGAACTGTTGTTCTTCAGCACTGGGCAGCTCCCCATCTCTGGACTAGAAAATGGAAAACCAGTGAGGATATATTGCATGAACTTCCAGAGAGTTTTTGATATGCTGTTTTTCTCTGAGCTCAAATTTTCACAATTCTACCACAGAGTACTACATGCAAGGCTCTAGTAATTCTGACACAAAAAGGCAGGGACAGAAGTTTCCCTCTAGAACTTTCTGCCTTCTAACACAGACCCCATCTCCCCAAAACGTTCAGCTCTGCCATGGAAAAAAGACATGCTCTTATAAGGATTTATTAAATAGGTTGGTTTCGGTATTTTGCCTAAATTTCTGTTTTTATTAGATATTTGCTTTATTTACACATCAAATGGTAACCCCTTTCCTCATTTCCCCTTCAAACACACCCTATCCCATCCTCCCTCAACCTGCTCCCTAACCCATCCACTCCCACTTCCCTCTTCTGGCATTCCCCTACATGGGGACAGAAGCCTTCACAGGACCAAGAGCCTTTCCTCCCATTGATGTCCAATGAAGCCATCCTCTGCTACATATGTGGCTGGAGGCATGGGTCCTTCAATATGTACTCTTTGGTTGGTGGTTTAGCCCCTGGGAACTCTGGGGATACTGGCTGGTTCATATCTCTGTTCCTTCTATGGGGCTGCAAACCACTTCAGCTTCTTGGGTCCTTTCTCTAACTCCTCCATTGGGGACCCTGTGCTCAGACCAATGGTTAGCTGAGAGCATGCCCCTCTGCATTTGTCAGGCACTGGCAGAGCCTCTCAGGAGACAGTGGTATCAGGCTCCTGTCAGCAAGCACTTGTTGGCATCCACAATAGTGTCTGAGTTTGGTAACTGTATATGGGATGGATTAACAGGTAGAGCAGTCTCTGGATGGCCTTTTCTTCAGTCTCTGCATCACACTTTCTCTCTGTATTTACTCCCATAGTTACTTAGCTCCCCCTTCTAAGAAGGACCAAAGTATCCCCTCTTTGGTCTTCCATCTTCTTGCACTTCATGCGGTCTGTGAATTATGTCTTGGGTATTCCAAGCTTCTGAGCTACTATCCACTAATCAGTGAAAGCATGTTCTTTTTTATTGGGTTACCTCACTCAGGATGATATTTTCTAGTTCGATCATCCATTTGCCTAAGAATTTCATGAATTCATTGTTTTTAATACCTGAGTAGTAGTCCATTGTATAAATGTATCACATTTTCTGTATCCATTCCTCTGTTGAGGGACATCTGGATTGTTTCCAGCTTCTGGCTGTTATTAATATGGCTGCTATGAAAGTAGTGGAGCATGTGTCCTTATTATATGTTAGAGCATCGTCTGGGTATATGCCCAGAAGTAGTATACCTGGGTCCTCAGGTAGTATTATGTCCAATTTTCTGAGTAACCTCCAAACTGTTTTCCAGAGTGGTTGTACCAGCTTGCAGTCTTACCAGAAATGTAGGAGTGTTCTTCACATTCTTGGCAGCATCTGCTGTCACCTGAGTTTTTGATCTTAGACATTCTGACTAGTATGAGGTGGAATCTCCGGTTTGTTTTGATTTGAATTTCCCCAGTGACTAAGGATGTTGAACATTTCATTAGATATTTCTCAGCCATTCAGTATTTCTCACTTGAGAATTCTTTGTTTAGCTCATTACCCCATTTTTAAGAGGGTTATTTAGTTCTGTGGAGTCTAACTTCTTTAGTTCTTTGTATATTTGGGTGTTACTCCTCTATCAGATGTAGGATTGGTAAAGATCTTTTCCCAACATGTTGTTTGCTGTTTTATTCCTATTGACAATGTCTTTTGCCTTACAGAAACTTTGCAATTTTATGAGGTCCCATTTGTCAATACTTGATGTTAGAGCATAAGGTATTGGTTTTCTGGTCAGGAAATTCTCCCCTGTGCCCATGAGCTCAAGGCTCTTCCCCACTTTTTTTCATTTTTTTTATTTTCTAAGGTTTTTTTTATTTACATTCCAAATGATTTCTCCTTTCCCGTTTCCTCCCTGCCCAAAAGTTCCATAAGCCCCCTTCTCTCCCTCCGTTCCCCATGCAACCCCCTCTCACTTCTCTGTCCTGGTATTACCCTACATCCAGTCTTTCCAGAACCAAGGATCTCTCCTTCCATCTTATAGGAAATCTATTGATATGTGAATAGTGTCTTGGGTATTCTGAGATTCTGGGTTAATATCCCCTTATCAGTGACTGCATACCATGTATGTTCTTTTGTGATTGGGTTACCTCACTAAGGATTATATTTTCCAGTTCTGACCATTTGCCTAAGAATTTTGTGAATTCATTGTTTTTAATTGCAGAGTAGTATTCCATTGTGTAAATATACCACATCTTCTGAATCCATTCCTCCATCAAGGGGCATCTGGGTTCTTTCCAGCTTCTGGCTATTATAAATAAGGCTGCTATGAACATAGTGAAGCATGTGTCCTTATTGCATGCAGGGGAAGTCTCTAGGTATTTGCCCAGGAGTGGTATAGCAGGACCCTCCGGGAGTGTCATGCCCAGTTTTCTGAGGAACTGCCAGACTGCTTTCCAGAGTGGTTGTATCAGCTTGCAATCCCATCAGCAGTGGAGGAGTGTTCTTCTATCTCCACATCCTCGCCAACAAGTGCTGTCTCCTGTGTTTTCGATCTTAGCCATTCTGACTGATATGAGGTGGAATCTCAGGGTTGTTTTGATTTGCACTTGCCTAATAACTAAGGATGTTGAACATTTCTTTAGGTGCTTCTCAGCCATTAGATATTCTTCAGGTGAGAACTCTTTGTTTACCTCTGTGCCACATTTTTAATAGGGTTACTTGGCTCTCTGGAGTCTAACTTCTTGAGTTCTTTGTATATATTGGATATTAGCCCTCTGTCAGATGTAGGGTTCATAAAGATCATTTCCCAGTTTGTTGGTTGCCACTTTGTCCTTTTGACAGTGTCCTTTGCCTTACAGAAACTTTGTAGTTTTATGAGGTCCCACTTGTCAATTCTTGATCTTAGAGCATAAGCTATTGGAGTTCTGTTCAGGAAATTCTCCCCTGTGCCCATATGTTCAAGGTTCTTCCCTAGTTTCCTTTCTATTAGTTTCAGTGTGTCTTGTTTTATGTGGAGGTCCTTGATCCACTTGGAATTGAGCTTAGTGCAAGGAGATAAGAATGGATCAATTTGCATTCTTCTGCATGTTGACCTCCAGTTGAACCAGCACCATTTGTTATAAAGGCTACCTTTTTTCCACTGGATGGTTTTAGTTCCTTTGTCAAAGATCAAGTGACCATAAGAGTGTTGATTCATTTCTAGGTCTTCAATTCTGCTCCATTGATCTACATGCCTGCCACTCTACCAGTACAATGCAGTTTTTAACACTATTGCTCTGTAGTAGAGCTTGAGGTCTGGGATACCGATTACCCCAGAAGTTCTTTTACTGTTGAGAATAGTTTTAGCTATCCTGGGTTTTTTGTTATTCTAGATGAGTTTTTGAAAGAAATTAGGGAAACAATACCCTTCACAAAAGTCACAAATAATATAAAATACCTGTTGTAACTCTAACCAAGCCTGTGAGAGATCTGTGTGACAAGAACTTCAAGTCTCTGAAGAAAGAAATTGAAGAAGACCTCGGAAGATGGAAAAATCGTCCATGCTCATGGTTTGGCAGGATTAATATAGTAAAAATGACCATCTTGCCAAAAGCAATCTACAGATTCAATACAATCCCCATCAAAATCCCAACTCAATTCTTCATAGAGTTAGAAAGAGCAATTCAAAAATTCATCTGGAATAACAGAAAACCCAGGATAGCTAAAACTATCCTCAACAGTAAAAGAACTTTTGGGGGAATCAGTATCTTGGCATCATTATTCTATTAAGAAGTCAACAATGTGAACATGGATCAGAAAGTTCAAACAGAACACTTTAGCTGGTTGTAAAGTAAGGAAACTGGTCATAGAGTAGGAAAGTGGCAATTCCAGACCAACTTCCTCACCTGGTCTTTGGCCAAATCCCTATCACATGGTTGCTAAGATCAAGGGCAAGGGGAGGACTATTTAGTTGAGATTGGTGAGCACAGACAAGAAACACTAGATCCCATGAGAGCTGTGACAGAATTGATCCTATTTGTGCTCCTGCTTCTGTTTCATGAAGCTGAGCAGCCCCTTGACAAACAATTGTGCAGATGACTGAGGTGCTACCATCACCATCAAGCTCATCATCTGTTTATCTATTACCACTCTGACTATTTTAAGCTGTTGATGCCCAGATTATTTCCTGAATGAAAATCTTGCACTCCAAAAGGAATGGGGTGGATAAGCTAGTACAAGCACAAGAACTGTACCATTGGTCATATAGGAATGAAAGGGGAATACCAGGGTAGTTTTTCTTTTCTCCAAATGCTTCTGTGGTTTTATGGGTGAGAAAGAGAAGCCTATCAAGGATGTATGTAAGGGGGAGTGGAGTGGAGAGAAAGCTCTAAACGATGCTACATGTCCAACTATGCTGCTCTCTTTTCCAGACTGTTTGCATTCATTTCCAAATCTCATAGCTCTTCTCAAGGAATGGAACACTATTCCCAAATGGAGGGGCTCCCGGTTTTTCTCTGCACCACAGCCTACACTTCTCATGACAGAGGCATGTGCCTTTGCACGTAGGTACAAGTCACAATCAGAACATTTACTCCAACTTTTAGGCTACTCGTGAATGTCTAGCTCATTTGTTATAGGTCTTAGTTCTCCACTGTACTACTGCAGAGAACAGGACAATTGGGACATAATAAATAGCAGACAAGTGCTTGATGTCCCTCAAGGTTTCTCTGCTTTCAAGTTTTCAAAAAATTCAATGAGCACCCAGCCATTCTAGGATAAGAAACATGGTTGTTCACCTACAGGTCATGACTCTCATCCATGATTCCATATTGCTCCTTTGAGAGGTCCCTTCCAGTGACTAAGGGAAGATACCACTTGTGCCAACACCTTCCTTTTTATTACACATGAGAAGAAATCTCAGCCCTAGGACAGAAAGAACATAGGTTTCAGAGTTCTATCTCTTCCTAACATAATGTGAAATGCTTAGGAACTGTACTGGAACCGTCAACTACCTCATATCATGTTAGTCTGCATATAGAACAATAGTATAAAATGCATTTAAAAGAAGTTTTTAGAGCTTCTACTCCACTTGGGTGTATTAGCTTCTTTCTGACCTAAAGCTTTCAGGTGTGCTATTAAGCTACTAGTGTAGGCTCACCTCAGCTTCTTTTTGGAGGAACTCAAAGCTATGAGTTTTCCTCTTAGCACTACTTTCATTGTGTCCCATAAATTTGGGTATGTTGTGCCTTCATTTTCATTAAAGTCTAAAAAAGTTCTGATTTCTTTTCTTATTTCTTCCTTGACCAAGATATTGTTGAGTAGAGCATTGTTCAGCTTCCTTGTGTATGTGGGCTTCCTTTTGTTTTTGTTGCTATTGAAGACCACCCTTACTCCACAGTGATCTGATAGGAGGCATGGAATTAGTTCAATCTTCTTATAAACGTTGGTCAATTTTGGAGAAGTTACCATAAGGTGCTGAGAAGGTATATTCTTTTGATTTAGGATGGAATGTTCTATAGAGATCTATTAAATCCATTTGGTCCAAAACTTCTGTTAGTTTTACTGTGTCTCTGTTTAGTTTGCGTTTCTCTAATCTGTCCATTAAGGAGAGTGGGGTGTTGAAGTTACCCACAATTATTGTGTGGGGTGTGATGTATGCTTTAAGCTTTATTAAGGTTTCTTTTACAAATGAGGGTGCCCTTGTATTTGGAGCATAGATGTTCAGAGATCAGAATTCTAACTGGTAGATTTTTCCTTTGATGAGTATAAAGTGTCCTACCATGACTTTTTTAATGACTTTGGTTTAAACTCTATTTTATCAGATATTATAATGGCTACTCCAGCTTGTTTCCTGGGACCATTTGCATGGAAAACTGTTTTCCATACCTTTACTCTGAGGTAGTGTTTGTCTTTGACACTGAAATGTGTTTCCTGTATGCAGCAAAATGTTGGGTCTTGTTTATGTATTGAGTCTTTTATTCTATGCCTTTTTATTGGGGAAATTGAGTCCATTGATGTTAAGAGGTATTAAGGAAAAGTGATTGTTGCTTCCTGCTATTTTTGACATGATTTTTAAGTTTGTGTGGTTATCTTTCTTTTTGGGTTTGTTGGAAGAAGATTAATTTCTTGCTTTTTCTAGTTCATAGTTTCTCTCCCTTTGTTGGTGTTTTCCATTCATTATCCTTTGAAGGGCTGGATTTGTGAGAAGATACTGTGTAAATTTGTTTTTGTCATGAAATACCTTGGTTTCTCCATTTATGGTAATTGAGAGATTTGCTGGATATAGCAGCCTGGGTTGACATTTGTGTTCCTGTGGGGTCTGTATGACATCTGCCCAGGTTCTTCTGGCTTTCATAGTCTCTGGTGAGAAGTCCAGTGTAATTCTGATAGGTCTACCTTTATATGTTACTTGACCTTTTTCCCTTACTGCTTTTAATATTCTTTCTTTGTTTAGTACATTTGGTGATCTAATTATTATGTGATAGGAGGAATTTCTTTTCTGGTCAAATCTATTTGGAGTTCTATAGGCCTCTTGTATGTTCATGGGCATCTCTTTCTTTAGGTTAGGGAAGTTTTCATCTATAATTTTATTGAAGACATTTATTGGCCCTTTAAGTTGTCAATCTTCACTCTCTTCTATACCTATAAACCTTAGGATTTTGTCTTCGCCTTTTTGTCCTGGATTTCCTGGTTGTTTTGAGTCAGGTGTTTTTGCATTTTCTTTTTTCTTTGACTGTTGTATCAATGCTTTCTATGGTATCTTCTGTGTCTGAGATTCTCTCTTCTATCTCTTGTATTCTGTTGTTGATGCTTGGATCCATGACTGCTGACTTCTTTCCTCGGTTTTCTATGTCCCGAGTTGTTTCCCTTTGTAATTACTTTATTTTGTCTACCTCCATATTTAGATCTTGGATGTCTTTGTTCAACTCCTTCACCTGCTTTTTGTGTTTTCACTTAGTTCTTCAAGGACTTCTCCCTATTTACTTGTACTCTCATGTATTTCTTTAAGGGAATTATTTATGCCTTCTTGAAGCCCTCCATCAGCATCATGAGCTGTGGTTTCAAATCTAGTTCTTGCTTTTCTCTTGTGTTGTGGTATCCAGGACTTGCTCTTGTTGCAGAACTTGGTTCCGATGGAGCCATGTTGCCTTGGTTTCTGTTGGTGATGTTCTTGCATTTGCCTTTTGCCATCTGGTTATCTCTGGTGTTAACTCGTGTTGCTGTCTCTGACTCTTGTTTCTCTGTGCTCCTGGGAGACCTGTTCTCTCTGTGCACACTGATATGTAAGTACTTTTGTGAGACCTGCTCTCTTATACATGTATTTGGGTTTGTAACTCTGTGGCCCTGATAAACTCTGAGAGCAGGTGATAATCAGAAGACTCCCATTCCAGGCTGTTCCTAGTCTCTTGTGTCCTCGGGGATTCAGGCTGTTTCCCCTGAGCATCAGGGGTGGTCCTACTGTACCAGGCCTCTCTGCATTCCTGAGTGGTTAGATTCCTCTGTGTGCCACTTGGATATGGTACCCAGTGGCAAAGTATGGCCTCAAGCTGGACACAGAAACTGGAAGTCTCCTGCCAGATTGTTTCAGATGGGATCGTTTACACTACAATGCAGGTCTCACCTGTGCTGGCTGACTCCTCTGCACAGCTGGGTAGATAGCTGACTTCCTGTTTTACTTGGAGATGGTAGGCTGTGGCAGAGGGTGGTCCCAAATCAGGGACTAAAGCCGGAAGTCTCCTTCTTTTGTAGGATTCTTGTATGTCCATTGGTATCTCTCTCTTTAGGTTAGGGAAGTTTTATTCTATAATATTGTTGAAGATAATTACTGACCCTTAAATTTGAGAGTCTTCACTTTTTCTATACCTATGATCCTTAGGTTTGGTCTTCTCAATGTGTCCTGGATTTCCTGGAGGATTTGTGTCAGGAGCTTTTTGCATTTTGCATGTTCTTTAACTGTTATTTCAATGTTTTCTATGCTATCATCTGCACCTGAGATTCACTCTTCTATCTCTTGTATTCTGTAGGTGATGTTTGCATCTATGATTCCTGATCTCTTTCCTAGGTTTTCTATCTCCAGAGTTGTCTGCCTTTGTGATTTCTTTATTGTTTCAACTTCCAGTTTCAGATCCTGGATGGTTTTGTTCAGTTCTTTCACCTGTTTTGCTGTGTTTTCTTGTAATTCTTTAAGGAATTTATGTGTTTCCTCTTTAAGGTCATCTGCCTGCTTACCTATGTTCTCCTGTATTTCTTTAAGGGAGTTATTTTTATCCTTCTTAAAGTCCTCTATCAGCAACATGCAATGCTATTTGAAATCCAAATCTTGCTTGTCCAGTATGTTGGAGTATCCATGACGCTGTGGTGGGAGAACTGGGTTCTGATGATGTCAAGTACCCTTGATTTCTGTTAGTATGGTTCTTGTGCTTGCCCTTCACCATCTGTTTTTTTCTGGTGTTAGTTGGTCTTGCTGGACCTCGACCTTCCTATGGGCCTATAAGCCTGGGTCAGCACTCTTGAGATCCCAGCTCTCTCCTGCTGTGACCTGTGCATAGAATACTATCGAACAGCCCTAGCTCCAGGATCCAGATGGAGATCATAAGGATCCTGTCTCCGCTGCTCCTCAGTTTCTGGGCTCTGTGTAGTCCTAGCCAGTCCTGGACTCTGGGGGAGGATTCCCTTTCTTTAACCTCTTTCAAGTCATAGCATCTTAACTACAAATCCAAACGTTGATGCCTTATCAGATTTTGAAAATGATAAGAAGCATAATGTGATCATTGCTCTAAGATCTTCTAGGAGCCATTTGTCAATTCTCTGAAGCAGAGGAACAAAAACAAAAACTCTGCCTTCCAGAAAGAGTCAGGGCAGGACAGGACCTGTTGACAGATTTCTCAGCCTACTGAGGCATGGAATGATAAGAAGTGTGTTTGAGGCTTAAAGATGGAGGTGGAAGATTCTATTAACCTTGGTGGAAAGAAAAAGTAATTTGGGTGGTGAGAATAAATATCTTCTGTATATTTTAACAAATTGTTTCTCTTACTTTGTAACATTGCTTCCCATGATACTATAGTATAAGAAGGCAATGAGAAATACAGTTCTGCTGGTGTGGTATATACCTATAGTCCTCCCATATATATCTCTTGCATCTTTTTTCTATCTTTCCTGTAATCTTCCCAACTCCCCCCTCAGATGACTGTTTGACTTCATACTGGCCTGACTTGTACAAAGATCAAAGATAGAAATCATAGAAAATGAGACTAAATATGTGATGTGAACATTTATATTATAAGAATATAAAGAACAGAATTTATAAGAGAGTGAAACAGCTAACCATACACCTATCACTCTCCCTAGCCATACCTGAATCCCTAACCCTATCTTACCCATTATCTTTACCCCAAACTTACCCTTATTCCACCCCTACCCCAACTCCAATCCATACCTATAACCATAACTATAACCGAACCCTAAACCTAACCATTACCCTTACACTAACCCTAATCCTTATCATCCACTTACCCTTATGCATAACCTTACCTTTAACCTCAGCTTTGCCCTTACACTTACCCTTACTCCTACCCCTACCACATGTGTTCCATCTGTGGAATTTCCCCTTTCCTTGGGAAAATATGAAGATCCATTACATGTAGACATATTAACAACAAATATAAGTTTGTATTTAGAGATACTAATGATAAAAATAATTAGCATATGGTGAAATATACAGAATGGATTTTGGGGAGTCTATTTTTTATTTTATAATGCCAAAATGAAAATTATTTATTGCAGTTATGATTTTGCTCTCATCAAAGTAACAAAACAATGAATGGAAAAAATTTTGAACACAGATGTATGAAAATAACCCAATCTCAAAATCTTCATGTGATAATAGAAATAGACACTGTGATAGTTGTCATAAATACTTTTCTAGCTATTTGGTCTGATATTACTTAGGAAAGATGAAAATATTCGTATCTTGCTTCAGAAACTATAAGACATAAACAAAGAATTTAAAGTTTGACTCTCTGCTCTTCCCCATTCCAGAGACAGCTGCATCTTCCCTTGCAGTGCCAGTCTTATCCGTGAGACTAGATTTGATTGAGTTTGGTCCCTACTTACTAGGGTTTTCTTCATGTCTAGCAAAGTGGATATTGCTCCCATCAATGACCCCTTCATTGACCTCTACTACATAGTCTACATATTCCAATATGACTCCACCTATGGCAAGTTCAACTGTACAACCACGGCTGAGAAGGGAAGCTTGTCATCAATGGAAAGGCCATCACTATCTCCAGAAGCAAATTCACACCAACATCAAATGGGGTGATGCTGGTGCCAAGTATGTTTTTGAGTCTGGTGTTTTTACCACCATGGAGAAGGCCAGGGCCTACTTTAAAAGTAAATCCCAAAGGGTCTTCATCTCTGCCCCGTCTGAGGATGCCCGCATGTTTGTGATGAGTGTGAACCATGAGAAGCATAATAATTCAATCAAGATTGTCAGCAATGCTTTGTGCACCACCACTGCTTAGTTTTGCTGGCTACTTTGGCATTGTGGAAAGATTCCATGCCATAAATGCTACCAGATCTCATCTATGGATGATCCCTCTGGGAAGATTTGAAGTGATGGCCATGGAGCTACCAGAACATCATCCCTATATCCAAGGCTGCCAAGGCTTTGGGCAAGGTCATCCAAGAACTGAATAGGAAGCTCATATATGCCTTCCCCCAAGTATATCTGAAGTGGCTCACACATGCTGCCTGGAGAAAGCTGCCGAGTATGAGGACATCAAAAAAATTGGTGAATCATGCATTGGGGTCCCTAATAAAGGACATTCTGGCTACAATGAGGAGCAAGTTGTGTCCTGCAACTTTAGCATTGATACTCTTCTATCTCTGAAGCTGAGGCTATTATTGCTCTCAGTGACAAGTGTGTAAAGGCTATTGTCTGCTATGACAATGATTATGGCTATAGCAACAAGTTGTTAGATCTCATGGCTTACATTGCCTCCAGGGAGAAAGAAGCCATGAATCACCAACTGTAATGTAATCTGAGAGGTTCTGATCTCCTAAAGAGTCCATGCCCCAACTCAGGCCTTAACACTGAGCCTCTCTCTCACAGTTTCCATCCCAGAACCCTATAAGAAGAGGAGGACTTATGGAACCCTAATTTCTTGAATACCATCAATAAAGTTTACTGTACTCACAAAAAGGCTAATCTTTGTTGATCTTGTAAATAAATATGGAAAACTGAAGAAGCCTAGCTGAATGGTTAAAACAATATGCTAAACATACATATATTATTAAGAATAAAAATATCCTATTAACCTTGGAATTTTATTACAAAATATTGTATATGATACAATATAAACTTGTCAAACTATCTTTTTAAATATTTTTTACTTAAAATAATTTTTAAATTTCAATATATTTGATCATATTCTCCCCCTCCCCCAAAACAATTAATTTGCTTCCTAACCATGCAAATTACATATTTTTAGAAACAAAAACCCAAAACAACAAAACCCTCTGAAATAAAGAAAACAAACATAAAATAATACCCAAAACTTTAAAAACAAAGAACACCAAAATAGCCTTGTGTTCGAGAGGAGTTATCTAACATATAATGGACTCTACAGATGATTTGTATGCATGTTCTTTCATTTGGTTACTGAGAGTCTATTTCATTGTACGTATATTTATGTAATAGCGAACCAAGTACAAATGGATATACTGTGTCAATAGAGTAACTTCAGTGTGACCAGTAGGGGTGTTGTGTAGATCAGTCTACATAAAATGATACATATTCTTTAGTCATAAAATCCTAGATGCAAACTCATAATGCTTGATATTACGACCTATAATTGGAGTTTGAGATCACAGAAAAGCAACTATTTAGAGGGAAAATGACTAGATATTATTTAATGGAAGAGTCTAAAGTGTGGATGGAATAGGCTACATGCCAAAAAAAAACAAACCTTATAAGGGATCAGGATTAAAATCTATCATTTGCTCCTATACATGTATAGGACATCTTAATGTCTGATCAGAGATTGTGTAAACTTCACTTGATCAAACTGTGACTCCCCTCTGTGTAGCTTCTGTTGACTTAGAGAACAATGGCATGAACTGTCTAAGAACTGTTGTTCTTCAGCACTGGTCAGCCCCCCATTTCTGGACTAGAAAATGGAAAGAGTAAGGATACATTGCATGAACTTCCAGAGAGTTTTGATATGCGGTTTTTCTCTGATCTCAAATCGTCACAATTCTACCATAAAGTACTACATGCAGGTGTCTAGTAATTCTGACACAAAAAGGCAGGGACAGAAGAATTCCTCTAGAACTTTCTGCCTTGTAACACAGGTCCCATTTCTCCAAAACACTCAACTCTTCCATGGATAAAAAACATGCTCTTACATTCTTTTAAGAAAGAAAACTATGTGCATCCACTGCTTCTCAGAGTCAAGGATCTGTTAAATAGGAGCATTTCATTATTTTGCTTGACTTTCTTCTATAATGAAATCCACGCTCTAAAAAGCCAGATGTGCTACAAGTAAGTCATCAAAAATGGCAACATGAACACTCACACTTGTGCATACACACACACACACACACAGCATCATTTTTACTTAACAGGTTCTTGGGAGGATTAAAAAGAGACAGTATAGGCAAGCTTTTATAAAACAAACTGATGTATCTAGCACATTGAACACAAAGAAGTCACTCACACTGGTGCCTACCTAGAGACTTTATCCATACAGACTTCTGCTTAGTAACAAAAGCTACTCTGTACACTATTAGAGGGAAGAGGTAATCACAAACTCATTAAGAACATTTCATTCTATGTTGGTGACTTGCCTACAAGATACACTGGTTCAATATTGACAGAAAATTGTAGAAGCAACAAACGGTTACCTTTTTGGATTTAATGCCTACTCCATGAGAGATAACACAGGCCCATCACTTCTCAGGTGCCCAATAATTTGAGACTAAATAGATTATGGACCTAGGAAAAAATAAAAGAATGTGGTAATAAAATAACTCCTAATGATATTCCAATATACTCACAGATCAGTGCACAGCACAGTGATCATCAGTGAGGCTTGCTCCTGGAATAGACAAGAAGAAACATAAAGATACACATGGAACAATATGCAGAGTGAGGGAGCTTAGAACAATCAGTCCTAAACAAGTTGTCTCTATCAAACTTCTGTCATCAGGAAGAGATGCAGAAGAAGAATCAGAAAAATTGTAAGAGACAGAGGTAATGGAGGTCACCAACTTGCCCTTCTATACATAACAGGATTAATGGAGATGTAGCATTCTGAACATTGCTTATGTATATCTGCAATAAATGCAGTCCAAGAGCTGAGAGCAGAAGTAGATAAAAACTACCATCCTTACTCCAGAAGCTATTTCTACTTGATAAACACTCACAAATGAAAAGATATTTTTCTCCAATATATCACTGCTTATACAAAAATGACACTTAAATGCAGGACTCATGCTCATCAGTTAATGGACAAAATAAACAAAGGTATTTAAAGGTTGTTTCGTCTCATGATGTCATATATTTTCTCTGGGCACTTGCTCCTCTTACACCTCCTCCCCCTCATCCTAATTCTCCTCCCCATGCTCCTCCTTCTTCCTCTTCTTCCCTGTCCTCTGCCTCCTTCTTCCTTTTCTTTGCACTCCTCCTCTTCTTCCTGGTCCTCTTTCTCCTTCTTTCCTTCTTTACCATAAAGATCTTTTGCTTACATATTAATATGGCATTGTGTTTAATGATGTATCTGTAAGAGAGAATTGTGTGTGTGTGTGTGTGTGTGTGTGTGTGTGTGTGTGTAGTGTCTATATTTGTTTCTTG
Source organism: Tokudaia tokunoshimensis (assembly GCA_036184795.1). Classification (NCBI taxonomy): domain Eukaryota; kingdom Metazoa; phylum Chordata; class Mammalia; order Rodentia; family Muridae; genus Tokudaia; species Tokudaia tokunoshimensis. The sequence goes on along the minus strand of BTHU01000001.1, from coordinate 23,204,001 downwards.
TGATTTTTATTTGGCACAATTTTTCCTATTTGTTTGTTACTATTTTGTTTGATTTTATTTTATCATATCTTATTTTTTCTAGATGCTGTTTTTTTCTAATGAAAGGAACAAGAAAGGGCATGGATTTAGGTTGGTGGGGAGTCAGGGAATGGGTAGGAAGAGTTGGGTAGGGGGACCCATAGTTAGAAAATATTATATGGGAAACTCTATTGTCAATAAAAACAATATAGTTGTCATAAGAATGACATTGTCCTGTAGCAATTACATGCCCATCTTATTCACTCTCATCTTTTCTTCCCACAATCTGCATAGAAAACTTTCATCATTATAGACAACTACTCATTTTCTAGAAGAAACTAACGAGAATGCTGTGGAAGGTTTATCTTTCTTATTTACTGCACTTCACATAGCAGTCCCCGAAGAGACATACCCATGTTTCAGTTGCCTCTAAGCAAGGACACTCAGACTTCACTCTTGCTTTCCCCTTCCTCTGCTGAGCAATTTTCTCTGACATACACCCACCCCAAGCTGTTTACCTGAGTGCTTCCTGCTACTCAGCAAACAAGGATTGGGTTCTTATTTCAATGTCCTGCCAAGGAACAACATTAGATTTTTGTGCATGCATAAATAATTTTGAATATACTTAAGATTGACTACCAAAAAGATTTGGGATTTTAGAGAGTTTCTCCATCACTTGTCTTTGCCAATTCTAATGCCCTCTGTGGCATTTGCATCTTTTTGTTCTATGTCACCCAAATTAACCAATAATATGCATACTTGCACTCATTGTAAAAAAGAGAATATCAAGGGACTAACACAAACTTAATAAGATGTTTTAGAATTATTTCCATCTTCAATTTCTGATATGCTGTGAGATACTTCTATGCTTTTTGTTCTTTCAAGTGCAGGATTCTAATACCTTCACAAAGAAAAAAACATGAATGGCTCTTTTTCTTTCTTTTGATTTATTACCTCCACTAGGACTTCAAGCATCATGGCAAATAAAAGAGGGATGAGTTGATGTGCTTGTCTCATTCTTGATTTTAAGAGGTGATGCTATTGTTGCACATTGAGTAAGACCCTAGTTGCTTATAACACATAGCCTTTAGAATGCTAGTATATCACCTATCCATCCCAAATTACTTCAGCTTTCATCAATTGTTTTTCAATGTCATTGTTTTGCATCTTTTGAAATTTTCAAATATGTCTCTTTCTTCATTTAATTACATGTTGTGTTAATATTTATTACCTCTTTGGAATATTGAAGGTTAATTTTATTCTTGGAAAAAACATTCACTGTATGTATTTTACCTATTTTTTTAATTTTTATCACTGTTCTTTTATATTATTTTTCAATTTCATATATGGATAAAATTCATTATGATCATATTCACCCTGTATTATTCTGTAATACTTTCTCCCCTGATCCTGATGATATAGTTCTTCAACCAGTCTCTTCCCTATTATGGCATTTTATTTTTCTAAATTCTCATTGATTCTTTGTGAATTTTACATCATGTACCCCAATCCCACTCATCTCCCTGTCCCTGATATCTGCCCTTCACCATTACAATCTCTCCACACCCTCAAAAATCTGTCCATGGAAGCTGCAGTGTGTCCCACAGTATAGCCTTTTGCCCAAATAGCTTTACTTGTGAATATTCATTGCAATGAGTCATTGGTCTGGTTATCAGCCTCTGGCTTCTGCTCTACTCTCTATCAATACTGGATCTTTACCTTGATTCCTCTCGGATATCCTGTGGTTGCCCTGTATTACAGAGATACTGCAGCTTTGGACCTGTAGGATCTGCCCTTTCATGCACTCCAGCAGTTCATAGAAAGCTTAGAGGTTAGGGCGAGTCAGGGCCTTAATAGTAGCTAAGTTGGTTAGCCTACCAGATGTCCTGCGCAATACCACCAGTGTCAATGATAAAGCTCTGCCATGGTAAGGAGCAGGGACAGCTCTTCAGCTCTCACCCCCTAGAGGCTGGATCTACCACACCCAACCCTGCCACCAAGCCAGCACTGCCACTCTACACAGGCAAGATAAAGGGATTGCTCTCCCTACTGCTATAGTTGGAGAGGGGCAGGGCCAGCTCTCCTGAGTGCTGAAGTCCGTGAAGAGTATATCCACCTCTTCACAATCTTTAGGCATCAATATGGCCCCAGGAGGTAGCAAAAGACTTCTCACATGAACTGTTCCTCACTACTCTCTCAGCCCCAGTTCATCTCTTGAGAGTGCACAAACCATTCCTCTTCACTTTCTCTCCCATATCTCTAGTACATACTTTCTCACTGTAGTGGCCACTGCCCACCAGTGATGCATGGTGATGATCAGGCCTCTGAGTGTCTTATTTTTCTAATACATTGGTCAAATAATCATTATATCTTTGCATAATTTCTATTGATTACTTTCTCATCCTCTGCCAACCAGTGAGCAGGACTCTGGGTGTCTTATTTTTATAATTCATTGGTTATACAATCTTTATATCTTTGCATATCTTTTGTTGTTTATATTGTTCATTTCTAATTGTACTTGATAAGACAGAAAGCTTCTCAATTTGGTGGCTTTTGTGAAGACCATCTTATGAGCTAAAACAGTATAGAGAAACTTTTGTGTGTTGCTTAGAAGGATGTGTGCTCTGGGGTTGTTGGATGAATTGCTAGGCATTTGTAGTCTTTAAGTTAAAGTGGTTTGTCTATGAAACTTCCCTGCCAATTTATTCTCTGAATGACATGCAACCTGGCTTACACAGTGAGTTTCAGGCCAGCTAAAACTACACAGTGAGACTTTTTCACCAAAACAAACAAAAAAGAAGAAAGAAGAATTTATATTTATTTATTAAAATTAAAAAAAATAAAATAAATAATTAAAAAATTTTATTTATCATGTAGTTGAATTTAGTGGTATATGTGTGCATACCCAAACACACACATTATTTTTAATGAATTATCTACTGAGTAGTATGTATGCATTATTACTACTTCTATTTTTTAATATGTTATGACTAGTAAGAGTACACACAGTCTATTTTTCTTTCATATTCCACATTTGGAATATTATCTTCATCCCTTTTTTTCATTCTGTCCATGTCCTTGTCAATGGAAATGTGTTTCTTGAATAGTGCCAACAGTTAGAAAAGCTTTGTTACACAATCAAGCAGAGTTAACACAATTTACATTAAAAATACTTTTGAGATACATATGCTAATCCTATAATTTGGAGGGTTTCCTAGTTGATTTGAGTACTAATTCTGCCTTTGTAGTTTATTCTTCATAAAAGTGCTGGGTCTTTCATTGATTGGATCAAAATGGATGATTCTTAATTCCATTTCTCTATTCTCATTAGATATAGTCTTTCTTAAAACCTCATAATTTTGAATATTTTTCTCCCTCATAATTGGAGGCATCTTTCTTCCACTGGAATCTGAATAATGCAAACACATCTTAGAAAGAACAGATTCAACCAAACAATTCTGCTCATTGTCACACAAAAAGAGTATACATTGGATGGGATGAAGACAATTTCAGATCAGCTTCTTCAAAGGGCTTGTTGTCCAAACCCATGCTCTGAGATGTACTCTGGGCAAGGAGGGACAGGACAGTTCAGTGTAGATGGCATACAGGGATGAGCAAATCAGTCAGATTAGAGACTTCATCCAACTGTATTTTTTTTCATCCTGCTGAAAAAGATGAAACTGAGCATTCCATTGGTTGAGGAATCATTGAATTCATTGCAGTGGCCCTCAACATTGAGTCTGAATTTGTTCCCTGCAGTTTTAACTCCCTTTTTGCTTAACATTCATTTACCTATTCATCACTGTTCTTAATTATATATTGTGCTCCCTTGTAGTGATCTTGACATTTGTGATATAACACAAAAGAGGAATATACTCTACTTCTCATTTTCAATTTTGGAATGCAGACCCAGCTTACCTATTCTAATGAGTGAAACTATTCTCACACAGGTCTTAGCAAAAATTGGCATTTCCTACATAACACTCATTCTGGATCCATTTTTTCTTACTTGATAGACTCCTCTCATGACTATTGTTCACAATGAGGGTTTCTGTTCTCCTAAACCTGAAAAAGAAATCTCAGCCCAAGAAGAATAAGAAAGTTTAATGCAAAGCACCATCATTTCCTTACATAGACTTAGATGCTAAGTAGCTATGCTTGAGCCATCAGCTACTTCACAAGCAGTAGAAAAGTTCTTTGGAGGCTGCCCAAATACAAACAGCTTGAGTTGGTCCTTAAAGGAAGAAATAGTAATTACTTGGAGATAGATAGACCTAAGTGGATGGGATGGGAGAGGATGTTCTGTGAGTGGAAATGTAATAGATGCCAAGAAACATCTTATGGGGCATCTGGAAAGGTCTTTGGTGTGTGGCTTGTTCCCAGCATTCATACTACAAATCACATGATCTGCTCAGTGTTTTATAAGCCTCACCTGGTTCAGAAACTTTCACTAAGCTCCTAAAGGCAAATCCCAATTCCAGGGTAAGGAAGCAGAGTCTAGAATTAACCTGTGGAACAGTCTTCTAACTTGTCTGCTCTCCACTCTAGACCAAAAACTGGAAGAAAGGTAAGGATATTTCCCAATAATGTTCAGAGTTACTGTCATGCTGACTTCAGATCCCTGTGTTGCTATGACAACTTGCAACATGAATGATCTATACCTTCCTCCTCAGAAGGCATGAGACAGTTGCTTCCCTTTGAAGCAGAGAGGTGGCCCGCCTTAAACACTTTTCTTAATTTTGCTGAAATCATTCATATTTGTTCCTGTCATTCCTTTAAGGAGGAAGGTGATATGCATACTTTGTTTCCCATGGCAGAAACCAGTAAATGGATGCATTGTTTGATGGTTTCCAAAATTGATCTTCTATCTGTGTATGTTGCCTCTTGAAAGAAACTTATGGTTAGAATATGAGTAACTGAAGAAATGCCAGAAGTGTTTACAAAAACCATGAGTCCTAGGGACAAAGGAAATGCATGAGGACTATGAGAAAGCAAAGCAGTGAAGGAAAATGTTTACTCCATGGCTTCAGTAATCAGCATACATAATTGGTCTGGAGAGAGAGAGAGAGAGAGAGAGAGAGAGAGAGAGAGAGAGAGAGAGAGAGAGAGAGAGAGAGAGAGAGAGAGAGAGATACCAGAGTTGTAACTATGTTGTTTTAATGGGATAATTGCTGCCAAAGCACAATTGACCAGGAAAGAGATAAAAAATAAAAATCCCAAACACTTTCGTTCTGTTCTCTAGGTCCTTGAAATGTCACCAACTGTCTCAAATAAAAGGAAAATTAGAGAAAGGAACTCTCTTAGAGGCCAGATCAAGCAGTTCTGTGAGTTGTCAGGTGTCAGAGGGAACAACGAGAGGAAACACTTCCTAATGTGCAAGTCTTTTTCCACCACTATGTTTTCAGAGTTAACTGTCATCAGATCACCCCATCAGAGTTATTTTAATTCTGCTTGCATCTTATTCTTGTAATGCTGCTTTTAGAGAGGACTCACCCATGGTAATCAACTTGAGATTAGACTGAAGTTTGTGCATAGAAGCATACTTCTTATTGGCTATAGTAGAAGAGTGGTCACTCAAATACAGATAGAACACCTTAGCAAGAAAGTTGTTCTGCATGGGCTGTCAACTGCACCATGTCAGAAAAGAGAACTGCAGCATTGCTGTTGCTCAGACCTAAAGGGGCATCAGTGTGCTGTGGGCAAGGATTCTCAGCCACATCAGAGTGTCAGTGTAGGGAAGATGCAGAGAGGAGCAGGAGGGTTGCTCCTCTCCTGACACTACTTTGGTGCATGTCTCTACTTGGCTCTGAATTTCAGTTTCAGGTAATGTTTTGGTCATTGGGATCAAAAGATTGTGAACTAGATTCCATTTTAAGTTAAAATTCAGATAATTTTTTAAGAGAGAAATTAAGAGCCTAGGTCTCTCTAGCAATCTGTAAAGATCTTGAAGGTCTCTCAAGCGCTGTATCATATAAGATTTTGGTACATTCTCAAAATCAGGGGACAACAGTGCAGAACAGAGAAAAAAGCATGAGACGTGAGGTAGAAGAAGAAAACTCATTGATCTGATATTAATGTGATTTTCAGAATACTCTTTTATACATCTAAACATGCTTCCTCCCTGAGACAATGTCACATCAAATGTTTAAGGAGAGTATGCCCAGAGTTGAGGTAAATCAGGAACGTGATTGATGCACGATTTAGTCCTTCTAGAGCTCCACATTTTATGGAGATGGGTACATCACACCAAGCAAACATATGTTCAAACTGTGAATTATCATAAGCAGACAAAGAACTTTTGTTCTGCCTTCCCCCGTCTACTCAAGGTAACCAATGTGAGAGAGCTGGTAACTCTAAGAGTTAATGGAGATTGCCCAGCATGCATTTCTGCTCCATAGGAGGAGGATGTCCACCTGAAAGCCTCCTACTTGGCTGGCTGTTCTAGACTGTGAAGCTGTATTTGTTTAAATGCAGAAAAGAAACCTTGGATCCTGATGGTTGTTAAGAGTATTGGCTTTGAAGGACAGGTTTGGGAGAAACGGGACACAGGTTACTATGATTCCAGGCTAGCCTCAACTCCCTAGGTCATGGAGAAAAATCATGAACTTCAGATCTTTCTGATTCCACCTAAAAAGCAGTAGGGTTACAGGTGAACACTACATTAACCACATTTTTGCTGACTGTAGCTGATGTCAACTGCTGCCATTCTTAGCCCCATTTGATGCTTCTACCCTGCTGCTCCACAAGTTTTCATTCATTTGTAATTGTGATTGCCATATTGTTTATAGTGTGGATAAGTCGCTTGTGATTTTTCTTTAATACTTTCCAATCCACACAGTATTGTAGTGTATGAAGAGTTTGTAAATGTATTAATACTTCCCAGGTTAGATGGCTTAATGTATAAATAATTGCAGTACAAGCATGAGAACATGTATCCCAACTTCCAGAATAATCCAGGCCAGAAAAGGCATGCCCATCACTTCAGTGTTGAGAATACAGAGACCAGAGGATCCCTGACTGTGTTGATCTGTTGTTGAGTCTTTTACCTACATGTTCAGTGAAAAACCTATCTCAAAAAAATGAGGTAGTAATCTATTGAAGAAAATTTGATGTCAGCTTGTAGCTTGTAAAAATGCCTGTGTGCACACTGTGCCCACAGACATGTACACACACTCAAGTGTACATGCACACACCCATTCACCAATGCACACATGCATACACATTGCACTTGTCCTGAGGCAGTTTTTCTGCACTGCAATTCATAATTTGAAATGAAGACCAGGCATAATCGCTCATCCTTTTGTACTACAATTCTATCCCCAGAAAACAGGCAAAAACAGTCATTCTGTATACCATAGGCTCTAGGGAGGATTCCAAGGGACAATATAGGTAAGCATTTAAAGAATGCAGTTATTTAGGTCACATGGGAACTTGCCCTATTCCTTTAGTGACTAAACTCTAGTTGCTGCCATGACTAGACTATGAATCATATCATATCTTCTTGACTCTCTTCAGTCTCCACAGATAGCTTTCGGCATCAGAGAAAATGCCCCGTTCTAGAATAGACTATGGAGGAGGCAAATGTTATGTTAGATTTGTCTCTCTTTTCTCTGCTCTCCACTTAGCTTTCCTCGCTTAGACATGCCGATCTTTCAGGTCCTTCTCTGTAGCAGCACTCAGACCACACCTTCCTTTCCTTCCTCTGCTGAGCAATCATCTCAGAATCACACCCAGCCTCAGGCTGTACACCTAAGTACATCCTGCTGCTCAACAGGTTCTGATCTGGTCTGGATCCTTAACCCATTATTCTGCCCACGATAAGCATCAGTGATTTGTCCATGTATGAATAATTCTAAAAAGGCTCAGGAATATCCACAACATTTTAGGAATATTGAGAATTATTTATTTATTTATTTAATTTCCATTTTTAATCTAGTTTTTATTCCTCTCCCAGTCCACCCTCCAGATGTTCCACATCCCATACCTCCTTCCTGTCCCTCATGTCTCCACAAGGATGTCCCTACCCCACCCCACTCCACAAGACCTCTGAATTCCCTGAAGACTCCAGTCTCTTGAGGGTTATGTGCATCTTCTCTGACTGAACCCAGACCTCGAAGTCCTCTGCTGTATATGTATTGGGAGTCCCATATCAGCTGGTGTACGCTGCCTGTTTGGTGATCCAAAATCTGAGAGATCTTAGGAGTCCAGGTTAATTGAGACTGCTGATCCTCCTCCAGGGTGGCCCTCATCCTCAGCTTCTTCTAGTTTTTCCCTAAATCAACCACAGGGGTCAGCAGCTTCTTTCTATTGATTGGGTGCAAACATTTGCATCTGACTCTCTCAGCTGCTTCTTAGGTCTTTTGGAGGGCAGTCATGATAGGTCCCATTATGTGAGCGTTCCATAGACTCACTAATGGTGTCAGGCTTGGGGCCTCCCCTAGAGCTGGATTCCACTTTGGGCCTGTCACTGGACCTTCTTTTCCTCAGGCTCTTCTCCATTTCCATCCCTGCAAGTTCTTTCAGACAGGAACAATTCTGGGCCAGAGTTTTGACTGTGGGATAGCAACCTCATCCCTCCTCACTCAATGCCTTGTCTCTAGGCTGGAAGTGGGTTCTACAAGTTCCCTCTCCCCACATCTAAGGTCCCTTTCTTTAAGTCCTGAGAGTCTCTCACCTCCCAGGTTTCTGGTACATTCTAGAGGGTCTCTCAGGCTCCGACCTCCTGAGGTTGCCTGTTTCCATTCTTTCTGCTGGTCCTTGGGGTTTCAGACATTTACCCCCCCACCCAATACTAGATCATGCTACCCTATCACCCTACCCTGTCCCCTTTCCCTCCCAGATCCCTCCCACTCCCTTATGGTTGCTTTCTTATAGCTCCCAAGTTGGACTGAGGCATCCTCACTTGTGCCATAAAGCTTGTTGACCTTTCTGTGTTCTGTCATCTGTGTCTTGGGTATTCTGTACATTTTTTGTAAATAATCACTTATTAGTGAGTACATACCATGCATATCCTTTTGTGCCTGAGACCTCACTTAGAGTGATATTTTCTAGTTCCACCCATTTGCCTGCAAAACTCAGGATATTCTCATTCTTAATAGCTGAGTAGTGTTCCATTGTGTAAATGAACCACATTTTCTGTATCCATTCTTCTATTGTGGGATATTTGGGTTGTTTCCAGCTTCTGGTTATCACAAATAAGTCTGCTATAAACATAGTGGAACATGTGCTCCTGTGTCAGGGTGGGGCATCTTTTGGGTATATTCCCAAGAGTGGTATTGCTGTGTCTTCAGGTAAATCTATTTCCAATTTTCTGAGGAACCTCTAGATTGATTTTCCCAGTGGTTGTGCCAGTTTACAATCCCACCAGCAAATGCTGGAGAGGATGTGTTGATAGAGGAACACTCCTCCATTGCTGGTGTGATTGCAAGCTGGTAAAACCACTCTGGAAATCAGTTTGGTGCTTCCTCAGAAAATTGGACATAGCACAATCACAGGACCCAGCTATACCACTCCTGGGCGTCTACCCAGAAGATGTTCCAACATTTAATAAGGACACATGCTCCACTATCCTCATAGAAGCCTTATTTATAATAGCCAGAAGTTGGAAATAACCCAGATGCCCCTCAACAGCACAACAGAAGAATGGATACAGAAAATGTGGTACATCTACACAATGGAGTACTACTCAGCTATTAAAAACAATGAATTTATAAAATTCATAGGCAAATGGGTGGAGCTAGAAAATATCATCCCAAGTGAGGTAACCCAATCACAAAAGAACATACATGGTATGTACTCACTGATAAGTGGATATTAGTCCAAAAGCTCGGAATACTCAAGATACAACTCAGAGACCACATGAAGCTCAAGAAGAAGGAAGACCAAAGTGTGGATACATTGATCCTTATTGGAAAGTGGATCAAAATACCAATGACTCACAGGCAACCAATAGAATGAGCATATGGTCCCAAATGGAAAAGCTGGAGAAAGGTCCCAAGGAGATGAAGAGTTTTGTAGCTCTCCAATAGGAACAATAATATAAAGCAACAAGTACCTCTAGAGATCCCAGGGACTAAACCAACAACCAAAGAGTACACATGGAGGGACCCATGGCTCCAGCTACATATGTAGCAGTAGATGACCATTTCATACATCAGTGAAAGGAGTGGACATTGGTCCTGTGAAGGCTTCATTCCACAGAATAGTGGAATTCAAATAAGGAAATTGGAGGGGTGAGTGGGGAGGAGGAGGGGGATGGATATGGGATGGGGGGATTCAGAGAGGTAGCACAAAAGGTGATACCATTTGAAATGCAAATATAGTAAATATATAATTTTAAAAAAGAACATTTTATATACCTAATAAAAAATTTTAAAAAAGAACATTTTATCCTAAAACAAATGAACATACCTTCTTCTCAACACCTCACGATACCTTCTCCAAAACTGACCGTATACTCAATCACAAAACGGACCTCACCAGATAATAAGAAGATTGAAATAATCCCATAAATCCTATCAGATCACCATGGACTAAAGCTGTTCTTCAATAACAAAATAAAACAGAAAGCTACATACACATGGAAACTGAACAATATTATACCAATGATAATGTGGTAAAGGAAGAAATAAAGAAAGAAATTAAAGACTTTTTAGATTTGACTGAAAATGAAGGCACAACATACCAAATGAAAGCAGTGCTAAGAGGAAAACTCATAGCTCTGAGTGCCTCCAAAAAGAAACTGGAACGAGCATAGAATAACAACTTGACAGCACATCTGAATGCTATAAAACAGAAAAAAGCAAATTCACCCAAGAGGAGTAGATGGCAGGAAATAATCAAACTCAGGGCTGAAATCAATCAAGTAGAAACAAAAAGAAATATACAAAGAAGCCACAAAACCAGGAGCTGGTTCTTTGAAAAAACCAACAACATATATAAACCCTTAGCCAAACTATTTAGAGAGAGTATCCAAATCAGCAAAATCAGAAATGTAAAGGGAGACATAACAAGAGATACTGAGGAAATGCAAAAATTATCATCAGACCCTACTACAAAAGCCTGTACTCAACAATACTGGAAAATCTAGATGAAATGGACAATTTTGTAGAAGAGATTTGCTTTCATTGAGCTTTAAAATGGTCTATTCTTTTCAACTACCATTTCTCTAGTCCTCTTGTTATATTTATTTGTTTCATAAGGTCTCATAACTTTGAATCTTTTTCTTCCTCTCCTCTGTGAAATATTATATTTGCTTTTATATAAGCTGGGCCCACAACTTTTCTGTGGCATCTTTATTCTACTGAGATGTAAACAATGTGAACATGGATAAGAAAGAACACTTTAGCTGGTTGTAAAGTAAGGAAACGGATCGTAGAGTAGGAGAATGGCAATTCCAGACCAACTTTATCGAATGTTCTTTTGTCCAAACCTCTATCACATGGTTGCTATGATCAAGGGCAGGGGTGAGGACTATTTAGTTCATGTTAGTGAGCATAGACAAGAAAAACCAGTTCCCTTGGGATCTGTGGCTGACTTGATCCTATTTTGGCTCCTATTTCTGTTTCATAAAGCTGACCAACCCCTTGGCAAACAATTGTGCAGATGACTGAGGTGTTACATCACCATCAATCTCATCAGCTGCTTGTCTAGTACCACTCTGCCTATTTTAAGCTGTTGGTGCCCATATGGTTCTCTGAATCAAAATGTTGTGCTCCAAAAGAATGGGATAATCTTGGTGATCACAATTGAGTTTGTTGGGTGATAACTTTCACAGCTCTTGTATGAAATCAATTTGCAAGACTTTCTGAGTAGATGCTTTCCCTGAGCTCTGACTGGTCATCCTCAGATGATTTCTCCTTCATGAAGGCCTCTGTCTCAGAATAGAAATTAGCCAGGATCCTGTGAAGCAGAGCTCTCTATTTGGGATACAGTTCAGGCTAAGTTACTGCAAGCACAGGAACTGCCCACATCCTGCACTATTGGTCAATGGAGGAATGAAAGGGGAATACCAGTGTAGTTTGCATTTTCTCCAAATATTTCTGTTGCTTTATGGGTGAAGAAGAGAAGCCTATCAAAGATGTTTGTATGTGGGAGTGGAGTGGAGAGCAAGCTCTAAATGATGCTACCTGACCAACTATGCTGCTCTCCGTTCCAGACTCTTTGTATCCATTGAGAGATCTCACATTTTTCTCAGAGATTAGGACACTATTCCTGAATGGAGGAGCTCTGTCTTTCTCTGCAGCACAGCGCACACTGCTCATGCCAGAGACACGTGCATTTGCATGTAGGTACAAGTCACAACCAGAACAACATTTACTCCATTTTTCAGCTACTCTTGAATGTCTACCTCATTTGTTACAGTTCTTAGTTCTCCATTGTACTCCTGCAGTGAAGAGGACACTGGTGACAAAATCAACAAAAATGTGCTTGCTGTCTGTCAAGGCATCTCTGCTTTCTAGGTTTCAAAATCTTAAATGAGCACCCAACCTTTCTAGCATAAGAAGCATGACTGTACACCTACAGGTCTTCATAGCAAGTACCATTCTTTTTGTGACTCTCATTCATGATTCTATTTTGCCGATTTGAGAGACCCCATCCAGTGACTGAGTGAAATATGACTTGTGCCAACAGCTTCCATTTTCCTACACCTGAGATGAAATCTCAGCCCTTGAACAGAAAGAACGTTGGTTTCAGGGTTCTGTCTCTTCATAACCTAACCTGAAATGCTTAGAAACTGTACTGGGACCATCGACTACCCCATATCATATTGGTCTTCACATAGACTCAATAGTACAAACTGGATTTAAACGAAGATTCTAGCACTTCTGGAAGGTTGGTAAACTATTTACTCTTTGATTATGTTTTCCCCTCCTTATGGACCTGTGCCAGACATTCCTACATAGTCATATGGTTCTGATAGAGAGTATCATCTGTTCATATCTCTATTTCTTTGCAGGAATGCCTGTGGAAAATTCCTAAGCATGGGCCCAACCACCCCGGTCTGGAACATTAACAACACATTAGTGAATGAAACTTACTACCCTGAAAATTTCTCCTGTATCAGCAAGTTCAATACCCTGGATTTTCTTACTGTAACCGTTGCCATAGTTGGGCTGCCAGGAAATGCCATAGTGCTGTGGATTCTAGGCTTCCACATGCATAGGAATGCCTTCTCTGTCTATGTCCTCAACCTGGCTTGTGCTGATTGTTTGTACCTTTGCGCTCAGATTGTGTATTCCCTGGAGTGTGTTCTTCAGTTAGATAACAGATACTTTTATTTTATTCTCATTGTATTAATGTTTTTTTACCTTGCAGATTTGTGTATGATTGCAGCCATCAGCGCTGAGCGCTGCCTATCTGTTGTGTGGCCCATCTGGTATCACTGCCAAAGACCAAGACACACATCAGCCATCATGTGTGCTCTGCTCTGGGCTTTCTCTCTACTGTTGAGCCTCCTGGTAGGGCAAGGCTGTGGCTTTCTGTTCAGTCATTCTAAAGATTCTTTTTGTAGTACTTGGAGCTTTATCACTATTGCATATATAATAGGATTATCTGTGGTTCTTTGTGTGTCCAGCCTGGCCCTGTTAGTCAAGATCATCTGTGGATCACACAGGATTCCTGTGACTAGGTTCTATGTGACCATTGCTATCACAGTGGTTGTCTTCATATTCTTTGGTCTGCCCTTTGGGATCTGCTGGTTCCTCTTGCCACGGATTATGGAATTTAAAAGCATTTTCTCTTACTATGTTTATGAAATTATAGCATTCCTGTCCTGTGTTAACAGCAGTGTCAACCCCATTATTTACTTCGTAGTTGGCTCCATTAGGCACCGCAGGCTGCAACGACAGACTCTGAAGCTACTCTTGCAGAGAGCCATGCAGGACACCCCTGAGGAAGAGAGTAGAGAGAGGGGTCCTTCACAAGTCTGGGGAACTGGAAACAGTCTGGTGCAGTAGTTGAGTGAGTCCTTGATCAGACATAGTTTCTCTGATAGTCAATTTTGCCTTTCTATATGTAGGAAACTTTTACAATCTTGTTCAATCGGTAGAAAAAAGTCATTTTATAGAAATACAGGGAAATGGGCTTGTTACACAGAAACTGACTGAAGCCCCTAAAGCTGCCTTATGAGGGACTCACTGCATCCCACATGTAATCACTTGGGGCCAGAAACCTTCCACTGTGAACAAATGCCTCCCTCACAACAAGCATCAAGATAGTGCAACAAAAATCAGAATTTCTTCCGTCATTAATCTTGATAAAGATTAAATGAATATTATATTTTAAAGAAATGTCCCTATCTTTTAAAAGTTGTTTTATAAATATTAAAAGAAATTAAGGGAAATGATGACAATTCCAGTTCCTTCAGTTCCCTCACACTTTAGGAAATGTGCATAATTTTAAATGTTTCTAATGTAAATTGCTTAGTAAACAAATACACATCTCTAGGACTGCCTATTCTAAATCTCCATTCACCCACTGGAGTCCTCAACTTCAATTATCTGCCATTTTCTCCCACTGAAAGAATAAGGACAGGTTTTATCCATCAACATTCAAGCACACTCAAAAGTAAAGTGATATTGTCTCATGTTTCTATCTTTGCCTTGGTTAACATTCCATGGTCATGTTTTTCCTCTTCTTCCCTGTCTTTGTCTTGATTCTCTAACTATGACTAATCCCTCATGAAAAAAAATTCAGTGAGTGTCATTGAACTTATTTTCTCTTGGATTGAACCTCCCTCAAATGTACACTATTTACAGGAGCATGTAGCATCCATAACTTGAATTATGCATGTTTATATAGTTTCTTTTTGAAATATTTTGTTTGAAGTAGAATGACATCACTGTCTCCTTTTCCTTTCATCCCTCTGGCTCTTTCAGCTACCATCCCTTAAACCTTTTCTGTATCTCCCCTCCTACATAAATAGATTCTTCATTTTTCATTATTAGTGTTATGCACACACATATACATGTATATACACATGTGTAAAGTACACCTGAAGAGTCTATTTTTGTTGTTTATGTATATTTCAAGGTTGACCATTCTGAATTTGACAACCAATAAGGGAATTCACCCCTGGGAGAAGTTAATTCTCCTTTTCCCAGTAGTCATTAGTTGCCTGTACTTCTTTGCCCAGGGCTGAAATACTGTAAAAATTTCCTCCTTTCACATTGATATGTCTATTGATATTGCCATTGTCCCCATCTTGTTTACACATCCATTCCTAGGACAGACAGT
The DNA here is from genome assembly GCA_036184795.1 of Tokudaia tokunoshimensis. Classification (NCBI taxonomy): domain Eukaryota; kingdom Metazoa; phylum Chordata; class Mammalia; order Rodentia; family Muridae; genus Tokudaia; species Tokudaia tokunoshimensis. The sequence continues at coordinate 23,188,746 of BTHU01000001.1, read as the reverse complement.
TTCACAGTCAACTTCATGGTATTCTGGCTCTTACAATCTTTCTGGAACTTCTTCCATGATGTTCCTTGAGTCATAAATACAGAAGCTGTGATGGAGATATTCTCATTGGGCTGGGATACCCACAATCTGTTGAACTCTGCATTATGTCCAGCTGTAGTTTCATGTGATGGTCTCCAATATCTATAAAGAGGAGCTTTTTAAATAAGCAGTGGTAGCTACATTGAGCTATGGTATAAGGATAAAATTTAGAGTGTAGTAAGGAATTATGCTGGTCTAACAAATTGACAGAAGTAGATTCTTTTTGAAGGTCCATGACATCACTATCCCCAGGAAGCTGCCTAGAGTTATAGTGCTAGACCTGATTTCCCTCCTGTTGACTGAGCTTTAAATCCAATTAGAGAGTTGCTGGTTGCCACTGATATGTGGCAATCTTTATATCTTTATGGATATCTTTCCATTCTAGCAATTGTCATAATTCATGGGTATTGAAGCTTGGTAGGATGGTTTTTTTGCTTCCTTCCCTTGGTAGCTTGCATAGTATCTTCTGAAACCATAGAAGCCAAACTGCAGGAGAGAGATCAGATCAAGCTTGAATCATCTAAGTCCTTTGTCCTAAATGTGAAGTGTCTTCATCGATTAGATCCACCTTCAAACATGGGGTACATCTACAATCTTTATTATTTTGATAATCAGAGGGAGTGCCCTGGCTAATCATTCAAAGAGAGACTTCTCATGCCTGGAACTGGTTCTTGTGAGGATTTGTGTAAGCCCAAGTGGCTTAACTTTCTTTATGATATGTGTATATGAGCATATATGTGTGTATATATATATATGTATAATATGTAGTATTCTATTTCTCTGTTCATATTATCTATATCCTGCTATTCCTTCAAAGCCCACAACATTTGGTTCCATTATATTTTTCTGATTTGTTACATGTTGCATATGTACATCTGAGATTTTAAAACTGGGAACTACAGATAAAAGAGACCATATGGCATTTGTCTTTCTGGACAGGACTCCATAAAAACAAAACACTTCTTCATGGGTAAGAAACAATCAGCCAATTAAAGAAGAAACAAAAATAATGGGAAATGATCTCTTCCAGTTATCCATTTGACAGAATTAGTACTCAGAATATATAAAGAATTCCAAAAACAAAGAGTACAAGAACCAAATTACCATTTGAAAAATGGGCCCTGGACATAAACAGGGAGTTCTCAGGAGAATAAATAAAAATGGCTAATACAATCTTGAAAAGTCTTTTATCATCCTTAGCAATTGGAAAAATGCAAATTAAAACAACTTTGACGTTTCGTGTCATCCCAGACAGCACGCCTGAAAACAAGTAAACAACTAACAACAAATTCTGTCAAGGTTGTGGAGAAAGCAGATCCTCCAACATTCTTATTAGGTTGCCACTCTGGAAAACAGTATAGAGTATCTTCAGAGGACTAAAGCCATATCTGTCGCATGACTCAGCTTTACTACTCACTGGCATATGACCAAAGAACTGAACATTCTATTCCATAGATACTTGTTCACCAGTGTTCATTGCCACTTTTTCATAATAGCAGGGCAGAGGGAACAATCCAAGGGTCTTCACCTGATGAATGGAAAATGAACAAGTGCTACATATACAATTGAATACCATTCAGCTGTAAAGAAAAATGAAATCAGGAGATAAACCTAGAAAATATCTTGAGTAAGGTGGTGCTTTCTATAAAATATGTCAATTTTAAATGTGGCTGTATTTAATAATTTAAAGTGTAATTAAGAAAAATGATATGTACAGATTAAACAAATTCATAGTTCAGCAAATTTGTTTGAATAAATGTAACTACTTGACTCCAAACCCAATCAAGATGTAAAATACTTCCTTGCTCTTTGAATTCTCACGGTTCTTCCAGTCTTTACTCTGCCTTGGAAGTCAGTACTGTTCATATTTGTGCCTCAATGTAAAATTAAAAGTGAAAATTATAAGAGTATATCATCTACCATTTTTCTACAGTTAGCAGAAACTACTTCTTTAGGGAAAATTCTGAGTATAATGTACTATTACCAAATGGAGAGCTTGTGTTTCAAATTATTTTTATCTCATCTTACATATGCTTCACATTTTTGACATTTTCCCATTTTCTCTTACCACAAAGATTTAGTAACCACAAACATATCATGTAGACTCTCTCCATGTATTGACACTTTAAAATATATTCCATATGAAAATGGGATTTCATGTAGTTTCTCTATACATAATGATGCTTTAAAATACATTCCATAACATAAATGAGGTGATGCAATGTTTTCTCACTACATTGTTCGTACTTCCATTCAAGTTAAATGGTAACTTCATTTAAATTCCATTTATACATATAAATAGACATATACATATATATGGAAGTAATATAACACAGTAGGAAGCAGGACTTGTTAATATAGCTTTTCAAAAGGCCTACAGTATTATCCTTGTCTTTCCCCAAATTCCACCCTCCAGCTAGCCCTCTTATTGAACTTGGACTTTGAAACAATGTTGAAAAATGTAAGTATTTTATAACTCTTGAAGATGGACTACATGAGTTTTACATTATGAAATGTGCATGGCATTTTAGGATAAAGGACAAAATGTTAAAAGTCTGAGTATCAAAAATCTTTCTAAGCTTGTGTTTTAAATGCTTATTTTCCTGCTAATTATTCTAGTTTGAGATATTATACAAATATCAGGGCCTAAGTCCACCAATATTGTAACAAAAGACAAGAACTCCTCTTTTAACAGTTGAGGGATAACATGCTATGTGTGATTATCACAATGTCAAACTCCATTTCTCCATTGTTGAATGCCTAGGTCTTCTATGTACTGAATGCAGTAACTAATGCTCCAATAAACATACAACAGTGTCTTTTTATTTGAGGTAGAGGGATTTTTTTGGTGGTGGTGGTGGTGCGTTGTTGTTTGTTTGTTGTTGTTGTTGTTCTTTTGTATTTTGTCCGGTCTATTTTTTCTTTGTATTATTATTTTGCATTCGTTACTTTATTTATTTACTTTCAAGTGTTATACCCCTTCCATGTTTCCCCTCCACAAACCCCCATCCCCTCCCCCATGCTTTTATAAAGGTGCTGTCCTACCCACCCACACCCACCTCAACACCCTAGCATTCCACTACATGCATCTGCCAGCTTCCACAGGACCAAGGGCCCCCTCCCATTAATGCCATATAAGAAAATCCTCTGCTACACATGCACTTGGAGCCATGGGTCACTCCATGTGTACTCTTTGATTGGTGGTTTAGTCCCTGGGAGCTTTGGAGAGTATAGTTGGTTAATATTGTGATCTTCCTATGGGGTTGCAAACCCCTTCAGTTCCTTCAGTACTTCCCCTAATGCTTCCATTGGAGTCTCCAAGCTCCGTCCAATGATGGGCTATGTGCATCCACATCTGTATTGATCAAGATCTGGCATTTTATTTTAATCTAATACCTCTATAGTGGGCATATGGTATCAATATAAATTTTGGGTTTGTTTGGTTTGGGTTGGTTTTGGGTTTGGTGTTTTGGGTTTTTGTTGTTGTTGTCTTGTTGTTGTTTTTTGTTTTGTTTTGTTTTTTGCTGAAATGCATTACAAGTCACAATGTTTTGATTATCATATAAAGAGAAGGATTGTTGTGGCTTACGGCTTTAGAGCTCAGTCTATGACTGAAAGGCTCTCTCTATGCCCCTATATAGAATGTAATGGAGACATGAGTGTATGGAAGGAGAGGAACACTCACATCATGGAAAACAAAACTAAATGTGAATGTGACAAAGAAAGGCAAGACATATACATCAAAAACACATTTGATCTGTAGTTGAGAACAGATATGATGCTCCAGCACCCCCCCAACCAACCTTATCCACACCCAGAGACAAATTGACTCCCAGGAGTTCTGAGACCCTCAGGCTCACAGGTGAGTTTCTCTCACTCCCTGGCCCCAATACATAGCCTAACTAGGACCACATGGACTCATAGGACAGAGGAGCTCCTGCCCTTCCAGAGACACACCTTCCTTCCTTTCCAATCTACCAATCCTGTGCTCTAGCCATCCTCCACACACATTCAACAACCTGAGACAGCTTGAAACCAAAGAGTTCTGACACAGCCAGACTTATAGATCAGGCTCAAAAGAACTCCTCCCATTCCCAGAGACAGGCTGACCCAAGGAAGCCCAACAAAACCAGGTTCACAGGAGAAAAATGCTTCAGTCACAGACAGCAAGGCCACTTAACAATACAGAGAACCACATGGTGACAAGCAAGCACAAGATCATAATCAACAGAAACCAAGGCATCAGAACACAGTTCTCCCACCACAGCAAGCCCTGTATAGACCAGAAAAGCAATACTATGCTTTAAAATCACTTCTCATGATGGTGACAAAGGACTTTAAGAAGGACATAAATAAGCCCTTAAGGAAATACAGAACACAGGCAAACAGGTAGAAACCATTAAATAGGAAACACATAAAAAAAAACTTTTAGAAATACATGAAAACATAATCAAACAGATCAAGGTATTGAAGAAAACCATCCAGGATGTAAAAACAGAAATAAAAACAATAAAAACATCACAAAGGTAGACAACTCTGGAGAGAGAAAACCTAGGAAAATGATCAGGAGTCAAAGATGCAAACATCACCAACACAATACAAAAGAGCAAAGAGAGAATCTCAGGTGCAAAAGATACCATAGAAAACACTGACACAACAGTCAAAGAATATGCAAAATGCCAAAAGCTCCTAATCCAAATCATCCAGGAAATCCAGGACACAATGAGAAGACCAAACCTAAGGATAATAGGTATAGAAGAGAGTGACGATTCCCAAATCAAAGGGCCAAGAAAAATTGTCAACAAAATTATAGAAGAAAACATTGCTAACCTAAAGGAAGAGATGTACATACTAGAAGATACTAGAAGCCTATAGAATTCCAAATAGATTGGACCAGAAAAGAAATTCATCCCATCACATAATAGTCTAAACACCAAATGCACAAAACATAGAAAGAACATTAAAAGCAGTAAGAGAAAAGGTCAAGTAACATATAAAGACACACCTATCAGAACGGCACCAGACTTTTCAATAGAGACTATGAAAGCTAGAAGATCCTGGGCAGATATCATACAAACCATAAGAGAACACAAATGAGAGCCCATGCTATTATACTCACAAAATTCTCAATTACCATAGATGGAAAAACCAAAATACTCCATGACAAAACCAAATTTACACAAAAATCTTTCCACAAATTCAGATGTACAAAGGATAATAGATAGAAAACTCCAACACAAAGAAGGAAACTATACCTAAGAAAAAGCAAGAATGTAATCATCTTTCAACAAACCCAAAAGAAGATAGCAACATAAACATAATTCCACCTCTAACAACAAAAATAACAGGAAGCAACAATCACGATTCCTTAATATCTCTTAACATCGATGGACTCAATTCTCCAATAAAAAGACATAGAATAACAGACTGGATATAAAAAGCCCACATAAGTCCCAATGACAGACAGTATCTCAGAGTAAGACTGGAAAACAATTTTAGAAGCAAATATTCCTGAGAAACAAGCAAGAATAGCCATTCTAATATCTAATAAAATCGACTTTCCACCAAAAGTTATCAAAAAGGTGAGGAAAGAAACTTCATACTCATCAAAGGAAAAATCTACCAAGATGAACTCTGAATTCCGAACAGCTACATTCTGATGGAAGGGTACCCACATTCATAAAAGAAACTTCACTAAAACTCAAAGCACACATTGCACCTCACACAATAATAATAGGAGACCCCAATACCCCCACTCGAATCAATGGACAGATCATGAAAACACAAGCTAAATAGAGACACAGTAAAAGAGAAGCTATGGGCCAACTGGACTTAACAGATATCAATAGAACATTTTATCCTAAAAGAAAAGAATATACCTTGTTCTCAACACCTCATGTTACCTTCTGCAAAACTGACCGTATAATTGGTCACAAAACAGGCCTCAACAGTTATGAGAAGATTGAAATAAGCCCATGCAGCCCGTCAGATCACTGCAAATCAAGGCTGATCTTCAACAGCAACAAAACAACAAAAAGTCCACATATACATGGAAGCTGAACACCATGCTACTCAATGGTAAGGAAAAAATAAAGAAATAAAATATTTTTTAGAATTTAATGAAAAAGAAGCACACCATGCCCAAAATTATGGCACACAATGAAAGCAGTGCTAACAGGAAAACTCATAGCTCTGAGTGCCTCCAAAAGGAAACTGAAGAGAGCATACACTAGCAACTTGACAGCACATCTGAAAGCTCTCTAGAAAAAAAAGAAGCAAATACACCCAAGAGAAGTAGACAGCAGGAAATAATCAAACTCATGGATGAAAGCAACCAAGTAGAAACAAAAACATCTATACAAATAATCAACTAAACCAGCAGCTGGTTCTTTGAGAAAGTCAGCAAGATAGAAAAACACTTAGCTAATCTAAATAAAGGGCACAGAGAAAGTATCTAAATAAAAAATCAGAAATGAGAAGAGAGATATAACAAGAGAAATTGAGGAAATTCAAAAAATCCTCAGAGAGGGAATGCCGGAGTAGAGGAACGCTGAAACATTTGGTATTTGCCACGCCAGGGCTCCGCCTGCACCAGGGAGCTCAGCAGCACCACAGCCATCTGTGTACCTACCCTGCCAGGGGACATCTGCCCTGCAGGAAGTCCAGCAGTTAAAGAGAGTCCCTTGGTTAGAGGTGAGGCACTGCCATCTTTGCTCCTGTGACTGTGTGGACAGGTACAGACTGGGGCGCAGGGATCACCCGAATGAAGGAAAGAAATCAAAACCTTTTTAGAATTTAATGAAAATGAAGGCACAACATACACAAAATTATGGGACACAATGAAAGCAGTGCTAATAGGAAAAGGCATTGCTCTGGGTGCCTCCAAAAAGAAGCTGGAGAAAGCATACACTCGCAGCTTAACAGTACACCTGAATGCTTTAGAACAGAAAGAAACTAATACACCCAAGAGGAGTAGAAGGCAGGAAATCATCAAACTCAGGACTGAAATCAAGCAAATAGAAACAAAAAGAACTACACAAAGACTCAAAAAAACCAAGAGCTGGTTCTTGGAGAAAAGCCAAAAGAAGGATAAACCTTTAGCCAGACTAACCAAAGACCACAGATATAGTACCAAATTAACAAAATCAGAAATGAAACAGGAGAAATAACAACAGAAACTGAGGAAATTCAAAAAATCGTCAAATCCCACTATAAAAACCTATATTCAACAAAACTGGAAAATCTGGAGGAAATGGACAATTTCCTAGACAGATAACAACTACCAAAGATTATCAGGACCAGATAGGCCATTTAAATGGTCCTATAACCCCTAAATAAATAGAAATAGTCATGACAGTCTTCCAAACAAAAACAGCACAGGACTAGAAGGTTTTAGTATAGAATTCTATCAGACCTTCAAAAAAGACCTAACACCAATACTCTTCAAACTATTCCACATAATAGAAACAGAAGGAACTCTACCCAACTCGTTCTATGAAACCACAATTTCACCGATACTAAAACTACACAAAGATCCAACAAAGAAAGAGAACTTTAGAACAATTTCCCTTATGAATATCGATGAAAAAACATTCAATATAATTCTTGCCAACCTAATCAAAGAACAAATCAAAATGATAATTCATTATGATCAAGTAGGCTTCATCCCAGGGATGCACAGATAGTTCAATATATGGAAATCCATCAACGTAATCATCTACATGAAAAAAACTCAAAGAATAAAAGACCACATGGTCATTACATTAGATGATGAAAAAGCATTTAACAAAATTTAGCATTCTTTCATGCTAAAAGTGTTGGAAACATCAGAAATTCAAGGCCCATATCTAAACATCGTAAAAGCAATTTACAACAAACCAGTAGCCAACATAAAACTAAATGGAGAGAAACTTGAAGCAATCCCACTAAAATCAGGGACTAGACAAGGCTGAGCTCTCTCTCCATACCTTTTCACTACAGTACTTGAAGTTCTAGCTAGAACAATTAGAAAACATGAGGAGATCAAAGGGATACAAATTGGAAAGGAAGAAGTCAAACTATAACTATTTGCAATTGATATGATAGTATAATTTAGTGGCCCAAAGAACTCCACCAGAGAACTCCTACAGCTGAAAAACAACTTCAACAAAGTGGCCAGATATAAAATCAAATCAAGCAAATCAGTAGCCTTCCTATAATCAAAGGATAAGCAGGCTGAGAAAGAAATTAAGGAAATGACACCCTTAATGATAGCCACAAAGAATATAAAGTATCTTGGTGTGACTCTAACCAAACAAGTGAAAGATCTGTATGACAAGAACTTCAAGTCTCTGAAGAAGGAAATCGAAGTAGACCTCAGAAGATGGAAAGAACATCCATGCCCATAGATTGGCAGAATTAATATAGTAAAAATGGCCATCTTGCCAAAAGCAATATACAGATTCAATGGAATCACCATCAAAATCCCAACTCAATTCTTCGTAGAGGGAGAAAGAGCAATTCTCAAATTCATCTGGAATAACAAAAACCCAGGATAGCTGAAACTATTCTGAACAGTTAGAGGATGTGGAGAAAGAGGAACACTCCTCCACTGCTGGTGGGATTGCAAGCTGGTACAACCACTCTGGAAAGCAGTCTGGCGGTTCCTCAGAAAACTGGGCATGACACTCCCGGAGGATCCGGCTATACCACTCCTGGGCATATACCCAGAGGCTTTACCTGCATGCAATAAGGACACATGCTCCACTATGTTCATAGCAGCCTTATTTATAATAGCCAGAAGCTGGAAAGAACCCAGATGTCCCTCAACGGAGTAATGGATTCAGAAGATGTGGTATATTTACACAATGGAATACTACTCTGCAATTAAAAGCAATGAATTCATGAAATTCCTAGGCAAATGGTCAGAACTTGAAAATATCATCCTTAGTGATGTAACCCAATCACAAAAGAACACACATGGTATGCAGTTACTGATAAGGGGATATTAACCCAGAATCTCAGAATACCCTAGACACAATTCACATATCAATAGATTTCCAAGAAGATGGAAGGAGAGACCCAGGTCCTGGAGATACTGGATGTAGAGGAATGCAAAGACAGAGAAGCAAGAGGGGGTTGAATGGGGAAAAGAGGAAGGGGGCTTATGGGACTTTCGGGGAGGGAGGAAATGGGAAAGGAGAAATGATTTGGAATGTAAATAAAAAAATAACAGAAAAAAATTTCAGGAGTCTGTAGGGGAATGCAAAGAAAAAAGAAAGATACCTATTGATGGCTTATAGGTTACATAGTGTTTCCTATAACTTTCTTGATTCCCTTTATCTTTCTGTGTATTTGTGATCTCAATTTTTTAACTACAGTGATAAGGTACAATGTAAATTTATATGTAAATTTCATACTACTAACCCACTCCAGTATTATGGAGATGCTAATAGCTTTGTGGAGATAATGGATTGTCTTTTAATGTAGATTAGAAGCCAATACTCAGGTATGCTAACTCTGGGTTTGACAGTCTTCAATAAATCTCACCTAAAAAAAACAGTAAAAAAACTTCTGGGGAAATCAGTTTCCCCAACCTCAAGCAATACTACAGAGCAATAGTGTTAAAAACTGCATGGTCTTGGTACTGTGACAGGCAGGTAGATCAATTGAATAGAATTGAAGATCCAGAAGTGAACCCACACACCTATGGTCACTTGATCTTTGACAAAGGAATTACAACCATCCATTGGAAAAAGATAGCCTTTTCAACAAATGGTGCTGGTCCAACTGGAAGTCAGCATGCAGAAGAATGCAAATCGATCCATTCTTATCTCCTTGTATTAAGCTCAACTCCAAGTGGATCAAGGACCACCACATAAAACCAGACACACTGAAACTAATATAAAAGAAACTGGGGAAGAGCCTTGAGCACATGGACACAGAGGAAAATTTCCTGAACTGAACACCAATAGCTTATGCTCTAAGATCAAGAATTGACAAATGGAACCTCATAAAATTACAAAGTTTCTATAAGGCAAAGGACACTGTCAAAAAGACAGCCAACAAATTGTGGAAAGATCTTTACCAACTCTACATCAGACAGAGGGCTAATATCCAAGATATACAAAGAATTCAAGAATGTAGACTCTGGAGAGCCAAATAATCCTATTAAAAATGTAGTACAGAGCTACACAAAGAATTTTCACCTAAGGAACATCGAATGGCTGAGAAACACCTAAAAAAAGTTGAACATCCTTAATCATCAGGGAAATGCAAATCAAAACAACCCTGAGATTTCACCTCACACCAGTCAGAATGGCTGAGATCAAAAACTCAGGAGACAGCAGGTGGTGGCAACGATGTGGAGAAGGAGGAACACTCCTCCACTGCTGGTGGGATTGCAAGCTGCTACAACCACTCTGGAAATCAGTCTAGTGATTCCTCAGAAAACTCGGGATAATAATATTGGAGGACCCTGCTATGCCACTCCTGGGCATATACCCAGAGGATTCTCCTTCATGTAACAAGGACACATGCTCCAGTATGATCATAGCAGTCCTATTTATAATAGCCAGAAGCTGGAAAGAAACCAGATATCCCTCAATGGAGGAATGGATACAGAATATGTGGTATATTTACACTATGGAATACTACTCAGCTATTAAAAACATTAATTCATGAAATTTTTAGGGGAATGGTTGGAACTGGAGACTGTCATCCTGTGTGAGGTGACCCAATCACAAAAGAACACACATGGTATGTATGCACTCACTGATAATCGGATATTAGCCCAAAAGCTTGGAATACCCAAGAAACAAATCACATATCAAATGATGCCCAAGGAGAAGGAAGGAGAGGCCCCTGGCCCTGGAAAGGCTCATTCAGCAGTATAGGGGCATACGAGGACAGGGAAGCGGGAAGGGGTTGATTGGGGAACAGGAGGAGGGAAGAGGGCTTATGGGACTTTTAGGGAGGGGAGAATCCAGGAAAGAGGAAATCAATTGAAATGTAAATAAAGAATATATATAATAAAAAAAATCATCAGATTCTACTACAAAAACTATATTCAACAAAACTGGAAAATCTGAATGAAATGGACAATTTTCAAGACAGATACCAAATACCAAAATTAAATCAGGATCAGATAAACCATCTAAACAGTCCCATAACCCCTAAAGAAATAGAAGCCGTTATTAAATTCTTCCAACCAAACAGAGCCCAGGAGCAGTTGGGTTTAGTGCAGAAATCTATCAGACCTTCAAAGAAGACCTAATACCAATACTCTTTAAACTATTTCACAAAATAGAAAAAGAAGGAAAACTACCCAATTCATTCTATGAAGGCACAGTTATGCTGATACCAAAGCAACACAAAGACCCAACAAAGAAAGAAGACTTGAGACCACTTTTCCTTATGAATTTCTATGCAAAACTACACAATAAAATTCTCCCAAACCAAATCCAAGAGCAAATAAAAATGATCATTCTCCACGATCAATTAGGCATGATCCCAGGGATGGAGGGATGGTTCAATATAGGGAAATCCATCAATGTAATCCACTATATCAACAAACTCAAAGAAAAAAAATCACATGATAATTTCATGAGATGCTGAGAAATTATCTGTGAAAAATTCAACATCCTTTCATGACAAAAGTCTCAGAAAGAGCAGGAATCCAAGTCCCATATATAAAGGTAGTGAAAGCAATATACAACAAACCAGTAGCCAACATCAAAGAGAATGGAGAGAAACTTGAAGCAATCCCAATAAAATCAGGGAATACACAAGGCTGCCCACTCTCTCCCTATCTATCCAATATAGTACTTGAAATTTTACATAGAGCAATTAGACAACAAAAGGAGGTCAAAGGGATACAAATTGGGAAGGAAGAAGTCAAATTATCACTATTTTCAGATGATATGATAGTATACTTAAGTGACACCAAAACTCCACAAAAGAACCCCTACAACTGATAAACAAGTTCAGCAAATTGGCCGAATATAAAATTTACTCAAACAAATCGTTAGCCTACTTCTAGTCAAAGGATAAACAGACTGAGAAAGAAATTAGGGAAGCAAAACCATTCACAATAGTCAAAAATAACATAAAATATCTTGGTGTGAATTTAACTAAGCAAGTGAAAAATCTGTATGACAGGAACTTCAAGTCTCTGAAGAAAGAAGTCAAAGAAAACCTCAGAAGATATAAAGATATCCCAGGCTCATAAACTGGCAAGAATACTACAGTAAAAATAGTCATCTTGCCTGAAGCAATCTACAGATTCCATGCAATCCCCACCAAAATGCCAGCTCAATTCTTCAAAGAGAGCAATTCTCAAATTCATTTGGAATAACAAAAAACCCAGAATAGCGAAAATTATTCTCAACATTAAAAGAACTTCTGGGTTCCATGGATCAACGGCACTGAAGATATAGGTACCCAGGGACCCCCCAATATAACATCGCTTGGGACACAGCCTGTTGGGCTTCCATCTGCGCCTAAGAGCAGAGCAGCTCTGCGGACATCTGGGCGCCAGGTCTGCTGTGGGCTATCTGCCCTGCAGAGTGATCTGCGCCTAGAGAGTGCAGAGTGCACTCTGCCATCTTTGCTCTGGCAACAGGGCAACTCGAACCTCCAGACACAGGTACAATCAAGCATAATATCACTTGGGTCTCAGCCAGCTTGTGTGCTCCCTGCTCCCAAGAGCTGGGCAGGTCTGCGGTCACCTATGTGCCAGCTCTGCTGTGGGATATCTGCACTGCAGAGGGACCCCCCGCTCTGGGAGAGAGTGCACCCACAGAAGGCGAGAGCACACCAGCCTCCCCTTGGCAACCTCTGCTCTGGGAATCAACTACACTGAGCCTTTGGATGTGCAGGGATTCCCCAATATAACATCACTTGGGGAAAGGCACATCAGGGCTCCAAAGTCACTCAGGAGCAGGGCAGGCCCCAGAAATCAGTGCCAGGGGAATCCAGGAAATCCAGGGGGGCCAGAAGTAGCCTGGCAGGTTCACAGGAGGTCTAACCAAAAGCCAGTGACAGCAGGAGCAACTAACACTAGAGGTAACCAGATGGCAAAAAGCAAATGTATGAACGTTACTAACAGAAATCAAAGTAATATGGCACCATCCGAACCCAACTCTCCAACAGCAGCAAGTCCTGGATACCCCATCACACCTGAAAGACAAGATCTGGATTTAAAATCACTTCTCATTATGCTATTAGAGAATTTCAAGAAGGACACAAATAAATCTCATAAAGAATTACAGGAGAACATGAATCAATGGTTAGAAGCTCTTACAAAGGAAACACAAAAATCACTTAGAGAAATGCAGGAGAACATGGTAAACAGATGGAGGCCCATAAGGAGGCAATACAAAAATCACTTAAAGAAATGAATCAACGGGTAGATGCCCTTTCAAAGGAATCACAAAAATCGCATAAAGAAACACAGAAGAATATGGGTCAAAAAATGGAGGCCCATAAGTAGACAACACAAAAATCGCTTAAAGAAATGAATCAACAGGTAGATGCTCTTACAAAGGAAACATGAGAATTGCTTAAAGAAATGCAGGAGACTATGGATCAACAGATGGAAGCCATGAGGAGGAAGCACAAAAATCGCTTAGAGAAATACAGAAGAATTTGGGTCAACAGGCAGAAATCCTGAAAGAGGAAATGCAAAAATATCTTAGAGAAATCAGGAAAATACAATCAAACAAGTGAAGGATCTCAGCAAATCCATTCAGGATCTAAAAAAGGAAGTAGAAACAACTAAGAAATCACAAAGGGAGACAACTTTGGAGATAGAAAACCTTGGGAAGAAATCAGGAGTCATAGATGCAAACATCAACAATAGAATACAAGAGATGGAAGAAAGAATCTCAGGTGCTGAAGATACCATAGAAAGCATCGAATCAACAGTCAAAGAAAATGCAAAATGCAAAAAACATGTAACACAAAACATCCAGGAAATCCAGGACACAATGAGAAGACCAAACCTAAGGATTATAGGTATAGATGAGAGTGAAGATTTGCAAATTAAAGGGCCAGTAAATATCTTCAACAAAATTATGGAGGAAAACGTCCCTAACCTAAAGAAAGAGATGCCAATGAACGTACAAGAAGACTACAGAACTCCAAACAGACTGTACAAGAACAGAAATACCTCCTGTCACATAATAATCAAAACATCAAATGTACTAAACAAAGAAAGAGTATTAAAAGCAGTAAGAAAAAAGGCCAAGTACAATATAAAGGAAGACCTATCCGAATCACATCAGACTTATCACCAGAGACTATGAAAGCCAGAAGATCCTGCGCAGATCTCATGCAGACACTAAGAGAACACAAATGCCAGCCTAGACAACTATACCCAGCAAAACTCTCAATCACCATAGATGGGGAGACCAAGATATTCCATGATAAAACCAAATTTACACAATGTATTTCCACAAACCCAGCACTGCAAAGGATAATAGGTGGAAACTGCCAATACAAGGAGAGAAACAACACCCTGGAAAAGACGAGATAGTAACCTTCTTGCAACAAACCCAAAAGTAGATAACCACTCAAACATAAACATAGCTTCAAGAATAGCAGGTGGCAATAATCACTATTCCTTAATCTCTCTTAATATCAATGGTCTCAAATCCCCAATAAAAAGACATAGACTAATAGACTGGATATGTAAACAGGACCCAGCATTTTGCTGCATGCAGGAAATGCACTTCAGAGTCAAAGACAAACACTACCTCAGAGTACAGGGCTGGAAAACAATTTTGCAAGAAAATGGTCCCAGGAAACGAGCCGGAGTAGCCATCCTAATATCAGATAAAATTGACTTTCAACCTAAAGTCATCAAAAAAGACACAGAAGGACACTACATACTGATCAAAGGAAAAATCCATCAAGAAGAACTCTAAATTCTGAATATCTATGCTCCAAATGCAAGGGCACCCTCATTCATAAAAGAAACTTTACTAAAGGTCAAAGCACACATCGTACCTCACACAATAATAGTGGGTGACTTCAACACCACGCTCTCTGAAATGGATCGTTCAGGAAAGCAGAAACTAAACAGGGACACAGTGAATCTAATTGAAGCCTTGGACCAAATGGAACTAACAGATATATATAGAACATTTCATCCTAGAGCTAAAGAATACACCTTCTTCTCAGCTCCTCATGGTACCTTCTCCAAAATCGACCATATATTTGGTCACAAATCAGATCTCAACAGATATAAGAAGATCGAACTAATCCCATGCCTCCTATCAGATCACTATGGAATAAGGGTGGTCTTCAATGGCAACAAAAACAAAAGAAAACCCACGTACACATGGAGGCCAAACAATGCTCTACTCAATGATAACTTGGTCAAGGTGGAAATAAAGAAAGAAATCAAAGACTTTTTGAAAGTTAATGAAAATGAAGACACAACATACCCTAATTTATGGGACACAATGAAAGCAGTGCTAAGAGGAAAATTCATAGCCCTGAGTGCCGCCACAAAGAAACGGGAGACAGCATACACTAACAGCTTAATGGCACACCTGAAAGCCCTGGTACAAAAAGAAGGAGACTATTCTTAAAATTAGCTAAAAATATTCTCAAGAGTAAAAGAACCTCTGGGAGAATCAGTATCCCGGACCTCAAGCTGTACTACAGAGCAATAGTGTTAAAAATTGCATGGTATTGGTACAGTGACAGGCATGAAGATCAATGGAACAGAATTGAAGACCCAGAAATGAATCTACACTCCTATGGTCACTTGATCTTTGACAAAGGAGCTAAAACCATCCAGTGGAAAAAAGATAGCCTTTTCAACAAATGGTGCTTGCTCAACTGGAGGTCAACATGCAGAAGTATGCAAATTGACCCATTCTTATCTCCTTGTACTAAGCTCAGTTCCAAGTGGATCAAGGACCTCCATATAAAACCAGACACACTGAAACTAATAGAAAGGAAACTAGGGAAGAACCTTGAATATATGGGCACAGGGGAGAATTTCCTGAATAGAACTCCAATAGCTTACGCTCTAAGATCAAGAATTGACAAATGGGACCTCAAAAAATTACAAAGTTTCTTTAAGACAAAAGACACTGTCAAAAAGACAAAGCAGCAACCAACTAACTGGGAAATGATCTTTACCAACCCTACAGCCGACAGAGGGCTAATATCCAATATATACAAAGAACTCAAGAAGTTAAACTCGAGAGGCAAGTAACCCTATTAAAAAATGGGGTACAGTGCTAAACAAAGAGTTCTCACCTGAAGAATATCTAATGGCTGAGAAGCACCTAAAGAGATGTTCATCATCCTTAGTCATTAGGGTAATGCAAATCAAAACAACCCTGAGATTCCATCTCACACCAGTCAGAATGGCTAAGATCAAAAACACAGGAGACAGCAGTTGTTGGTGAGGATGTGGAGAAAGAGGAACACTCCTCCACTGCTGGTAGGATTGCAAGCAGATACAACCACTCTGGAAAGCAGTTTGGTGGTTCCTCAGAAAAAAAAAAAACTGGGCATGACACTCCCAGAGGACTCCTGGGCATATACTCAGAGGCTTTACCTGCATGCAATAAGGAAATATGCTCCACTATGTTCATAGCAGCCTTATTTATAATAACCAGAAGCTGGAAAGAACCCAGATGTCCCTCAATGGAGGAATGGATTCAGAAGATGTGGTATATTTACACAATGGAATACTACTCTGCAATTAAAAACAATGAATTCACGAAGTTCCTAGGCAAATGGTCAGAACTTGAAAATATCATCCTTAGTGAGGTAACTCAATCACAAAAGAACACACATTGTATGCAATCACTGATAAGGGGAATATTACCCAGAATCTCAGAATACCCTAGACACAATTCGCATATCAATAGATTTCCAAGAAGATGGAAGGAGAGACCCCTGGTCCTGGAAATACTGGATGTAGGGGAATGCCAGGACAGAGAATTGAGAGGGGGTTGAATGCAGAAAAGAGGGAGGGAAGGGGGCTTATTGGACTTTCGGGGAGGGAGGAAACAGGAAAAGGCAAATGATTTGGAATATAAATAAAAAAAAACTTAGTAAATAAAATAAATAAAATTAAAAAAAATATGATGGACGAAAAAAGAACTTCTGGAGGAATCACCATCCCTGACGTCAAGCTATACTACAGAGCAATAATGATAAAAACTGCATGACAGACAGGTAGATCAATGGAATAGTATTGAAGACCCCGTAATGAAGCCACACACATGTGCTCATTTGATTTTTGATAAAGGAGATAAAACCACCTGGTGAAAAAGAAGACAGCATTTTCAACAAATGGTGCTGGTACAACTGGTAGTGTGCATGTAGAAGAATGCAAATTGATCCATTTTTATCTCCCTGTACAAAGCTCATGTCCAAGTGGATCGCCACATAAAACCAGATACACTGAATCTAATAGAAGAGAAAGTGGGGAAGAGCCTCAAACACATGGGCACAATGGAAAAGTTCCTGAATAGAACACCAATTGCTTATGCTCTAAGATCAAGAATCAACGAATGGGACCTCATAAAATATAAAAGCTTCTGTAAGGCAAAAGATACTATTAAAAAATGGGGTACAGAGCTAAACAAAGTGTTCTCACCTGAAGAATATCTAATGGCTGAGAAGCACCTAAAGAGATGTTCATCATCCTTAGTCATTAGGGAAATGCAAATCAAAACAACCCTGAGATTCCATCTCACACCAGTCAGGATGGCTAAGATCAAAAACACAGGAGACAGCAGTTGTTGGTAAGGATGTGGAGAAAGAGGAACACTCCTCCACTGCTGGTGGAATTGCAAGCTGGTACAACCACTCTGGAAAGCAGTCTGGCGGTTCCTCAGAAAACTGGGCATGACACTTCCGGAGGATCCGGCTATACCACTCCTGGGCATATACCCAGAGGCTTTACCTGCATGCAATAAGGACACATGCTCCACTATGTTCATAGCAGCCTTATTTATAATAGCCAGAAGCTGGAAAGAACCCAAATGTCCCTCAACGGAGGAATGGATTCAGAAGATGTGGTATATCTACACAATGGAATACTACTCTGCAATTAAAAACAATGAATTCACGAAATTCCTAGGCAAATGGTCAGATCTTGAAAATATCATCCTTAGTGAGGTAACCCAATCACAAAAGAACACACATGGTATGCAGTCACTGATAAGGGGATATTGACCCAGAATCTCGGAATACCCTAGACACAATCCGCATATCAATAGATTTCTAAGAAGATGGAAGGAGAGACCCCTGGTCCTGGAAAGACTGGATGTAGGGGAACGCCAGGACAGAGTAACGAGAGGGGGTTGAATGGAGAAAAGAGGGAGGGAAGGGGGCTTATGGGACTTTCGGGGAGGGAGGAAACGGGAAAGGGGAAATGATTTGGAATGTAAATTTAAAAAAATAAAATAAATAATTAAAAAAAAAGATACTGTCAATTTGACAAAACAGCTACCGACAGATTGGGAAAAGATTTTTACCAATCCTACATCTGATAGAGGGCTAATATCCAATATATACAAAGAACTCAAGAAGCTAAACTCCAGCTATTAAAAAATGGAGAACAGAGCTAAACAGAGTTCTCAAGTGAGGTAACTCAGATGACCAAGAAGGAACTAAAGAAATGTTCACGCATGTGCCTTTGTCCTGATGCCCAAATCCAAGTGAGACAAGAAAGTTTCCTTAAGAAAAACTGCCAAGAAAGGCTTGGAACTGAAGCAGAACCAGATAGAATAGCATCAGAAATGTGTGGACACCTACAAGTACCTCTCGATCTTCTCTGTGGCCAACATGAAGAAAAGCAAGCTTAAGGACCTCTGGAATGCCTGGAAGTACAGCCGGATGTTCTTTGGCAAAAACAAGGTTAGTATGGTGGCCTTGGGTTGAAGCCTATCTGAAGAATACAAATAAAACCTACATCAGGTCAGCAAGAAGTTGCAAGGTAAAGTTGGGCTCCATTTTACTAATTGCACAAAGGAGGAGGTGAATGAGTGGCTCACAAAGTACACAGAAATGGATATTGGTCAAACAAGGAACAAAGCAACTTTAACTGTGAACCTGGATCCAGGGCCCCTAAAGCAATCCCCTCATTCCATAGAGCCAACACTGAGGCAGCGGGTCTGCCCACTGCCCTCAAGAAAGGTGTGGTGACCCTGCTGTCTGACTATGAAGTATGCTAAGAGGGCAACATGTTGACCCCAGAGCAGGCCCGTGTCCTAAAGCTGTTTCCTTATGAGATGGCTGAATTCAAAATGACCATCAAATATATGGTGGGATGCAAGTTGGGAAGATTCCAGCAAATGGACGATGACCTGCCTGAGAGCGCACCTGAGTCTAAGGGAGAGTCTGAGGAGGAGGATGACAGCTGACTCTAAGAGCCAGGGCTAAGACCTTCCAGCATATTCTTCATCTCTGCTGGACACCCCAGGATTGCTATCAACACTCTGGAGGGAACAGCTATTTATTTTGCTATGGAGAAAGACAAGGGAAGGTGCTAGGGAATGACTTTGTTTCTATAAAGAAAAAAAATTGTGTCTGCAGGTGTTCCCTATAGACAGCAGGAGATTAAAAAAAAAGAAATGTTCAACATCCTTAGTCATCATGGATATGTAAACCAAAACAACACTGAGATTCCACTCACACCGGTCAGTATTGCTAAGATTAAAATCTCAGGTGAGAATGTGAAGAAAGAGGAACTCTCCACCATTACTGGTGGGATTGCAAGCTGGTACAAACAATCTGGAAATCATTTTGGCAGTTCCTCAGAAAATTGGGCATAGTACTTCCTGGGGACCCAGCTATACCACATCTGGGCATATACACAGAAGATGCTTCAACATATAATAAGGATACATGCTCCACTGTGTTCATAGAAGCATTATTTATAATAGCCAGAAGCTAGAAAGAACCCAGATGTCCTTCAACAGAGGAATTGGTACAGAAAATGTGGTATATTTACACAATGGAATACTACTCAGCCATTAAAAACAATGAATTCATGAAATTCTTAGGCACATGGATGGAACTAGAAAGAATCATCCTGAGCGATGTAACCCAGTCGCAAAAGAACACACATGGTATCCATTCACTGATAAGTGGATATTACCCCCAAAATCTCTGAATACCCATTATACAATTCACAGACTACATGACCAAAGTGTGGGTGCTTCGGTTCTTCTGAGAATGGTAACAAAATACACACAGGAGCAAATATGTAGTTAATGTGTAGAGCAGAGACTGAAGGAAAGGCCATCCAGAGACTGTCACAACTTGGGATTTATCCTGTATACAGACACCAAGCCCCGACACTATTGTGGATGCCAACAAGTGCTTGCTGAAAGGAGACTGATATGGCTGTCTCCTGAGAGGCCCTGCCAGAGACTGAAAAATACAGAGGCAGATGCTCACAGCCAACGATTGGACTGAGCATGTGGTCCTCAATGAAGGAGTTAGAGAAAGGACTATAGGAGCTGAAAGGGTTTGCAATCTCATAGGAAGAACAACAGTATTAATCAACCAAACCACCCAGAGCTCACAGGGACTAAGCAAACAACCAAGGGGTACACATGACTCCAGCTATATATATAGCAGAGGATTGTCTTCTCAGGTATCAATGGGAGAAGTCCTTGGTCCTATAAAGGCTTGAGAGAAGCCCTATATAGGGGAATTGAGGGAAAGGAGTTGGGAGTGGGGTGGGTACAGGAATACCCTCCAAGGGGGCAGCGAGAAGAAGGATGGCATGTGGGCTTTCCAGGAGGGGGGGGAGTGGGAAAAGGGGAAACACTTGAAATGTAAATACAGAATATATCCAATACAAAAAAGAAAAAGGGGTTGCAGACCTGTTTGAAGTAGTTCCTTGGGGTGACTGCAATTTTCTTTGTCAGGATACCAGCAGTCCAGTCCAATAACAAACATCAAACAAATCAGAAGTAGCAACATAATCTATCAGATACAGCAAGGCTCCACTGAATCAGCACGAGCCAGCAGAAGCAGATGAAAGCAGACAGAATACCACATGAAGTTCCTTGGCATGTTTCTCTCTAAGGAGTGACAAAATAAAGACCAAGAAAGACCAGTAAAGCATTACAAGCCTAGGAATGCAGAGTGTTTACTTCCTGTCAGTGAGGTTCTTATTTATATTCTTTGTAAATGCCATCTGCCTTCTTAAGTGTCTGTTTTCAGCAAAATGCCATATGCCCTCTCACAAGACATCTTCCATAAACACATTATATGACACAACTGAACTTCTAAAAAAAAAACCAAAAAACTTCCATTTCAGGTTCTTTTTCCCCTCCCTTTCAACATCTGCAGCCCATGAAACTTTCTGATAATTTAACCAGATATCAAAAAGCAAGTCTCAACAAATAAAACTGAGGTAATAGCTTGAATCCTACTTAAAACCCTGAGTTAAAGCTGGATGTCAACAACAGAGGAAACAGCAAACTTATGGAAACTGAATTATTCCTTGCTGAATGAAAATTGAGGCAAGAAAGAAAACAAAAAGGAAAGGAAAATTTTTTTTAATCAAATGAATTTTAAAACACATGCCCAAACCTATAGGACAAAATGTAGGCAGTTCTAAAAAGCAAGTTCATACCACTAAATGACTACATTAAAAACAATATACAGAGCAATCTTATATTTAACTTAAAAACACACATGAACACTCCAAAAATAAGAATGA
The DNA here is from genome assembly GCA_036184795.1 of Tokudaia tokunoshimensis. Lineage (NCBI taxonomy): Eukaryota > Metazoa > Chordata > Mammalia > Rodentia > Muridae > Tokudaia > Tokudaia tokunoshimensis. The sequence goes on along the minus strand of BTHU01000001.1, from coordinate 23,166,974 downwards.
GTAATAATCTAAAATGTAGATGTCAAGTAATAATCAAATTCCTGGCTGAAATCAATACAATAAAAACCAACAACCAACAAGAAAAGAAAAAACAAATACTAATAATCACTGAAAAAGAGTTGGTCCTAGGAGAAAATCTACATGATTAACAAACACTTTGGCAAATTAAACAAAATACTGAGAAAGAATTTCCAAATTAATAAAATTAGAGATGTAAAGAGAGACATTGCAACAGACACCAAAGAAATCTAGTGGATGACAGCAAGATACTTTAAAACTGTATTCTGCTGAGCCTGGTGGCACACACCCTTAATTATACAACTCAGGAGGCAGAGTCAGGCATATCTCTATGAGTTTAAGACCGGTTATTTTGTTGTTGATTTTTTTCCAAATGTTTTCCTTTCTGTATTTGATATCTACAACCCAACAATTAGTTTGTTGGTTGATTATACTGAGAATTTTGTTTCTTTTAAAAAAGCAGACATATTATAGGAATATGTTTTCACTTTAATCAAAATGTGGGATATAGAACTGCTTCAGATTGTCTACAGCAGCAGTCTATGATCTTCTTCATACTCTATCAGGGAGTGACTTACCAGAAGCGTATAGTTACTGCAATTGAAGATGTTTGGAATTCTGGGGACTTTTCAGAGCCTATGTAAATGCTAGGCCCAAGAAAGCATTATTGTTGTTCTTGGTGGGTATTAGCTGTCAATGGGTTGTTGGGTATTGGTTGCTTACTGTTGGATGTTGGTGGTTGTGTTTTGTTAAGTAGTCCTGTGTAAAGAAAATACAAAAAGTAGAAGAAACAGTTATTGTGAGGGAAAAGATCATATTTGCCCCAGGGATCTCAACATTTCTAATAAGCAGGAAGTAGTCTAACAAGAATATCATACCCTTTCCTCTCTATCCTTTTTTCTCTCATATCTACTGTTAGGGTAATAAAAGGTTGACAAAAATGGAAAAGGGTAAAAGAAAAAAGAATCACAAAGTGAAAAAACATGCTTCAGTGCAGCATCTGGGTTTTTTCTCTGTCTCTCTTTTTCTAGTCAGAATTCTTTCAACAGAGATGTCTGCAACACTAAGATAGTAGCTAATTCATAGAGTGGTTAAGATGTGGGTGTCCTCTACTTATTAGTATTTAGAGCTATAACCACTGTTACAGGTATTCTGCTTGTTGGCTACAGTTTGGTTGCCATGGAGCCTTGGTCAAAAAGTTCAGAACTAATTCCCCCTTTCCTGATTTTCAAGGATACATAGAACAACTAGAAGGCCCTGTCATAGTACTGGCATGGCTCTAATGCATCCCACAAGAAATGAGGGGCCTGGACCTCCTGCCACTTGTGGTGATTGGGCAGTCTCTGGTGGAGAACTGCCTAGGATCTCTGGAGTCTCACAGTGAGGAAGAAAAACAATGAGCAGGTGGCAGTCCCTGACAAGAAACCACAGAATTTCCCTGTCTGGAATACAATTCAGTGGATTTTCACAAAAGCAGAATGGCATTCTGTGTAATCTCATGCCACTATAATCTCATGCAGAAAAGTATTGATGCTCTAAAGTCATCTTGCATACTCTCATTTCCTATCATTGCTCCTGGTAATTGCTATTTTCTGTCACTGTATATTTATGTCTGCCAACACTTTGTTTTATTGTTTTGTTCTGGCATGTGAGTCTATTACACAAACTTCATTCAGTTTTCATTTAGGCTTCTTCCGTGTCTTCTCATATTGGCACCATTTATTATTAATGATGATTCACTGCATACGGATGTTCCACTCTTTCCTCTTCACTTACCTATACAGTGTACACTTCTAGATGTGGCAACAAGAGTCAGTTTTGAAAACCTTCATTTATAATGCTTCTGAGGTGCTAAAGATTGGTCCTAGGGCTTACACATGCTAGGTAAGTGATCTGCAAATGAGCATTGGCTATGATGATTTGAAACCTTAAATGAGGGGAGATTTTTAAATTAATTTTATAAAGTTCTTTTAGTGTTTAGATTTATATTTACCATTTAATTTTATGAATTCTAAATACCCTGGCTGCTGTGTTTTATGATAAGCCTCTATCTGTCCCTTTAGAGATATTTTCTTGACCTTATAAGTACCTGAGTATAGTTTTATCCAGCTCACAGTATCTAAAAATCCTTGCTAATCCTTCTCAGCAGAAGTTGGTACCATCAGTATTTTATATTCCAGAGGACATATTCTGGTATCTTATTGTGTTCCTTTTCATTTTCACTTTAATGGCTATTATGAATATTTTCATATCCATGTTTTACATCTATATATCTTCTTTTTTTAAATTTTTATTAGATAATTTCCTTTATTTACATTTCTTTTTCATTTTATTAGATGTTTGCTTTATTTACATTTCAAATGTTATGCCCTTTCCTAATGTTACCCCACCAAAAAGCCCCTTATCCCATCCCCCCACACCCTACTTACCAAACCACCCTTCCCACTTTCCTGACCTAGTATTCCCCTACACTGGGGCTACAATCCTTCACAGAACCAATGGCCTCTCCTCTCATTGATATCTGGAAAGTTCATCCTCATACATATATAGCTGGAGCCATGGGTCTCTCCATGGGAACTTTTGGTTGGTAGTTTAGTCCCTGGGAGTTCTGGGGTATGGGTTGATACGTATTATAGTTCCTTCTATGGGGCTACAACATGTTTAGCTCCTTGGATCCTTTCTCTAGCTCCTCCATTTGGGGACCATGTGCACAGTTCAATGTGTGACTGAGAGCATTCTCGTCTGTATTTGCCAGGCACTGATAGGGCCTCTCAGCAGACAGTTATATCAGGCTCCTGTCAGCAAGCACTTGTTGGCATCCACAGTAGTGTCTGCATTTGGTAACTGTATATGGGAAGGAACATCAGATCGGGCAATCTCAGGATCACCTTTCCTTCAGTCTTTGCACCACACTTTGTCTCTTTATTTCCTCCCATGGGTACATTGTTACCCTTCTAAGAAGGACCAAAGTATCCACACTTTGATCTTCCTTCTTCTTGAGATTCATGTGGCCTGTGAATGATATCTTGGGTATTCTGGGTTTTTGGACTGATAGCAACTTATCAGTGAGTGCATATCATGTGTGTTCTTTTGTGATTTGGTTACCTCACCCAGGATGACATTTTATACTTCCAAACATTTGCCTAAGAATTTCATGAATTCACCATTTTTAATAGCTGAATAGTACTCTATTGTGTAAATGTACCAAATTATCTTTATCCATTCCTCTGTTGAGGGACATCTGGGATTTTTCCAGCTTCTGGCTATTATAAATAAGGCTGCTATGAATGTAGTGGAGCATATCTTCTTATTACATGTTGAAGTATCTTCTGGGTATATGCCCAGGAGTGGTATAGCTAGATCCTCAGGTAGGACTATGTCCAATTTTCTGAGGAAATGACAAACTGATTTCCAGAGTGGTTTTGCCAGCTTGCAAATTCACCAGCAATAGAGGAATGTTCCTCTTTCCAAACATCCTCGCCAGTATCTGCTGTCACCTGAGTTTCAATTTTCGCCATTCTGACTGGTGTGAGGTGGAATCTCAAGGTTGTTTTGATTTGCATTTCCCTGATGACTAAGGATGTTCAACATTTCTTTATGTGCTTCTCAGCCATTCGGTATTCCTCAATTCAGAATTTTGTGTACCCCATTTTTGATATCGTTATTTGGTTCTCTAGAGTCTAGCTTCTTGAGTTCTTTGTATATATTGGATATTAACCCTCTATTGCATGTAGGATTGGTAAAGATCTTTTCCCAATCTATTGATCTCCATTTTGTCCTGTTGACAGTGTACTTTACCTTACAGCAGCTTGGCAATTTTATGAAGTCCATTTTGTCACTCCTTGATCTTAGAGCATAAGCTATTGGTGTTCTGTTCGGGAACTTTTCCCCTGGTCCCATGATCATGAGGGTCTTCCCCACTTTCTTTTATATTAGATTCAATGTTTCTGGCTTTATGTGGAAGTACTTGATCCACTCATACTTGAGAATTGTACAGTTGATAAGGATGGATGGATGTGCAGTCTTCTATATGCTAACCTCCAGTTGAACTAGCACCATTTGTTGAAAAGGCTGTCTTTTTCCACTGGTTAGTTTTAGCTCCTTTGTCTAAGATCAAGTAACCATATGTGTATGGGTTCATTTCTGGGTCTTCAATTCTATTCCATTGATCTGCCTGCCTGTCACTGTAAAAATACTCTGCAGTTCTTATCATGATTGTTCTGAAGTACAGATTGATGTCAGGGATGGTGATTCCACCAGAAGTTCTTTTATTGTTGAGAAAAGTTTCACTATCCTGGGTTTTTTGTTATTCCAGATAAATTTACAAATTGCTCTTTCTAACTATATGAAGAATTGAATTAGAATTTTGATAGGGATTGCATTGATTCTGTAGATTGCTTTCAGCAAGATGGCCATTTTTACTATGTTAATCCTGCCAATCCATGAGCATGGGAGATCTTTCTATCTTCTGAGATATTCAATTTCTTTCTTCAAAGGCTTGAAATTCTTGTCATACAGATCTTTCACTTGCTTGGTTAGAATCACACCAAGCTATTTTATATTATTTGTGACTATTGTGGAGGGAATTGTTTCTCTAATTTCTTTCTCAACCTTTTTATTATGTGAGTAGAGGAAGGCCACTGATTTGTTTGAGTTAATTTTGTATACAGTCTATTTGTTGAAGTTGTTTATCATCTTTAGGACTTCTCTGGTGGAATTTTTGTGGTCACTTATGTAAACTATCATATCATCAGCAAATAGTGATTTTTGACTTCTTCCTTTCCAACTTGTATCACTTTGACCTATTTTTGTTTTCTCATTGCTCTTGCTAGGACTTCAAGTACTATATTGAATAGGTCAGGAGAGAGTGGGCATCCTTGTCTAGTCCCTGATATTAGAGGGATTGTTTCAAGCATCTCTCCACTTGGTGTGATGTTGGCTACTGGTTTGCTGTCTATTGCTTTTACTATTACATAAGGTCCTTGAATTGCTGATGTTTCCAAGACTTTTATCATGAAGGGGTGTGAGATTTTGTCAAATGTTTTGCAGCATGTGATGAAATGATCATGTTTTATTTTCTTTAAGAATTTTTATACACTGGATTACATTGATAGATTTCCTTATACAGGACAATCCCTGCATCCATGGGATGAAGCCTACTTGATCATGATGACCATTTTGATGTGTTCTTGGATTTTTTTTGTAAGAATTTTATTTTTGCATTGATATTCATAAAAGAAATTAGTCTCGAGTTCTCCCTTTTTGTAGGGTCTTTGTGTGGTTTAGGTATCAGAGTAATTGTGGCTTTACAGAATAATTGGGCAGTGTTCCTTCTGTTTCTCTTTTGGGAATAGTTTGGAGAGTATTGTTATTAGGTCTTCTTTGAAGGTCTATAGAACTCTGCACTAAACCCATCTGGTCCTGGTCTTTTCTTGGTTGGGAGACTATTGATGACTGTTTCTATTTCTTAAGGGGTTATGAGACTGCTTAGATCATTTATCTGACCCTGATTTAATTTTGGTATCTGGTAGCTGTCTAGAAAATTGTCCGTTTCATCTAGATTTTCCAGTTTTGTTGAGTAAAGGTTTTTGTAGTAGGATCTGATGATTTTTTTACATTTCATCGGTTTCTATTGTTGTCTCCCTTTTCATTTCTGATTTTATTAATTTGGATACTTTCACTGGGCCCTCTGGTTAGTCTAGTTAAGGGTTTATCAGTCTTGTTCATTTTCTCCAAGAACCAGTTCCCAGTTTGGTTGATTCTTTGTATAGTTCTTTTTGTTTCTACTTGGTTGATTTCAGCCCTGAGTTTGATTATTTCCTGTTGTCTACTCCTCTTTTGTGTATTTGTATCTTTTTGTTCTAGAGCTTTCAGATGTGCTGTCAAGCTGCTTGTGTATGATCTCTCCAGTTTCCTTTTGGAGGCACTCATAGTTGTGAGTTTTCATCTTAGCACTTTCATTGTGCCCCCTGAGTTTGGGTATGTTGTCTCTTCATTTTCATTAAATTCTAAAAGTCTTTAATTTCTTTCTCCATTTTGTCTTTGACCAAGATATCATTGAATAGAGTATTGCTCAGCTTCCACATGTACGTGATCTTTCTATTGTTTTTGTTGTTATTGTAAATCAACCTTAATCCGTGATAATCTGATAGGACGAATCAGATTATTTCAATTTTCTCTTATCTGTTGAGGCCTGTTTTGTGACGGATTATATGATCAATGTTGGAGAATATACCAGGAGGTGCTGAGAAAAAGGTATATTCTTTTGTTTTAGGATAAAATATTCTATAGATATCTGTTAAATCCATTTGGCTCATAACTTCTGTTAGTTTCATTGTGTCTTTGTTTAGTTTGTGTTTCCATGATCTGTTCATTGATGAGAGTGGGGAGTTGAAGTCTCCCACTATTATTATTTGGGGTGCAATCTGTGCTTTGAGCTTTAGGAAAATTTCTTTTATGAATGTGAGTGCCCTTGCATTTGGAGCATGGATGCTCAGATTTGAGAATTCTTCTTTGTAGATTTTTCATTTGATGAGTATGAAGTGTCTTTCCTTATCTTTTTTGATAGCTTTATGTTAAAAGTCAATTTTCTTCTATATTAGAATGGATACTCCACCTTGTTTCTTGGGACTATTTGCTTGGAATTTTTTTTTCCATCCTGTGACTTTGAGGTAGAGTCTGTCTTTGTCACTGAGGTGGATTTCTTGTATGCAGCAAAATATTAGGTACTGTATACATATCCAGTCTGTTAATCTATGTCTTATTATTGAAGCAGAAAGTCCACTGATATTAAGGTATATTAAGGAAAATGACTGTTTTTTCCTGTTATTTTTGTTGTTATAGGTAGAATTACGTTTTGAGTTTGTTAATAGTAGATTAATAGTAGAAAATAGTAGCTTGTTAATAGTAGATTGTTTTCTTGCTTTTTCTAGGGTGTAGTATCACTCCTTGTGTTGAAACTTTACATTTATTATCGTTTGAAGGGCTGGATTTGTGGAAAGATATTGTGTCAATTTGGTTTTGTCATGGAATATAGTGATTTTTCTGTCTATGGTGATTGAGAGTTTTGCTGGGTAAAATAACCTGGGCTGGCATTTGTTCTCTCTTAGTGTCTGTATGTCATCTGCCCAGGATCTTCAGGGTTTAACTCTCTTGGTGAGAAATCTGGTGTAATTCTAATAGGTCTGCCTTATGTGGTACTTGACCTTACTGCTTTTAGTATTCTTCCTTTGTTTTTTGCATTTGGTGCTTTGATTATTCTGGGACAGGAGGAATTTCTTTTCTGGTTCAATATATTTGGAGTTCTTCTTATATGTCCATGGGTATCTCACTCATTAGGTTAGGGAAGTTTTCTTCTATAATGTTGTTGAAGATATTTACTGACCTTTTAAGTTGAGAGTCTTCGCTTTTTCTCTATCTATTATCCTTAGGTTTGATCTTCTCATTGTATCCTGAATTTCCTGGAGGTTTTGTCTCAGGAGCTTTTTGCATTTTGTATTTCCTTTGACTGTTGTGTCAATGTTTTCTATGCTATCTCCTGCACCTAAGATTCTCTTTTCCATCTTTTGTATTCTGTTGGTGATGCTTGCATTTATGACTCCTGATCTCCTTCCTAGGTTTTTTTTAATCTCCAGAGTTGTCTTCCTTTGTGATTTCTTTATTGTTTCAACTTCCATTTTCAGATCCTGGATGGTTTTGTTCAATTCCTTTACCAGTTTAGTTGTGTTTTCCTCTAATTCCTAAAGGGGTTTTTGTATTTCCTCTTTAAGTGCATCTACCTGTTTACCTGTGTATTCCTGTATTACTTTAAGGGAGTTATTTTTGTCCTTCTTAAAGTCCTCTATCAGCTCCATGTGATGCCATTTTAAATTCAAATCTTGCTTTTCCAGTGTAGTGGGCTATCCAGGACTTGCTGTGGTAGGAGAACTGGATTCTGATGATGCCCATAGCCTTGATGTCTATTGGTAGGGTTCTTGTGCTTGCCTTTCACCATCTTGTTATTTCTGGTGTTAGTTGGTCTTTCTGTGTCTTGCTGGACCATGTCCCTCCTATGGGCCTGTAAGCCTTTGTCAGCACTCCTGTGAGCCCAGATCTCTCCTTCTGGGACCCTTGAACAGAGGGATATTGAAGCCCCAGCTCCAAGATGCAGATGCAGACCAGAAGGATCCTGTCCCAGCTGCTCCTCTGTTCCTGGGCCCTGAGCAGTCCTAGCCAGTCTGCTCTGGACAGGTATTAGAGAGAAAGTGGAGCTTTCACCGTAAGCCCAGAACTGAAAGTGCTCCTGAAAGCCCAGATCACTCCCATATGGACACATGCACAGAGGGCTGTGGAGAAGCCCCAACTCCAGGGTGCAGATGGTGACCAGAAACATATATCTTCTGTACTACAGAGCAATAGTGTATTGGTACAGTAACAGACATGTAGATCAATGGAACAGAATTGAAGACCCAGAAATGAATCCACACTCCTATGGTCACTTGATCTTTGACAAAGGAGCTAAAACCATCCAGTGGAAAAATGATAGCCTTTTCAACAAATGGTGCTGGCTCAGCTGGAGGTTAACATGCAGAAGAATGCAAATTGACCCATTCTTATCTCCTTGCACTAAGCTCAATTCCAAGTGGATCAAAGATCTCCACATAAAACCAGACACACTGAAACTAATAGAAGGGAAACTAGGGAAGAGCCTTGAACATATGGGCACAGGGGAGAATTTCCTGAACAGAACTCCAATAGCTTATGCTCTAAGATCAAGAATAGACAAATGGGACCTCATTAAATTACAAAGTTTTTGCAAGGCAAAAGACACTGTCAAAAAGACAAAGCGGCAACCAACTAACTGGGAAATGATCTTTACCAACCTTACATCCGACAGAGGGCTAATATCCAAGATATACAAAGAACTCAAGAAGTTAAACTCCAGAGAGGCAAGTAACCCTATTAAAAAATGGGGTACAGAGCTACACAAAGAGTTCTCACCTGAAGAATATCTAATGGCTGAGAAGCACCTAAAGAGATGTTCATCATCCTTAGTCATTAGGGAAATGCAATCAAAACAACCCTGAGATTCCATCTCACACCAGTCAGGATGGCTAAGATCAAAAACACAGGAGACAGCAGTTGTTGGCGAGGATGTGGAGAAAGAGGAACACTCCTCCACTGCTGGTGGAATTGCAAGCACTCTGGAAAGCAGTCTGGCGGTTCCTCAGAAAACTGGGCATGACACTCCCGGAGGATCCGGCTATACCACTCCTGGGCATATACCCAGAGGCTTTACCTGCATGCAATAAGGACACATGCTCCACTATGTTCATAGCAGCCTTATTTATAATAGCCAGAAGCTGGAAAGAACCCAGATGTCCCTCAACGGAGGAATGGATTCAGAAGATGTGGTATATCTACACAATGGAATACTACTCTGCAATTAAAAACAATGAATTCACGAAATTCCTAGGCAAATGGTCAGATCTTGAAAATATCATCCTTAGTGAGGTAACCCAATCACAAAAGAACACACATGGTATGCAGTCACTGATAAGGGGATATTGACCCAGAATCTCGGAATACCCTAGACACAATCCGCATATCAATAGATTTCTAAGAAGATGGAAGGAGAGACCCCTGGTCCTGGAAAGACTGGATGTAGGGGAACGCCAGGACAGAGTAACGAGAGGGGGTTGAATGGAGAAAAGAGGGAGGGAAGGGGGCTTATGGGACTTTCGGGGAGGGAGGAAACGGGAAAGGGGAAATGATTTGGAATGTAAATTAAAAAAAATAATAAAATAAATAATAAAAAAAAGAAATTAAAACTTGCATATGCACACCTCTCCCTCTCCCTCTCCCTCTCCCTCTCCCTCTCCCTCTCCCTCCCTCTCTCTCTCTCTCTCTCTCTCTCTCTCTCTCTCTCTCTCTCTCTCTCTCTGAGTGTGTGTGTGTGTGTGTGTGTGTGTGTGTGTGTGTGTGTGTAGGAATGTGCAGTTGAATTCAGGTGCCTGAAGAAGAGCGAAGAAACATTAGATTCCCTCAAGCTAGAGCTTTTTCAAGTTGTTGTGAATTGCTTTCCACAATTGGAAATGAACCAAGGTCCTTCTCAAGAGCAGTACACGCCTTAAACACTGAACCACCTCTCCAAACTGAGACCATAGCTCCAGTATGCTAAGGAACATTCCCTAAACTTTTCCTGTTAAAATTAAAATAAAATTCTTCAAAGTCACTATTCTGAGGAGCAAGTACCATACACATGAACTCAGTGGGGGAGACCCTTTCTTTAACCTCTTTCAAGTCATGGCATCCTATCTACAAATCCAAACATTGATGACTCATCAGATTCTAACACCTTATTTTTAAAGCTATAAGAAGCATAAAGTGATTATTGATGTAAGTTCTTGCAGGAGTCATTTGTCACTTCTCTGAAGCAGAAGGACAAAAAAGAAAAAGTCTGCCTGCCAGGTAGAGTCAGGGCAGGGCAGGCAGGATCTGCTGGCAGATTTCCCAGCCTGCTGAGTCATGAAATGATAAGTAGAGGTGTGCTTGAGGCTTAAAGCAAGGGGCTGAAGATTTTATTAACTTTGGTGGAAGGAACAGGGAATTTTGGAGGTGAGAAAAAATGTCTTATGTATATGTTAACAAATTGTTTCTGTTACTTTGTGACATTGCTTCCCACAGTACTGTACTATAAGAAGGCTATGAAATATAGTTGCTGCTGGTTTGATATTTACCTACAGTCCTCCCATATCTATCTCTTGCATCTTTTTTCTATCTTTCCTGTAATCATCTGAACTCTCCCCTCAGACGACTGTTTGACTTCATATCAGGTGGACTTGTACAAAGATCAAAGATGGAAATCATAGAAAATGAGACTAAATATGTGATGTGAACATTTACATTAAAAGAATATAAGGAACAGATTTTATAAGATGGTGAAACAGCTAACCTTATACCTACCCCAATCCCTATCCATACCTAAATACCTAACCCTACCTTACCCCTTACCCATACCCCAACTTTACCCTTATTCCTACCCCTACCCCACTGCAATTCATACCCATACCCATAATCATACCCTAACCCTAAACCTAACTATTACTTTTATCCAAACCTTAATCCTCACCATGCACTTACCTTTATGTATAACCTTACCTTTAACCTCAGATTTAACCTTATACTTACACTTACTCCTACCCTTAACACATGTGTTCCATGTGTGGAAATTTGCCATTCCTCAGGAAAGATCCATTTTATGTAGACATATTAAAAAATATGTTTGTATTTAGGTACCTTCTACCCCTCCCTCCTCCAACACTGTCTGTCCTGTTTGTTCTGATGTGGTAGACTCCTGCCAGGTCTGCCATGTGGAAGAACCCAGTTCCTGATACTTTATAGAGAACCAATAGAACACAAGACATTTGGTAAGAGCCACCCCACACCTCTGGAGGCCCAGAGGTACAGGCTGGGACACACTACCCAGCAACCACCGAAACCCACCCTCCCTCTAGATTGCCACTCCCCTTCCGTCCCTTCTACCCTTCCCTTCTCCTCCTTCACTGCCTTCCCCATTCATTCCGATGTGGTAGACCCCTGCCAGTTCTGCCACAGGGAAGACTCCAGTTCCTGATATTTTCTAGAGATCCAGCAGAATGCAAACCATTCAAGAGCCAGCAGCATGCAGGGCATTCATGAACCAGCAGCACACTGGACATTCGAGAACCAGCACCCTGCAGGGAATTCGACCCTTGCCAAGTCTACCACAGGGAAGACCCCATCTCCTGATACTTCTGGAGAATCAGCTGTATGCAGGGCATATGAGAGAAAGGGAATCCCAGGAGTACAGATACACAGGCCTGCAGGACAGAGAAGCCACAGTCAGAGACAGTAAGACCAGCTAACACCAAAGATAACTAGATGGCCAAAGACAAACACAACATCATTACCAACAGAAACCAAGGCAACATGGCACCATCAGAACCCAATTCTCCCACAACAGAAAATCCTGGATACTCTACCACATCTGAAAAGCAAGAGGTAGACTTAAAATTGCATCTCATGACACTGATGGAAGACTTCAAGAAGGACATAAATAACGCCCTGAAAGAAATACAGGAGAATATGGGTCAACAGGTAGAAGCCCTTAAAGAGGGAACACAAAAATCCCTTAAAGAAATATGGGAGAACATGTGTCAACAGATAGAAGCCTTTAAAGAGGCAAAACAAAAATCACATAGGGAATTACAGGAAAACATGGGTCAACAGGCAGAAGCCCTTAAAGAGGAAACACAAAAATCCTAAAAGAAACACAGGAGAACATGGGTCAATGGCTAGAAGCCCTTAAAGAGGAAATGCAAAAATCCCTTAAAGAATTTCAGGAAAACGCAAACAAACAAATGAAGGAACTGAAGAAAACTATCCGGGATCTAAAAATGGAATTGGAAACAATAAAGAAATCGCAAAGTGAGACATCTCTGAAGATAGAAAAACTTGGAAAAAATTCAGGAGTCATAGATGCAAGCATCAACAACAGAATACAAGAGATAGAAGAAAGAACCTCAGATGCTAAAGATTCCATAGAAAACATTGACTCAAGAAAATGCAAAATGCAAAAAGCTTTTAACCCAAAACATCCAGGAAATCCAGGACACAATGAGAAGACTAAACCTAAGGATTATAGGTATAGAAGAGAGGGATAAATTACATCTTAAAGGGCCAGTAAATATCTTCAACAAAATAATAGAAAACTTCCCTAACATAAAGAAAGAGATGCCCATGAATGTGCAAGAAGCCTATAGAACTCCAAACAGACTGAACAAGAGCAGAAATTCCTCCTGTCACATAATAATCAAAACACCAAATGCACTAAACAAAGAAAGACTATTAAAAGCAGTAAGGGAAAAGGGGCAAATAACGTATAAAGGCAGACATATCAGAAATACACCAGACTTCTCACCAGAAACTATGAAAGCTAGAAGATCTTGGGCAGATGCCATACAGATCCTAAGAGAACATAAATATTGGCCCAGACTACTATACCCAGCAAAACTTTCAATTAACATAGATGGACAAATCAAGACATTCCATGACAAAGGCAAATTTACACAATATCTTTCCACAAAGCTAGCTCTACAAAGGATAATGGGTGGAAAATGCCAACACAAGGCAAGAAACCACACCACAGAAAAAGCAGTAATCTTTCAACAAACCCAAGTGAAGGAAACTACACAAACAGAATTTCATCTATAACAAAGAAGACAACAGTAAGTAGCAGTCACTTTTCCTTAATATCTCTTAACATCAATGGTCTCAATTCCCCAATAAAAAGAAATAGATTAACAGACTGGATATGTAAACAGGACCCAACATTTTGCTGCATACAATAAACCCATCTCAGTGATAAAGGCAGTCACTACTTCAGAGTCAAAGGTTGGAAAACAATCTTCCAAGCAAACGGTCCCAAGAAACAAGCTGGAGTGGCCATTCTCATATCGGATAAAATTGACTTTCAAACAAAACTTGTCAAAAAAACAAAAAAAAAAAGATAAGGAGTGACACTGCATACGGTCAAAGGAAAAGTCTACCAAGATGAACTCTCAATTCTGAACATATATGCTCCGAACGCAAGTGCACGCACATTTATAAAAGAAACTTTACTAAAGCTCAAAGCACATATTGCACACCACAACATAATAGTGGGAGACTTCAACACCCGACTCTCAACAACAGACAAATCATGGAAACAGAAACAAAATAGAAACACAGTGAAACTAACTGAAGTATGGACCAAATGAATCTAACTGATATTTATAGAACATTCCACCTTAAAGCAAAAGAATATACCTTCTTCTCAGCATTTCATGGTACCTTCTTCAAAACTAACCACATAATAGGTCACAAAATAGGCCTCAACAGATACAGAAATATTGAAATAATTCCATGAACCTTATCAGATCACCACGACCTAAGACTGGTCTTAAGTTCAAACAAAAACAATGGAAAACACACATACACGTGGACTTTGAATAATGCTCTTCTCAACAATAGCTTGGTAAAGGAAGAAATAAAGAAATTAAAGACTTTTTTAGAATTTAATGAAAATGAAGAGACACCATACCAAAACTTATGGGACATGATGAAAGCAGTGCTAACAGGGAAATTCATAGCTCTGAGTGCTTCCAAAAAGAAAATGGAGAGAGCTTACACTAAAGTTTGACAGTGCACTTGAAAGCTCTAGAACAAAAAGAAGCAAATGCACCCAAGAGGAGTAGACCACAGGAAAAAATCAAACTCAGGGCCGAAATCAACCAAATAGAAACAAAAAGAACTATACAAAGAATCAACAAGATTCTTTTGCAGGTTCTTTGAAAAACTCAACAAGATAGATAAACCCTTAGCCAGACTAACCAGAGGGCACAGGCACTACCCAAATTAATAAAATCAGAAATGAAAAGGAAGATATAACAAAAGAAACCGTGGAAATTCAAAAAATCATCAGATCCTACTACAAGAGCTTAGACTCAACAAAGTTTGAAAATCTGGATGAAATGGACAACTTTCTAGATACATACCAGGAGCCAATGTTAAAACAGGATCAGTTAAACCATCTAAATAGTCCCGTAAGTCCTGAGGAAATAGAAGCAGTTGTTAACAGTCTCCCATCAAAAAAATAAACAAAACAACCCAGAACCAGATGTGTTTAGTGGGGAATTCTATCAGATTTTCAAAGAGTTAATACTGATACTCTTCAAACTATTCCATGAAATAGAAACTCAAGGAACACTATCCAACTCATTCTATGAAGTCACAATAATACTTATACCTAAACCAAACAAAAACCAAACAAGGAAGAACTTCAAACCAATCTCCCTCATGAACATCAATGCAAAAATACTCAACAAAATTCTGGCCAACCGAATCAAAGAATGCATCAAAACTATAATTCACCACAATCAGGTAACCTTCATCCCAGGGATGCAGGGATGGTTCAATATATGGAAATCTATCAATATAATCCACTACATAAAAAAACTCAAGGAAAAAACCACATGATCATTTCATTGGATGCTGAAAAAGCTTTTGACAAAATCCAGCATCACTTCATGATAAAAGTCTTGGCGTGATCAGGAATCCAAGGCCTATACCTGAACATAGTGAAAGCAATATACTGCAAACCGGTAGCCAACATCAAATTAAATGGAGAGAAACTTGAAGTAATCCCACTAAAACCGGGGATCAGATAAGGCTACCAACTCTCTCCCTATCTATTCAATATAGTACTTGAAGTCCTTGCCAGAGCAATCAGACAACAAAAGGAGGTCAAAGGTATACAAATTGGAAAGGAAGAAGTCAAAATATCACTATTTGCAGATGATATGATTGTATACTTAAGTGACCACAAAACTCCCATGAGAGAACTCCTAAAGCTGATAAACAACTTCAGCAAAGTGACTGGATATAAAATAAACTCAAACAAATCAGTAGTCTTCCTTTACTCAAAGGATCAACAAGCTGAGAAAAAAATTAGGGAGATGACACCCTTCATAATAGTCACAAGTAATACTGCATACATTGGTGTGACTCTAACAAAACAAGTGAAAAATCTGTATGACAAGAACTTCAAGCCTCTGAAGAAAGAAATCGAAGAAGATATCAGAAGATGGAAAGATCTCCCATGCTCATGGATTGGTAGGATGAATATAGTAAAAATGGTGATCTTGCAAAAAGCAATCTACAGATTCAAAATCCCAAATCCCAAAATCAAAATCCCAAATCAAATCTTCATAGATCCAGAAATAGCAATTCTCAATTATACCTGGAATAACAAAAAACCCAGGATAGCAAAAACTATTCTACACAACAGAAGATCTTCTCGGGGAATCATCATCCCTGACCTCAAGCTCTACTACAGAATTAAAGTGATAAAAAAAACTGTTTAGTATTGGTACAGACACGGGCAGGAAGATCAATGGAATAGAAGTGAAGACCCAGAAATGAATCCACACATCTATGGTCAATTGATATTTGACAAAGGAGCTAAAAACATCTGGTGAAAAAAAGACAGCATTTTTAACAAATGGTGCTGGATCATCTGGACGTCAGCATGCTGAAGAATGCAAATTGATCCATTCTTATCTCCTTGCACAAAGCTCAATCCAAGTGGATCAAGGACCTCCACATAAAACCAGACACATGGAACCTTATACAGGAGAAATTGGGGAAGAATCTTGAACACATGGGCACAGAGGAAATTTTCCTGAATACAACACCAATGGATCTTGCTCTAAGAACAAGATTCGACAAATGGGACCTCATAAAACTGCAAAGCTTCTGTAAGGCAAAGGACATGGTCTATAAGACAAAAACAGCAACCAACAAATTGGGAAAAGATCTTTACCAATCCTACAACCGATAGAGGGCTATTGTTCAATGTATAAAAAGAACTCAACAGTGAGTTTCAGGACAGCCAGGGCTACACAGAGAAACCCTGTCTCAAAAAAAAAAAAACAACAACAAAAAAAGAACTCAAGAAGTTAGACTCCAGAGAGTCAAATAACCCTATTAAAAAATGGGGTACAGAGCTAAACAGAATTCTCAACTGGGGAAACTCAAATGGCTCTAAAGCACCTAAAGAAATATTTGGCATCCTTAGTTATCAGGGAAATGCAAATCAAAACCACACTGGTTTACACCTCACACTGCTCAGAATGGCTAATATGAAAAACTCAGGCAAAAGCAGATGCTGGAGAGGATGTGAGGAAAGAGGAACACTTCTCCATTGTTGGTGGGATTGCAAACCGGCAAAACCACTCTGGAAATCAGTTTGGCGATTCCTCAGAAAACTAGACATAGTACTACCTGAGGACCCAACAATACCACTCCTGGGCATATACCCAGTAGATGCTCCTACGTGTAATAAACACATGCTCCACTATGTTCATAGCAGCCTTATTTATAATAGCTAGAAGCTGGAAAGAACCCAGTTGTCCTTCAAAAGAGGAATGGATACAGAAACTGTGGTATATATACACAATGGTGTACTATTCAGCTATTAAAAGCAATGAATTCATGAAATTCTTAGGCAAATGCACAGAACTAGAAAGTGTCATCCTGAGGGAGGTAACCCAATCACAAAAGAACGCACATGGTATGCACTCACTGATAAGTGGTTGTTAGCCCAAAAGCTCAAAATAAACAAGTTACAATTCACAGAACAGAGGAAGCTCAAGAAGAAGGAGAACTGAACTGGGGATGCTTTGGTTCCTCTGAGAAAGGGAACAAAATACCCACAGGAGCAATAAAGGAGACAAAGCGTGCAGCAGAGACTGAAGTAAAAGCCACCCAGAGACTGCCCTGCCTGAGGATTCATCCTATAAACAGTCACCAAATCCCGACACTATTATGGACAACAAGAAGTACATACCAAAAGGAGCATGTCATGGTTGTTTCTGGTAGGTGGGGGGAAGGGAGGGCTTACACATACAGAGGCAGATGCTTAGCAGCCAACTATTGGACTGGATGTGGGATACCCATGGAGGTGCTGGATGCCATTCTGTAGGAGCTGAAGGGGTTAACAGCCCCATGGCAAGAACAATGATGTTGGTCACCCAGATGTCTCAGGACTCCCAAGGACTAAACCATCAACCAAGGGGTACACATGGTTCTAGTCAAAAATGTGGTAGAGGAATGCCTCATCAGGCATCAGTGAGAGGAGTGGTCCTTCATCCAGTGAAGGCTCAATAGATGCCCCAACAAACGGAAATCGAGGTGGGAGGGAGGGGGGAGTGGGTTGGGGGAGGGTCATATATTGGAAGCAGGGGGTGGGAAGAGGGTTTTGGGGTTTTCAGGGAGGGGGGGAACCAGGAAAGGTTTTAGCATTTGAAATGTAAAGAGAAAAAAATAAAGAAAAAAAGTATTTTTATGGTTATAAAAATAAGTTTGTATTTAGAGATAGTAATTATAAAAATATTTAGGATGTGGTGACGTGTACAGAATGGAATTTGGGGAGTCTACGTTTTTATTTTTTAATGCTTAAATGAAAATATTTATTGAAGTTATGATTTCACTCTCATCAGAGTAACAAAAAATGAATGGAAAATATTTTCAACACAGACGTAAGAAAATAACCCAATCTCAAAACCTTCATGCAGTACTAGAAATAGCTACTGTGATACTTGTTGCAAATTTCTAGATATTTGGTTGGATGGTACTTAGGAAAGTTGAAAATATTCATATCTAGCTTCAGAAACTACCAGATATACATAAAAAAGTTAAAGTTTGACTATCTGCTCTTACCCATTCCAGAGAGAGCTGCATCTTCCCCTGCAGTGCCAGTCTTATCCGTGAGACTTGATTTGACTGAGTTGGGTCCCTAGTTACCAGGTTTTCCTTCATGTCTAGCAAAGTGGATATTGCTACTATCAGTGACCCCTTCAATTGACCTCAACTACATAGTCTACATATTCCAGTATGACTCTACATGTGGCAAGTTTAACGGTACCATCAAGGCTAGGAATGGGAAGCTTATCATCAATAGGAAGGCCATCACTATCTCCAAAAGCAAGATCCCACCAACATAAAATGGGACGATGCTGTTGACAAGTATGTTGTGGAGTCTGGTATTTTCACCACCATGGAGAAGGCCAGGGCCTACTTGAAAGGTAAATCCCAAAGGGTCATCATCTCTGCCCCTTCTGCTGATGCCCACGTGTTTGTGTGAGCCAGGAGAAGCATAATAATTCAATCAAGATTGTTAGCAATGCCTCCTGCACCACCAACTGCTTAGTTCCGCTGGCTACTTTGACATTGTGGAAAGACTCCATGCAATAACTGCCACCAGTTTTCATCTATGGATGATACTCTAGGAAGTTTTGAAGTGATCGCCTTGGGGCTATCAGAACAGCATCCCTATATCCAAGGCTGCCAAGGCTTTGGGGTAAGGTCATCCCAGAACTGAATGGGAAGCCCCCATATGTCTATCTCCAGTATATCTGAGGTGGGTCTGACATGCTACCTGAAGAGAGCTGCCTAGTATGATGACATCAAGAAATTGGTGAATCATGCACTGGGGCCCCTAATAAAGGACATTCTGGCTACAATGAGGGTCAAGTTGTGTCCTGCAACTTTAGCAGTGATACTCAATCTTCTATATTTGTTGCTGGAGCTAACATTGCTCTCAGTGACAAGTGTGCAAAGGCCATTGTCTGCTATGACAATGAATATGGCTATAGCAACAAGGTGTTAGATCTCATGGCCTACATGGCCTCAAGGGGGTAAGAAGCCATGAATCACCAACTCAAACATGGACTTGAAATAAAAGAGAGGTTCTGGACTCCTAAAGAGTCCATGCCCCAACTCAGGCCTCAACACTGAGCATCTCCTTCACAGTTTCCAACCCAGAACCCTATAAGAAGGGGAGGACTTAGGAAACTCTAATTTCTTGAATACCATCAATAAAGTTTACTGTACTCACAATAAATGTAATTTTTGTTAGTGTTATAACTAATTATGGAAACCTGAAGAAGCCTATCTGTCCAAGAAGTAGAAAATGGTTGCATTAATTTGAAGATATTCATTCAATAAAACACAGAATAATTAAACTATACTAAGTAAACATATGTCATTAAGAATAAAAATATACTAATGAGCTTGAAATTTTATTACAAAATACAGCATGTGATATAATATAAACTTGTCATACTTTCTTTTTAAACATTTTTTACTTAAAATAATTTTTAAATTTAAGTATATTTGATCATATTCTTCCACTCCCCCAAAACCATTCATTTGCTTCCTACCCATGCAAGTTAAGTTTTCTTAAAAAACAAAAACCCAAAACAACAAAACCCTCTGAAATAAAGAAAACAAAAATAAAATACCACCCAAAACATTAAAACAAAGAACATCAAAATAGCCTCGTGTTTAGGAGGAGTTAACTAACATATAATGTATTCAACAGTTGTTTTGTATGCATGTTCTTTCATTTGGTTACTAAGATTCTATTGCATTGTATGTATATTTGTGTAATAGGGAACAAAGTACAAATGGATGTACTGTGCTGTGATAAAGAAAATGCCAAATAGAGTAACTTCAGTGTGAACATTAAGGGTGAAGAGAAGATCAGTGATAACATTGGTCTACATAAAATGTAGTCTACATATTCTTTAGTAATAAAATACTAGAATGCAAACTCATAACACTTGATATTACTACCTATAATTGGAGTTTGAAATCACAGAAAACCAACTATTTGGAGGGAAAATGACTAGATATTATTTAATGGAAGAGGCTAAAGTGTGGATGGAATAGGCTACATGCCAAAAATAAACCTTATTTTTTTTATTATTTATTTTATTTTTTTTTATTTTACATTCCAAATCATTTCCCCTTTCCCGTTTCCTCCCTCCCCGAAAGTCCCATAAGCCCCCTTCCCTCCCTCTTTTCTCCATTCAACCCCCTCTCGTTACTCTGTCCTGGCGTTCCCCTACATCCAGTCTTTCCAGGACCAGGGGTCTCTCCTTCCATCTTCTTAGAAATCTATTGATATGCGGATTGTGTCTAGGGTATTCCGAGATTCTGGGTCAATATCCCCTTATCAGTGACTGCATACCATGTGTGTTCTTTTGTGATTGGGTTACCTCACTAAGGATGATATTTTCAAGATCTGACCATCTAACAGAAAACCCAGAATAGCTAAAACTATTCTCAAGAGTAAAAGAACCTCTGGGGGAATCAGTATCCTGGACCTCAAGCTGTACTACAGAGCAATAGTGTTAAAAACCGCATGGTATTGGTACAGTGACAGACATGTAGATCAATGGAACAGAATTGAAGACCCAGAAATGAATCCACACTCCTATGGTCACTTGATCTTTGACAAAGGAGCTAAAACCATCCAGTGGAAAAAAGATAGCCTTTTCAACAAATGGTGCTGGTTCAGCTGGAGGTCAACATGCAGAAGAATGCAAATTGACCCATTCTTATCTCCTTGCACTAAGCTCAATTCTAAGTGGATCAAAAATAAACCTTATTAAGGATCAGGATTCAAATCTATCATTCCTCCTATATGTGCATAGTATGTCATAATGTCTGGTCAGAGTTTGTGTAAACTTAACTTGGTCAGAAACTCGTACTCCCCTCTGCGAAGCATCTGTTGACTTAGAGAACAATGGAATGAACTGTCTAAGAACTGTTGTTCTTCAGCACTAGTCAGCTCCCCATCTCTGGTCTAGAAAAATGGAAAAACAGTAGGATATATTACATGAACTTCCAGAGAGTTTTTGATATGCTATTTTCTCTGAGCTCAAATCTTCACAGTTCTACCACATAGTACTACATGCAGGGGTCTAGTAATTCTGACACAAAAAAACAAGGAGAGAAGTTTCCCTCTAGAACATTCTGCCTTCTAACATGGGTCCCATCTCCCCCAAAATATTCACCACTGCCAGGGAGAAAACACATGCTCTTACATTCTTTTAAGAAAGAAAACTATGTGCATACACTGCTTCTCAGAGTCAAGGATCTTTTAACTATCACTATTTGCAGACGATATGATAGTATACTTAAGCGACCCAAAGAACTCCACCAGAGAACTCCTACAGCTGATAAACGACTTCAGCAAAGTGGCCGGATATAAAATCAACTCAAGCAAGTCAGTAGCCTTTCTATACTCAAAGGATAAGCAGGCTGAGAAAGAAGTAAGAGAAATGATACCCTTCACGATAGCCACAAACCATATAAAGTATCTTGGCATGACTCTAACCAAACAAGTGAAAGATCTGTATGACAAGAACTTCAAGTCTCTGAAGAAAGAAATTGAAGAAGACCTCAGAAGATGGAAAAATCTGCCATGCTCATGGATTGGCAGGATTAATATAGTAAAAATGACCATCTTACCAAAAGTAATATACAGATTCAATGCAATCCCCATCAAAATCCCAACTCAATTCTTCATAGAGTTAGAAAGAGCAATTCAAAAATTCATCTGGAATAACAGAAAACCCAGAATAGCTAAAACTATTCTCAAGAGTAAAAGAACCTCTGGGGGAATCAGTATCCCGGACCTCAAGCTGTACTACAGAGCAATAGTGTTAAAAACCGCATGGTATTGGTACAGTGACAGGCATGTAAATCAATGGAACAGAATTGAAGACCCAGAAATGAATCCACACTCCTATGGTCACTTGATCTTTGACAAAGGAGCTAAAACCATCCAGTGGAAAAAAGATAGTCTTTTCAACAAATGGTGCTGGCTCAACTGGAGGTCAACATGCAGAAGAATGCAAATTGACCCATTCTTATCTCCTTGCACTAAGCTCAATTCCAAGTGGATCAAGGATCTCCACATAAAACCAGACACACTGAAACTAATAGAAAGGAAACTAGGGATGAACCTTGAACATATGGGCACAGGGGAGAATTTCCTGAAAAGGATCTTTTAAATAGGTGGGTTTCATTATTTTGCTTGACTTTCTTCAAAATATTTAAATCCACATTATAAAAAGCCAAGTGTGTCCAGCCGCCATCTGCAGCAGGGAACCAGGCAGCCCCAAAGCCTTCTGTGCTTAGCCTGCCAGGAGAGAGTGATCTCCCAGAAATAATTGATTTCACTTGAGTGCAGAGGTGAGATCTCTACCTTCTCTCTGGAGGGGTGCAACTAGGAGCGCACAGGGCATAAGATCAGTGGAGCTGCTGGGACAGGAGTCTTCTCTTCTAGCCACCATCTGCAGCAGGGAACCAGGCAGCTACAAAGCCTTCTGTGCTTAGCCCTCCAGGAGAGAGTGATCTCCCAGGAGAATAGACACAGGCTTACAGGCCCATAGGAGGGACAATCTCCAGCCAGAGACAGCAAGACCAACTAACACCAGAGATAACCAGATGGTGAAAGGCAAGTACAAGAACCCTACCAACAGAAACCAAGGCTACTTGGCATCATCAGAACCCAGTTCTCCCACCACAGGATGTCCCAGATATCCCAACACACCAGAAAAGCAAGGGTTGGATTTAAAGTCTCATCTCACGATGCTGTTAGAGGACATCAAGAAGGACATAACTACCTTAAAGAAATACAGGAGAACATGGGTCAAAAGGTAAAAGCCCCTAAAGAGGAAACACAAATATCCCTTAAAAAATACAGGAGAGCATGGGTGAACAAGTGGAAGCCCTTAAAGATGAAACACAAAAATCCCTTAAAGAACTGTGGAAAAACACAAACAAACAAGTGAAGGAACTGAACAAAACCATCCAGGATCTAAAAATGGAAGTAGAAACAATAAAGAAATCACAAAGTGAGACATCTCTGGAGATGGAAAATCTTGGAAAGAATTCAGGAGTCATAGATTCAAGCATCAACAACAGAATACAAGAGATAGAAGAAAGAATCTCAGGGGCTGAAGATACCATAAAAAACATTGACTCAACAGTCAAAGAAAATGCAAAATGCAAAAGGCTCCTGAGCCAAAACTTCCAGGAAATCCAGGACACAATGAGAAGACCAAATCTAAGGATTATAGGTATAGAAGAGAGTGAAGATTTCCAACTTAGAGGACCAGTAAATATCTTCAACAAAATTATAGAAGAAAACTTCCCTAACCCAAAGAAAGAGATGTCGATGAACATACAAGAAGCCTACAGAACTCCAAACAGACTGGACCAGGTCAGAAAGTCATCCCATCACATAATAATCAAAACACCAAATGTAGTAAACAAAAAAAGAATATTAAATGCAGTAAGTGAAAAAGATCAAATAACCTATAAAGGCAGGCCTATCAGAATTAACCAGACTTCTCACCCGAGATGATGAAAGATAGAAGATTCTGGACAGATCTCATACAGACCCTAAGAGAACAGAATGCCAGCCCAAACTATTATACCCAGCAAAACTCTCAATTACCATAGATGGAGAAACCAAGATATTCCATGACAAAACCAAATTTACACGTTATCTTTCCACAAAACCAGCCCTACAAAGGATAATAGGTGGAAAACGCCAACACAAGGAGGGAAACTACACCCTCTCCAGCCAGAGACAGCAAGAAACTACACCCTCTCCAGCCAGAGACAGGGAAACTACACCCTCTCCAGCCAGAGACAGCAAGACCAACTAACACCAGAGATAATCAGCAAGAAAAGCAAGAAAGTGATCTTCTTCCAACAAACCCAAAAAAAAGTAACCACACAAACATAAAAATAACATCCAAAATAACAGGAAGAAACAATCACTATTCCTTAATATCTGATAACATCAATGGACTCAATTCCCCAACAAAAACCATAGTATAACAGAAATATTTTTCATGTAAATCTTCAACTTTATCAGAAAATGTTTGTGATTCCTCTTTCAATCAATTTACTAATGTTTTTATGTCTACCATATTAACTGTATTATTTTCCATGATAATCTTTAATTTTAATATGTTTTCTATATATTTCTTCAATTTTATCAGAAATATTTAGCATGGAAATCTTCAATTTTGTCAGAAAATGTTTATAATTCCACTTTCATTCAATATAGGAATATTTTTATTCCTACCATTTTGTTGGTGTAATTTTCCCATGAAATAGTCAATCTTAATGTGTTTTTCTATATATTTCTTCAATTTTATCAGAGATATTTTCCATGTAAATCATCAATTTTATCAGAAAATGTTTATAATTCTACTTTTAATCAACTTAGGAGTATTTTTATTCCTACCATTTTATCTTTATAATTTTCCATGAAATAGTCAAATTTAACGTGTTTTTCTACATATTTCTTTAATTTTATAAGAAATATTTTCCTTGTATACCTTCAATTTTCTCAGAAAATGTTCATAATTCCACTTTCAAGCAACTTAGAAATACTTTTATGCCTACCATTTTATCTGTAATTTTTCATGATAATCTTCAATTTTAAAGCTATTTTATATTTTCTACAATTTTATTAGAAATATTTCCCATGCAAATCTTCAATTCTATCATAAAATTTTTCTAATTAATTTTTCAATAAATTTAGCAAAGTTTTTATGTCTACCATTTTACTCTTTAATTTTCCATGAAAATTGTAAACCTTAATGTTTTTCTACATGCTTCTTCAATTTTGTCAGAAACATTTTCCATTTAAATCTTTAATTTTATCATAAAATGTTTTTATTTCCTTTTTCAATAAAAAATAAAAAGGCAAAAGACACTGTCAAAAAGACAAAGCAGCAACCAACTAACTGGGAAATGATCTTTACCAACCCTACAGCCGACAGAGGGCTAATATCCAATATATACAAAGAACTCAAGAAGTTAAACTCGAGAGGCAAGTAACCCTATTAAAAAATGGGGTACAGAGCTAAACAAAGAGTTCTCACCTGAAGAATATCTAATGGCTGAGAAGCATTAGAAAGAGATGTTCATCATCCTTAGTCATTAGGGAAATGCAAATCAAAACAATCCTGAGATTCCATCTCACACCAGTCAGAATGGCTAAGATCCAAAACACAGGAGACAGCAGTTGTTGGCGAGGATGTGGAGAAAGAGGAACACTCCACTGCTGGTGGGATTGCAAGCTGGTACAACCACTCTGGAAAGCAGTCTGGCAGTTCCTCAGAAAACTGGGCATGACACTCCCAGAGGATCTGGCAATACCACTCCTAGGCATATACCCAGAGGCTTTACCTTCATGCAATAAGGACACATGCTCTGCTATGTTCCTAGCAGCCTTATTTATAATAGCCAGAAGCTAGAAAGAACCCAGATGTCCCTCAATGGAGGAATGGATTCAGAAGGTGTGGTATATTTACACAATGGAATATTACTCTGCAATTAAAAACAATTAATTCACGAAATTCCTAGACAAATGGTCAGAACTTGAAAATATCATCCTTAGTGAGGTAACCCAATCACAAAAGAACACACATGGAATGCAGTCACTGATAAGGGGATATTAACCCAGAATCTCGGAATACCCTAGACACAATTCGCATATAAATAGATTTCCAAGAAGATGGAAGGAGAGACCCCTGGTCCTGGAAAGACTGGATGTAGGGGAATGCCAGGACAGAGAAGAGAGAGGGGGTTGAATGGGGAAAAGAGGGAGGGAAAGAGACTTATGGGACTTTCGGGGAGGGAGGAAACGGGAAAGGGAAAATGATTTTGAATGTAAATTTAAAAAAAACTTAGAAAATAAAAAATAAAAAAGCCAGTGTGCTACAAGTAAATAATCAAAAATGGCAACTTGCACACTCACACTTGTGCATACGCACACACACAAACACACACAACATTATTTTTACCTAAGAGGTTCTTGGGAGGATTAAAAAGAGACAGTATAGGTAAGCTTTTAAAAAACAAACTGATGTATTTAGCTCATTGAACACAGAGAAGTCACTTACACAGGTGTCTACCTAGAGTATTTATCCATACAGACTTCTGCTTAGTAACAAAAGGTACTCTGTACACTATTAGAGGAAAAAGGTAAACACAAAGCCAGTAAAAACATTTCAATCTGTAATGGTGAATTGCTTACAAGATACATTGGTTCAATACTGACACAAAATTATAGAAGTATCAAACCATTACATCTTCTGATTTAATGCCTAGACCATGAAAGAGAACCCAGGTCCATCACTTCTCAGGTGCCCAAGATGTTGAAACTAAATAGATTATGGACCTAGGAGGAAAACAAAAGGATGTGGCAATAAAATAACTCCTAATTATATTACAAAATACTCACAGATCAGTGAATTGCACAATGATCATCGGTGTAACATGCTCTTGCAGTAGACAGAAACAAACATAAAGATAAACATGGGACAGTATGCAGAGAGTAAGAAAACTTAGGACAATCAGTCCTAAACAGGTTCTCGCTATCAAACTTCTCTCATCAGAAAGAGATGCAGAAGAAGAGTCAGAAAGATTGTTAGAACCAGAGGTAATGGAGGGCACCAACTTGCCCCTCTATACATAACAAGATTGATGCACATGTAAACTCTGAGATGCAGCACCCTGAACAGTGCTTATGTAGGTCTGCAATAAATGCAGTCCTAGAGCTGAGAGTAGAAGTAGACAAAAACTACCATCCTTAATCCAGAAGCTATTTCTAATTGATAAACACTCACAAATGAAAAAGGATTTTTCTTCAATAATATATCATTCCTTATACAAAAATGACACTTAAGTGCAGGACTCATGCCTAGCAGTAGATGGCCAAAAAAACCAAAATCAAAGGTTTTTAAAAGTTGTTTGGTCTCATGATGTCTTATACTTTCTCTGAATACTTGCTCCACTTACTCCTCCCCCTCATCCTGTTTCTCCTCCCCCTTGCTCCTTCTTCATTTTCTTCTTGGTCCTCCACCACCTTCTTCCTCTTCTTTGCACTCCTCCTCTTTCCTCCTCCTCTTCTTCTTTGTCCTCTTCCTCCTTTTTCCTTCTTTAGCTTAAAGAACTTTGGCTTACATATTAATATAGCACTGTGTTTAATGGTGTATGTGTAAGAAAGAACTGTGTGTGTGTGTGTGCATCTGTGTGTGTATGTGTGTCTATATTTGTTTCTTGTGGTTTTTATTTGGCTCAATTTTTCCTATTTATTTGGTCCTATTTTGTTTGTTTTCATTTTATCATGTCTTATTTTTCTAGATGCTGTTTGTTTTCTAATGAGTGGAACAAGAAAGAGCATGGATTTAGGTTTGTGGGGCATAGGGAGTATGTAGTAGGAGTTGGGTAGGGGGACCCATAATCAGAAAATATTATATGATAAACTATTTTCAAAAAAAACAATGTGTTTTTCATAAGAATGACATTGTCCTGTAGCAATTACATACCCATAACTATTCATTCTCATCTTTTATTCAGAAGATCTGCATAGAAAACTTTCATTACAGAAAACTCCTCATGTTCTAGAAGAAACTAAGGAGAATGCATGGGTTGTTTTAGGTTTGTCTTTCTTATTTACTGCACTTCATTTAGCAGTCCCCCAAGAGACAAACCAATGTTTCAGTTCCCTCTAAGCAGAGGCACTCAGACTTTACTCTTCATTTCCCCTTCCTCTGCTGAGCAATCTTCTCTGACATACACCCACCCCCAAGCTGCCAAGTGCTTCCTGCTGCTTGGCAAAGGAAGATTGGGTTCTTACCTTAATGTCCTGCCAAGGAACAACATTAGGTTTTTGTGCATGCATGAATAATTCTGAATATACTTAGGGTTGACTAGCAAAGAGATTTGGGAGTATAGAGAGTTTCTCCATCACTTGTCTGTACCTGTTCTAATGCTTTCTGTGGCATGTGGATCTTTATGTTCTATGTCACCCAAATCGTCCAATAATATACGTACTTACATTCATTCTAAAAAGGAGACAACCAAGGGCCTATACAAACTTAACATGAAGTTGTAGATGATACTCTGTGAGATACTTCTATGCTTTTTGTTTTTTAAGTGCAGGAATCTAATACCTTCACAAAGATAAACATGAATGGTTCTTTTTCTTTCTTTTGATTTATTACCTCCACTAAGATTTTAAGCATCATGGCAAATAAAAGAGGGATGAATTGATGTGCTTGTCTCATTCCTGATTTTAAGAGGTGATACTATTGTTCTACATTGAGTAACCCTGGCTGTCTATAGTACATAACCTATACCATGTTAGGATATCATCAATCCATCCCAAATTTCTTCAGCTTTCACCAATTGTCATTGTTTTGCATCTTTTGAAGTTTTCAAATATGTTTCTTTCTTCATGTAGTTACATGGTATGTTAATATTTATTACCTTTTTAGAATATTGAAGGTTCATTATTTCTTGAAAAAACATTCACTGTATGTATTTTTTCTATTTTTTAATTTTTATCATTGTTGGTTTTATATTATTTCTCAATTTCATATGTGCAAATAATTCGTTCTGATCATACTCACCCTGTACTACACTATAACATCCTCTTCCCTGCTCCTGATGATACAGTTCTTCAACCAGTCTCTTTCCTATTTTGGCATTTATTTTTTAATATCTTTTGGTTATTTATGAATTTTACATCATGTACCCCAATCCCACTCATCTCCCTGTCCCTCTATGTCTGCCTTTCACCATTGAAACCTCTCCTCGTCTTAAAAAAAATAAAATGTGTCAATGGAAGCTGCAACGTGTCCCACAGTATAGCCTTTTGCCCAAATAGCTTTACTTGTGAATATTCATTGCAATGAGTCATTGGTCTGGTTCTCAGCCTCTGGCTTCTGCTCTAATATATATCAGTATAAGATTTTTACCTTGATTCCTCTTGGATAACCTGTGGTTGCCCTTTATTATGGAGATCCTGTAACTTTGGATATGTAGGATCTGCCCTTTCATGCACTCCAGCCGTTCATAAACAACTTAGAGGTTAGGGAGGGCTGGGGCTTGATAGTAGCAAAGTTGGTTAGCCCACTAGATGTCCTGCACGATACCCAGCAGTGGCAATGCTAAAGCACTGCCAGGGTAAGGAGCAGGGACAGCTCTTCAGCTCTCACCCCCTAGAGGCTGGCTTTACTGCACCCAGCCCTGCCACCAAGCCAGCACTGCCACTCTACAGAGACATGATGAAGGGACTGCTCTCCCTAGTGCTGTAGATGGACAGGGTCAGGGCCAGCTCTCCTGAGTGCTGAAGTCATTGAGGAGTGTATCCACCTCTTCAGAATCTTTAGGCATCAATATTGCCCCAGGAGGTAGCACATGACTTCTCACATGAGCTGTTCCTCACCACTCTCTCATCTCTACTTCATCTCTTCAGAGTGCACAAACCATTCCTGTTCCCTTTCTCTCCCATCTCTCCACCACATACTTTCTCACTATAGTGGCCCCTGCCCACCAGTGATGCATGGAATTGAGTACGCCTCTGGGTGTCTTATTTTCTCATTCATTGGTCAAACAATATATCTTTGCATGATTTCTGTTGATTATTTTCTTGTCCCCTGCCAACAAGTGGGCAGGACTCTTGATGTCTTATTTTTATAATTCATTGATTATACAATATTTATATCTTTGCATATTTTCTGTTGTTTATATATTTCATTTCTAATTGTATTTGGTAAGAAAGGAAGCAATTCAATTTGGTGACATTTGTGAAGACTGTCTTATGAGCTAAAATATTGTAGAGAAATTTTTGTGTGTTGCTTAGAAGGATGTGTGCTCCAGCATTGTTGGATGAATTACTAGGCACTTGTAGTCTCTTTTACATAAAGTGGTTTATCTATGAAGCTTCTCAATTTTTTCTGAATGATATGCAATATATAAGAGTTGGAATCAGGTGTAGAGTTTTAAGCCTGTAATCTCAGAAGTCTAGAGGCAGAGGCAGACAGATCATTATGAGTTTAAGTCCAACCTTGAGTGCACAATGAGTTTCAGGCCAGGTAAAACTACACAGTGAGACCTTGTTTCAATAAAACAAACAAAAAAGAAATAAGAATTTGCACATTAAGCCACCATGTAGTTGAATTTAGTGTCATGTGTTCACACACACACACACACACACACACACATTATTTTTAATGAATTATCCACTGAGTAGTATGTATGCATTATTATTAATTGTATTTTTTTAATCTGTTGTGCCAAGTAAGAGTACACAGAGCCTAGCTTTCTTTCATATTCCACATTTGAAATATTATCTTCATCCCTATTTCATTCTGTGCATGTCCTTGTCAATGGAAATGTGTTTCTTGAATACAGCCAACAGTTAGAGAGGCTTTGTCACACAATAAAGCAGAGTTAACACAATTTACATTTAAGAATAATATTGAGATATATGAGCTAATCCTCTAATTTGGAGGGTTTCCTAGTTGATTTGAGAACTAACTCTGCCTTTATAGTTTATCCTTCTGAAAAATGTACTGAGTCTTTGATTGATTGGATCAAAATGGCTGATTCTTTCTTAATTCCAATTCTTTATTCTCATTAGAGTTAGTCTTTCCCAAAGACTCATGATTTTGAATTTATTTCTCACACATAATTGAAGGCATCTTTCTTCCACTGGAATCTGAATAATGCAAACAAATCATAGATAGATTAGATCAACCAAAACACTTCAGCTCATTGTCAAACAGAAAGAGTATACATGGGGTGGGTTGAAGACAATTCAAGGCCAGCTTCTTCAAAGAGCTTGTGGTCCAAGCCCATGATCAGAGATGTACTCTGGGCAAGGAGGGGCAGGACAATTCAGTGTAGGCTGGCATACAGGGATAAACAAATCAGTCAGATTAGAGACTCCATACAACTTATTTTACCTATTTTTCCTGCTGCAGAAGATGAAACTGAGCATTCAATTGGCTCAGGAATCATGGAATTCATTGCAGTGGCCCTCAACCTCGAGTATGAATTGCTTTGGTGCAGTTTTAACTCCCTTTGGGTTTAACAGTCATTTACCCATTTGTCATTGTTCTCAATTATCTATTGTGTTCCCTTATAGGGATCTGGACATTTGTGATATAACAGAAAAGAGAAAGTGCTTGATGTCCTCCAAAGCTACTCTACTTCTCATTTTTAAATTTGGAATGCAGACCCAGCCTACATATCCTGATGAGTGAAACTGTTCTCACACAGGTAGAGCCCAGATCAAGCACTTCTGTTAGTTGTCAGATGGCAGAGAGAATGATGGGTGGAAACACTTCCTCACATGCAAGTCTTCCACCACTAGATTTGCAGACTTAACTGTCATTAGATCATTTATATCGAAGTTATTTTTGTCCTGTTTCTGTCTTGTTCTTCTAATGCTGCTTTTAGAGAGGATTCACCCACAGTGATCAACCTGAGATTAGACTAAAGTTTTTACAGAGAACCGTAGTTCTTGTTGGTTATAATAGAAGAGTGATCACTCAAGTACAGACTGATAGAAGAACACCTTAGCAAGAAAGTTGTTCTACATAGGCTGTCAGCTGCACCATGTCAGACATGAGAATTGCCACATTGCTGTTCCTCAGAACTAAAGTGGCATTATCTTGCTGTGGGCAAGGACTCTCAGCCACATTAGAATAATAGTGTAGGGAAGATGCGAAGAGAAGCAGGAGAATTGCTGCTCTCCTGATACAACTCTGCTGCATTTCACTACTTGGCTCATAATCTTCAGTTTCAGGTAATGTTTTGGTCATCAGGATCAAAAGAGTATAAACTGGAATCCATTTTAAGTTAAAACTAATTTGTTAAGAGAGAAATTAAGAGCCTTAGTCTCTCTAGCAATCTGTAAAGGTCTTGAAGGTCTCTCAAGCACTGTATCATATGAAGATTTCGATAGATTCTCAAAATCAAGAAACAACAGTGCAGAACAGAGAAAAAGCTTCAGAAGTGAGGTAGGAGAAGAAAGCTCAAGGATCTGATATTAATGTGATTTTCAGAATACCCTTTAGGCCATCTATACATGTTTCCTCCCTGAGTCAACATCACAACAAATGGTGTTTAAGGAGAGTATGCCGAGAGTTGAGATAAATCAGGGACGTGATTGATGCATGGTGGGGGAAAAAAGGAGCATGGGTAGTGGTGGGGCCTGCATAGGAGAATGCTGGCAGGTGGAGCCCACATAGTGGGATAGGGGAATACTAGATAGGCCCTAGCACCACACTGGAATAGCGACAGTGGGAGCCTGAGTACCTGTGGAGTAAGAAGCTCCCTGGCTAGTGGGGAGGTCTTTGCTTAGAAGGCCAGCCCCGGGTACCTGTTAAAGAAGCTTGACTGAGAAGAGTCTGAGTCCTTCCCTGGTCACTGGAAATGCTCAGACCTGCTCCATGTTCTTACATGGCCGGTTTTGATAAGAAGAGTCAGTTCATAGTTTCAGTGCTTTATTATGAAAAAGTAGGAAGAGAAAAGGAGATAGAGAAAAGAGAAAGAAAAGATAGAGAGATGAGAGCTAGCCATTACCACGTGGAAAGAGGGGAAACAGGGAGACAAGGGGAAAGATGAGAGAGACACAAGAGAGGGCAGAGAGGGCAGAGAGAGCAAGGAGGGACATGAAGACTTCTTTCATATTAGGCTGTTGCTAGGTAACCGTGGGGTGGAGAAATGCTGGCTGTAGCCAGGTGATGGTAGGGTTGGAGTTCAGCCAGAATGCTAGGAGCCTGGGGCGTGGCCATATGTGACTGATGGCCACAGGACTATAGAGTTGAGGAGTCAGCAGTCTGGAAGCATGTCTCACGGGTTCTGTCCCTTGTAGAATGTTCTACTGGGTCTAGGGAGTTAGCCTTGCTAAACCAGGCTATAGACTGCCCTACAAGGTCTCACAACACATGACTTAATCCTTCTAAAGCTCCACATTTTATGGGTACATCACACCATGGAAACATGTTCAAACTTTGAGTTATCTTAAGAAAACCTAGAACTTTTGTTCCTCTTCCCCTCTCTACTGAAGTTATCCAACGTGAGAGAGCTGGTTACTCTAAGTGCTAATGGAGGAGAGACCCACAGCATGCATCTCTGCTCCACAGGAGGAAGATGTCTTTCCATCAAAATGTCTCCTGCTTTGATGGCTATTCAGGACTCTGAAGTTGTATTTGTTTAAATGAGGAAAAGAAACCCTGGAACCTGATAATTGCTAAGAGTATTGACTTTGGAGGACAGGTTCAAGAGAAATGGGAGACAGGTTATTCTGACTCCAGGTTGGCCTCAGACTCCCTAGGTCATGGAGAAAATTCATAACCTTCTGATCTTCCTGATTCCACCTACCAAGCAGTAGGGTTACAGGTGAACACTACCTTAACCACATTTCTGCTGACTGTAGCTGATGGCCACTGCCTCCATTCTTAGCCCCATTTGATGCTTCTCCCCTGAAGCTTCACAAGTTTTCATTCATCCATAATTGGTATTGCCATCTTGTTTATAGTCTGGATAAGTCTCCTGTGATTTTCCTTTAATACTTTTAAATCCACACAGTGTTGTAGTGTATAAAGAGTTTTTAAATGGATTAATACATTCCAGGTTAGATGGCTTAATGTATAAATAATTGCAGTACAAGCATGAGAACATGTATTCCAGATTCCAGAATAATCCAGGCCTGAAAAGGCATGCCCATCACTTCAGTACTGAGAATACAGAGATCAGAAGATCCCTCACTGTGCTGGTCTGCTCCTGAGTCTTTGAGCTCCATGTTTAGTAAAAAAAACCCTGTTTCAGAAAATAAGGTAATGATCTATTGAAGAAAATTTTATATTAGCCTGTAGTTTCTACAAATGCCTAGGTGCACATTGTACACACGGAGATATACATACACTCATGTGTACATGCATACACCAATTCACCAATGCACACATGCACACACATTGCATTGGTCCAGAGGCAGGTTTTCTGCACTGCAATTCATATTCTGAAATGAAGACCAGGTGTAATCATTCATTGTTTTGTGCTATAATTTTATCCTCAGAAAACTGGCAAAAACAATAATTCTGTACCATAGGCTCTAGGGAGGATTTCAAGTGAAAATATAGGTAAGCATTTAAAGAATGTAGTTAGGCCACATGGGAACTTGTCCTATTCCTTTGACGACTACGCTATAGTTGCAACCATGACTAGACTATAAAAACTATTCATATTTCAAATGCTGCACCTTCTTGCCTCTTTTTGGTGTTCACAGAAAGCTTTCATCATCAGAGAAGGTGCCCCATCCTAGGTGTCATTCAATCTTGTGACCTCATTTGCTACATATTTTGAAATGATCTAATTCCTTGATATTTATGTTGTTTTTCTTTTTTTTTTTTTTTTGGTTTTTTGAAAAAAAACAAAAGAGTTTCTCTGTGTATCCCTGGCTGTCCTGGAACTCACTCTGTAGGCCAGGCTGGCCTCTGCCTCCCAAGTGCTGGGATTAAAGGTGTGTGCCACCACTGCCCGGCAATATTTATGTTCTTTATTATACTTATTTATTTATTTTTCCATTATGACCTATCCTTGCATCTTGGAATAACATTGAGTAGAACATTGTGAAAACAATTTTTCGATGTTATCATCAGTTTTTCAGCTTCATACATGTATACAATTCATTTTGATCATATTCACGCACTGTTACCATCTCTCAAGCCCTGACTAAATTTTGTTGACCTTCTTCCTCCCAAATAGTCTGTTTTCTACTTTCATGTCATCTTTTCATGATTCACTGATTATTCCATCTTTATGTCATTGTATGTTTCCTATTGATTCATTTGTCTGTCACTTCTAGTGTTATCCTATTGTGAAATGATATTATACAAAACAATGCAATTTCTCTTATGAAGAATGCTTTATGACATGAAATATGACATAAAGAAATATTTAGAAATTTTTCTCTGGGTTGATGACAAGGATATATGTTCCATAGTTCTTGTATGAACTATTATATACTACTTTGCTAAAAACCCTTTGATCTTTAGTGCAATTTATCTTTGAAGATTCTGTGTCAAATTATTCTCTAAATAACATATATTAATTGGATATGGGGATTAAATCACCATCATGTTTCTACATTTATTGGTTCCTAGAACTTAGTAGTGTTTATTCTATGAAATGGGTGCAGATACACACAAACTTACCTACATACAGATACACATATTAACTTTTGAAGAACAGTTCAATTAATACATCCTATTTGCTTATAATTTTCTCTTGAAATCCATTGTATTACATATGAGCATAGATGCCCTATCTTTCATTTTCCATTAATTTGCATTGTCTCTTTCCAACTTTTTGTTTTGTTTTCATTATGTGATTGCTTTTGCCCATAAAATGGATTTCTTACAAACAAAATTGGATAGTCTTTTGTCACCCAATCCAGCATTCCTGTCTTTAAATGCTGAGTTAAGACCATTTACACTTAAGGTTACTATTGATACACATATGCCAATTCCTGTTATTTGGGGAGTTTTTGGTTGAATTGAAGATTGACTCTGCACTTTATTCTTTATTCATCTTACAGAATTTTCTTTTATTGGGCTTTAAAATAGTTGATCTTTTTTTACTACCATTTCTCTAGTCCTCTTGTAGCATATGCTTGTTTCCTTGGTTCCTTTGGATATTTTTCTTCCTCTCCTCTGTTAAATATTGTGTTTTCTTTTATATAAGTTGAGCCCACAACTTTTCTGTGGCATCTTTATTCTATTGAGATATCAACAATGTGAACATGGATCAGAAAGGTCAAACAGAATACTTTAGCTGGTTGTAGAGAAACTGATCATAGAGTAGGAGACTTGCAATTCCAGACGAACTTCTTCACATGGTTTTGTGTCAAAACCTCTATCACAGGGTTGCTATGATCAAGGGTATGGGAAAAACTATTTAGTTGAGATTGGTGAGCAGAGACAAGAAACACCAGATCCTATGAGAGCTGTGTCTGAATTGGCCCTATTTTGGCTTCCTGCTTCTGTTTCATGAAGCTGAGCAGCTCCTTGACAAACAATTGTGCAAATGACTGAGGTGCTACTATCACCATCAAGATCATCAGCTCTTTATATAGTAACACTCGGCCTATTTTAAGCTGTTGATGCCCAGATGATTCCCTGAATGAAAATCTTGTGCTCCAAAAGGAATGGGGTGGATAAGCTACTACAAGCACAGGAACTGCCCTCATTCTGCACCATTGGTCATGTAGGAATGAAAGGGGAATACCAGCATAGTTTGTCTTTTCTACAGGTTTCTGTGGTTTTATGGGTGAGAAAGAGAAGCCTATCAAGGATGTATGTAAGGGGGAGTGGAGTGGAGAGAAAGCTCTAAACGATGCTACCTGCCTAACTATGCTGCTCTCTTTTCCAGATTTTTTGCATCCATTTAGAGATCTCACAGCTCTTCTCAAGGATTGGGACACTATTCCCAAATGGAGTGGCTCTCAGTTTTTCTCTAAATCACAGCCTACAGTTCTCATGCCAAAGGCATGTGCATTTGCATGTAGGTACAAGTCACAATGAGAACAATATTTACTCGAATTTTTCAGCTACTCTTGAATATCTAACTAATTTGTTAAAGTTCTTTGTTCTCCACTGTACTCCTGAAAAGAACTGGACAATTGTGACATAATAACAGAAAAACAGAAGAGTGCTTCATGTCCCTCAAGGATTCTCTGCTTTCTAGTTTTCAAAATATTAAATGAGGACCCAGCCTTTCTAGCACAAGAAACATGGCTGTTCACCTACAGGTTGTGACTCTCATTCATGATTCCATATTGCTTATATGATAGGTCCCTTCCAGTGACTGATG
Organism: Tokudaia tokunoshimensis; assembly: GCA_036184795.1. NCBI lineage: Eukaryota > Metazoa > Chordata > Mammalia > Rodentia > Muridae > Tokudaia > Tokudaia tokunoshimensis. Next base: position 23,129,846 of record BTHU01000001.1, on the reverse strand, counting down.
GAAGATATGGCTTGTGCCAACACCTTCCATTTTCCTACACCTGAGAAGAAATCTCAGCCCTAGAACAGAAAGAACATAGGTTTCAGAGTTCTATCTCGTCCTAATATAACAGGAAATTCTTAGGAACTGTACTGGAACCATCAATTACCTCATATCGTGTTTATCTTCAGATAGAATGATAGTATAAACTGGATTTAAAAGAAGTTTCTAGTGCTTCTGGAAGGGTGGTAAACTACTTAATCTCTGTAATTTTGTTTCCCGTCCCTATAGACCTGTGCCAGACATTCTTTCATAGTTGCTTGGTCCTGACAGAGATTATCATGTGTTCATATCTCTGTTTCTTTGCAGGAATGCCAGTGGAAAATTCTCAAGTATGGTTCCAACCTCCCAGACCTGGAACATTAACAACACATTAGGGAATGAAAGTTACAACACTGAAATTTTCTCCTGTGTCACCAGTTTCAATAGCCTGGATTTTCTTACTACCATCATTGCTGTGGTTGGGCTTACAGGAAATGCCATAGTGCTGTGGCTTCTCACCTTTCACATACATAGGATTCCTTTCTCCACCTATGTCCTCAACCTTGCTGGTGCAGATTTCTTATACCTTTGCACTCAGATTTTGCATTCCCTGCAGTGTATCCTTCAGTTAGATACCAGCTACTTTTATTTTCTCATCATCATATTAATGTTTTCTTACCTGGCAGGTTTGTGTATGATTGCAGCCATCAGTGTTGAGCGCTGCCTATCTGTTATGTGGCCCATCTGGTATCACTGCCAAAGACCAAGACACACATCAGCCATCATGTGTGCTCTGCTCTGGGTTTTCTGTCTACTGTTGAGCCTCCTTGTAGAGGAAGGCTGTGGCTTGCTATTCAGTGATCATGAATATTATTTCTGTACTACTAGTATACTTATTACTATTGCATTTGTAATAGTATTATCTGTGGTTCCTTTTGTGTTCAATGTGGCTCTCTTGATCAAGATTTTCTGTGGCTCACACAGGATTCCTTTGACCAGGTTCTATGTGACCATTGCTCTCACAGTGGTGGTCTTCTTATTCTTTGGCCTTCCCTGTGGGATCTATTTTTTCCTCTTGCCATTGATTATGAATTTTCAAGACACTGTCTATTACAATGTTAATAAAGTGATAATATGCCTGTCCTGTGTTAACAGCTGTGCCAATCCCATAATTTATTTCCTAGTTGGCTCCATTAGGCACCGCAGGTTAGAACGGCAGACTCTGAAGCTACTTCTACAGAGAGCCATGCAGGACACTCCTGAGAAAGAGAGTAGAAAAAGTGGTTCTTCACAAGTCTTGGAAACTGCAAACAATCTGGATCAGTAGTTGAGTGAGCACTTGATCACATATAGTTTCTCTGAGAGTCAATTTTGCCTTTATCTATGTAGGAAATTTTTACAGTATTGTTTGATCGGTAGGAAAAAAATAATCATTTTAATTTTTTTTGTTTTTTGTTTTTGTTTTTTTCGGTGGTATAACTTTTTTTTTTAATTTAATTTTATTTTATTTTTTTAATTTACATTCCAAATCACTTCCCCTTTCCCGTTTCCTCCCTCCCCGAAAGTCCCATAAGCCCCCTTCCCTCCCTCTTTTCTCCGTTCAACCCCCTCTCATTACTCTGTCCTGGCGTTCCCCTACATCCAGTCTTTCCAGGACCAGGGGTCTCTCCTTCCATCTTTTTAGAAATCTATTGATATGCTGATTGTGTCTAGGGTATTCTGAGATTCTGGGTCAATATCCCCTTATCAGTGACTTCATACCATGTGTAATCTTTTGTGATTGGGTTACCTCACTAAGGATGATATTTTCAAGTTCTGACCATTTGCCTAGGAATTTCGTGAATTCATTGTTTTTAATTGCAGAGTAGTATTCCATTGTGTAAATATACCACATCTTCTGAATCCATTCCTCCGTTGAGGGACATCTGGGTTCTTTCCAGCTTCTGGCTATTATAAATAAGGCTGCTATGAATATAGTGGAGCATGTGTCCTTATTGCATGCAGGTAAAGTCTCTGGGTATATGCCCAGGAGTGGTATAGCCGGATCCTCCGGAAGTGTCATGCCCAGTTTTCTGAGGAGCCGCCAGACTGCTTTCCAGAGTGGTTGTACCAGCCTGCAATTCCACCAGCAGTGGAGGAGTGTTCCTCTTTCTCCACATCCTCACCAACAACTGCTGTCTCCTGTGTTTTTGATCTTAGCCATCCTGACTGGTGTGAGATGGAATCTCAGGGTTGTTTTGATTTGCATTTCCCTAATGACTAAGGATGATGAACATCTCTTTAGGTGCTTCTCAGCCATTAGATATTCTTCAGGTGAGAACTCTTTGTGTAGCTCTGTACCCCATTTTTTAATAGGGTTACTTGCCTCTCTGGAGTTTAACTTCTTGAGTTCTTTGTATATCTTGGATATTAGCCCTCTGTCGGATGTAAGGTTGGTAAAGATCATTTCCCAGTTAGTTGGTTGCCGCTTTGTCTTTTTGACGGTGTCTTTTGCCTTGCAAAAACTTTGTAATTTAATGAGGTCCCATTTGTCTATTCTTGATCTTAGAGTATAAGCTATTGGAGTTCTGTTCAGGAAATTCTCCCCTGTGCCCATATGTTCAAGGTTCTTCCCTAGTTTCCCTTCTATTAGTTTCAGTGTGTCTGGTTTTATGTGGAGATCTTTGATCCACTTAGAATTGAGCTTAGTGCAAGGAGATAAGGATGGGTCAATTTGCATTCTTCTGCATGTTGACCTCCAGCTGAGCCAGCACCATTTGTTGAAAAGGCTATCTTTTTTCCACTGGATGGTTTTAGCTCCTTTGTCAAAGATCAAGTGACCATAGGAGTGTGGATTCATTTCTGGGTCTTCAATTCTGTTCCATTGATCTACATGTCTGTTACTGTACCAATACCATGCAGTTTTTAACACTATTGCTCTGTAGTACAGCTTGAGGTCCGGGATACTGATTCCCCCAGAGGTTCTTTTACTCTTGAGAATAGTTTTAGCTATTCTGGGTTTTCTGTTATTCCAGATGAATTTTTGAATTGCTCTTTCTAACTCTATGAAGAATTGAGTTGGGATTTTGATGGGGATTGCATTGAATCTGTGTATTACTTTTGGTAAGATGCTCATTTTTACTATATTAATCCTGCCAATCCATGAGCATGGCAGATTTTTCCATCTTCCGAGGTCTTCTTCAATTTCTTTCTTCAGAGACTTGAAGTTCTTGTCATACAGATCTTTCACTTGTTTGGTTAGCGTCACGCCAAGATACTTAATATGGTTTGTGGCTATCGTAAAGGGTATTATTTCTCTTACTTCTTTCTCAGCCTGCTTATCCTTTGAGTATAGGAAGGCTTCTGACTTGCTTGAGTTGATTTTATATCCGGCCACTTTGCTGAAGTCGTTTATCAGCTGTAGGAGTTCTCTGGTGGAGTTCTTTGGGTCGCTTATGTATACTATCATATCGTCTGCAAATAGTGATAGTTTGACTTCTTCCTTTCCAATTTGTATCCCTTTGACCTCTTTTTCTTGTCTAATTGCTCTAGCTAGAACTTCAAGTACTATATTGAAAAGATATGGAGAGAGAGGGCAGCCTTGTCTGGTCCCTGATTTTAGTGGGATTGCTTCAAGTTTCTCTCCGTTTAGATTGATGCTGGCTACTGGTTTGCTGTAAATTGCTTTTACTATGTTTAGATATGGGCCTTGAATTCCTGATCTTTCCAAGACCTTTAGCATGAAAGGATGCTGAATTTTGTCAAATGCTTTCTCAGCATCTAATGAGATGACCATGTGGTTTTTTTCTTTGAGATTGTTTATGTAGTGGATTACATTGATGGATTTCCTTATATTGAACCATCCCTGCATCCCTGGGATGAAGCCTACTTGATCGTGGTGAATGATCGTTTTGATGTGTTCTTGGATTCGGTTGGCAAGAATTTTATTGAGTATTTTTGCATCGATATTCATAAGAGAGATTGGCCTGAGATTCTCTTTCTTTGTCGGATCTTTGTGTGCTTTTGGTATTAGTGTAATTGTGGCTTCATAGAACGAGTTGGGTAGTGTTCCTTCTGTTTCTATTTTGTGGAACAGTTTGAAGAGTATTGGTGTTAGGTCTTCTTTGAAGGTCTGATAGAATTCTGCACTAAAACCATCTGGACCTGTGCTTTTTTTGGTTGGAAGACTTCCAATGACAACTGCTATTTCTTCAGGGGTTATAGGACAGTTTAGATGGTCTATTTGATCCTCATTTAATTTTGGTATTTGATATCTGTCAAGGAAATTTTCCATTTCCTCAAAAATTTCTAGTTGTGTTGAATAGAGGTTTTTGTAGTAGGATCTGATGATTTTTGGAATTTCCTCAGTTTCTGTTGTTATCTCTCCCTTTTCGCTTCTGATTTTATTAATTTGGATACTATCTCTGTGCCCTCTGGTTAATCTGGCTAAGAGCTTATCTATCTTGTTGATTTTCTCAAAGAACCAACTCCTCGTTTTGTTGATTCTTTGTATGGTTTTATTTGTTTCTACTTGATTGATTTCAGCCCTGAGTTTGATGATTTCCTGCCTTCTACTCCTCTTTGGTGTATTTGCTTCTTTTTGTTCCAGGCCTTTCAGGTGTGCCATTAAGCTGTTAGTGTATGCTGTCTCCCGTTTCTTTTTGGCGGCACTCAGGGCTATGAATTTTCCTCTTAGCACTGCTTTCATTGTGTCCCATAAGTTAGGGTATGTTGTGCCTTCATTTTCATTAACTTTCAAAAAGTCTTTGATTTCTTTCTTTATTTCCACCTTGACCAAGTTATCATTGAGTAGAGCATTGTTCAGCCTCCATGTGTACGTGGGTTTTCTTTTGTTTTTGTTGCCATTGAAGACCACCCTTATTCCATAGTGATCTGATAGGAGGCATGGGATTATTTCTATCTTCTTGTATCTGTTGAGGTCTGATTTGTGACCAATTATATGGTCAATTTTGGAGAAGGTACCATGAGGAGCTGAGAAGAAGGTGTATTCTTTAGCTCTAGGATGAAATGTTCTATATATATCAGTTAGTTCCATTTGGTCCAAGGCTTCAATTAGATTCACTGTGTCCCTGTTTAGTTTCTGCTTTCCTGAACGATCCATTTCAGAGAGCGGGGTGTTGAAGTCACCCACTATTATTGTGTGCGGTGCGATGTGTGCTTTGAGTTTTAGTAAAGTTTCTTTTACGAATGAGGGTGCCCTTGCATTTGGAGCATAGATATTCAGGATTGAGAGTTCTTGATGGTGGATTTTTCCCTTGATCAGTATGTAGTGTCCTTCTGTGTCTTTTTTGATGACTTTGGGTTGAAAATCAATTTTATCCGATATTAGGATGGCTACTCCACCTCGTTTCTTGGGGCCATTTGCTTGTAAAATTGTTTTCCAGCCTTTTACTCTGAGGTAGTGTTTGTCTTTGACACTGAGGTGCGTTTCCTGCATGCAGCAAAATGCTGGGTCCTGTTTACGTATCCAGTCTGCTAGTCTATGTCTTTTAATTGGGGAATTGAGACCATTGATATTAAGAGAGATTAAGGCATAGTGATTATTGCCATCTGCCATTCTTGACGCTATCTTTATGTTTGAGTGGTTATCTACTTTTGGGTTTGATTCAAGAAGGTTATTATCTCATTTTTTCCAGGGTGTTGTTTCTCTCCCTGTATTGGAGGTTTCCACCTATTATCCGTTGCAGGGCTGGATTTGTGGAAAGATATTGTGAAAATTTGGTTTTATCATGGAATATCTTGGTCTCTCCATCTATGGTGATTGAGAGTTTTGCTGGGTATAGTAGTCTAGGCTGGCATTTGTGCTGTCTTAGTGTCTGCATGAGATCTGCCCAGGATCTTCTGGCTTTCATAGTCTCTGGTGAGAAGTCTGATGTGATTCGGATAGGTCTTCCTTTGTATGTTACTTGGCCCTTTTCTCTTACTGCATTTAGTATTCTTTCTTTGTTTAGAACATTCGGTGTTTTGATTATTATGTGACGGGAGGTATTTCTGTTCTGGTCCAGTCTGTTTGGAGTTCTGTAGGCTTCTTGTATGTTCATCGGCATCTCTCTCTTTAAGTTAGGGAAGTTTTCCTCCATAATTTTGTTGAAGATGTTTACTGGCCCTTTAAGTTGCAAATCTTCACTCTCATCTATACCTATAATCCTTAGGTTTGGTCTTCTCATTGTGTCCTGGATTTCCTGGATGTTTTGGGTTACGCGTTTTTTGCATTTTGCATTTTCTTTGACTGTTGAGTCGATGCTTTCTATGGAATCTTCAGCACCTGAGATTCTTTCTTCCATCTCTTGTATTCTATTGTTGATGTTTGCATCTATGACTCCTGATTTCTTCCCAAGGTTTTCTATCTCCAAAGTTGTCTCCCTTTGTGATTTCTTAGTTGTTTCTACTTCCTTTTTTAGTTCCTGGATGGATTTGCTGAGATCCTTCACTTGTTTGTTTGTATTTTCCTGTATTTCTTTAAGGTATTTTTGCATTACCTCTTTCAGGATTTCTTCCTGATGACCCACGTTCTCCTGCATTTCTCTGAGCGATTTTTGTGTTTCCTCCTCATGGGATTCCATCTGTTGATCCATCGTCTCCTGCATTTCTTTAAGCAGTTCTCGTGTTTCCTTTGTAAGGGCATCTAACCGTTGATTCATTTCTTTAAGCAATTTTTGTGTTGCCTCCTTATGGGCATCCGTCTGTTGACCCATATTCTTCTGCATTTCTTTATGCAAATTTTGTGATTCCTTTGTGAGTGCATCTACCCGTTGATTCATCTCGTTAAGCGATTTTTGTGTTGTCTCCTTGTGCGCCTCCATCTTTTGATCCATGTTCTCCCGCATTTCTCTAAGCGATTTTTGTGTTTCCTTTGTAAGGGCTTCTAACCGTTGATTCATGGTCTCCTGTAACTCTTTATGAGATTTATTTGTGTCCTTCTTGTGATCCTCTAATAGCATCATGAGAAGTGATTTTAAATCCAGATCTTGTCTTTCGGGTGTGGTGGGGTATCCAGGACTTGCTGCTGTTGGAGAGTTGGGTTCGGATGGTCCCACATTACTTTGATTACTGTTAGTAACATTCCTACGTTTGCCTTTTGCCATCTGGATACCTCTGGTGTTAGTTGGTCCTGCTGCCACTGGCTGTTGGTTGGACCTCCTGTGAGCCTGCAAAGCTATTTCTGCTCCCCCTGGATTACCAGGATTCCCCTGGCACCGATTTCTGGGGCCTGCCTGCTCCTGAGTGACTTTGGAGCCCTAATGTGCTTTGCCCCAAGTGATCTTATATTGGGGAGGCCTTGCACATCTAAAGGCTCAGCCTAGTGGATTCCTGGAGCAGAGGTCGCCAAAGGGAGGCTGGCAGGCCCCTGCCCTGTGCAGGGGTGTGTGATCTCTCCTGGGGGGGGAGGGGGCGTCCCTCTGCCAGGCAGAAGTCCCACAGCAGATCTGGCGCGCTGGTCACTGCAGATCAGCCCAGCACCTGGGAGCAGGTTACACACAAGCTGCCTGAACCCGAAGTGATATTATGCCTCTCTGTCTCTGAGCCTGGTGGTCCCAACTACCTGGTCACTGGAGCAAAGATGGCGGAGGGCACTCTCCGTGGCGCTGCTCACCCTGTGGTCACGATGGCCCGCCGATCTGGCACCCAGACGACCACAGCGCCAACCCGCCCTCGGGCACAGAAGGAAGCCCCAACAGGCCGTGTCCCAAGTGATGTTATATCGGGGGGAGAGCCTGGGTACCGGTCTCTCCAGCGCAGTCCGCGGGAACAGAGGTCGCGGAAGGGAAGCTGGCAGGCTCCCTCCCTGCGCGGGGTCCCTCCACCAGGCAGAAGGTCCCACCGCGGAACTGGCGCGCTGGTTACTGCAGATCAGCCCAGCACCTGGGAGCAGGTTACACACAAGCTGCCTGAAACCGAAGCGATATTATGCCTGTCTGTCTCTGAGCCTGGCGGTCCCAACTACCTGGTCACTGGAGCAAAGATGGCGGAGGGCAGTCTCCGTGGCGCCGCTCACCCTGTGGTCACGATGGCCCGCCGATCTGGCACCCAGACGACCACAGTGCCAACCCGCCCTCGGGCACAGACGGAAGCCCCAACAGGCCGTGTCCCAAGTGATGTTATATCGGGGGGAGAGCCTGGGTACCGGTCTCTCCAGCGCAGTCCGCTGGAACAGAGGTCGCGGAAGGGAAGCTGGCAGGCTCCCTCCCTGCGCGGGGTCCCTCCACCAGGCAGAAGGTCCCACCGCGGAACTGGCGCGCTGGTTACTGCAGATCAGCCCAGCACCTGGGAGCAGGTTACACACAAGCTGCCTGAAACCGAAGCGATATTATGCCTGTCTGTCTCTGAGCCTGGCGGTCTCAACTACCTGGTCACTCATAACTTTTTATTATTTTATTTTCTAAGTTTTTTTATTTACATTCCAAATCATTTCCCCTTTCCTGTTTCCTCTCTCCCTGAAAGTCCCATAAGTCTCCTTCCCTCCCTCTGTTCCCCACTCAACCCCCTCTCACTTCTCTGTCCTGGCATTCCCCTACATCCAGTCTTTCCAGGACCAGGGGTCTCTCCTTCCATCTTCTTGGAAATCTATTGATATGTGAATTGTGTCTAGGGTATTCCGAGATTCTGGGTTAATATCTCCTTATCAGTGACTGCATACCATGTGTGTTCTTTTGTGATTGGGTTACCTCACTAAGGATGATATTTTCAAGTTCTGACCATTTGCTTAGGAATTTCGTGAGTTCATTGTTTTTAATTGCAGAGTAGTATTCCATTGTGTAAATATACCACACCTTCTGAATCCATTCCTCCATTGAGGTATGAACCTTGAACATATGGGCACAGGGGAGAATTTCCTGAATAGAATTCCAATAGCTTATGCTCTAAGACCAAGAACTGACAAATAGGACCTCATAAAATTACAAAGTTTCTGTAAGGCAAAAGACACTGTCAAAAAGACAAAGCGGCAACCAACTAACTGGGAAATGATCTTTACCAACCCTACATCTGACAGAGGGCTAATATCCAATATATACAAAGAACTCAAGAAGTTAGACTCCAGGGAGCCAAGTAACCCTATTAAAAAATGGGGTACACAGCTAAACAAAGAGTTCTCACCTGAAGAATATCTAATGGCTGAGAAGCACCTAAAAAGATGTTCATCATCCTTAGTCATTAGGGAAATGCAAATCAAAACAACCCTGAGATTCCATCTCACACCAGTCAGAATGACTAAGATTAAAAACACAGGAGACAGCAGTTGTTGGCGAGGATGTGGAGAAAGAGGAACACTCCTCCACTGCTGGTGGGATTGCAAGCTGATACAACCACTCTGGAAAGCAGTCTGGCGGTTCCTCAGAAAACTGGGCATGACACTCCCAGAGTATCCGGCTATACCACTCCTGGGCATATACCCAGAGGTTTTACCTGCATTCAGTAAGGACACATGCTCCACTATGTTCATAGCAGCCTTATTTATAATAGCCAGAAGCTGGAAAGAACCCAGATGTCCCTCAATGGAGGAATGGATTCAGAGGATGTGGTATATTTACACAATAATCATTTTATAGATGTTGGTAGAAATGGGCTTGTTACACAGAAAATGAGTGCATTGCCCTCAAGCTGCCTTATGTGGGCCTCACTGCATCCCCTTCTGATATAACCCTTGTAATCATGTGGGGCCAGAACAGCTTCCACTATGAACAAATGTCTCCCTCAGAACAAGGATCATGGTAGTTTCACAAAGGTCAAATTTTCTTCCATCATTAATCTTGATAAAGATTAAATGAATATTACATTTTAAAGAAATGTTCCTATTTTTTACAAGATTTTTCCTAAATATTAAAAGAAATTAATGGAATTGTCCACAATTCTGGTTCCTTCAATATCCTCACACTTTAAAATATGTGCATAATTTTAAAATGTTTCTTATGTAAATTACTTAGTAAAAATATATGCATTTTTAAAACTGCCTATCCTAAATCTCCATTAACCCATTAGAGTCTTCAACTTCAAGTATCTGTCATTTTCACACACTGAAATGATAAGCACAGGTTTTATCCATCAACATCCAAGCATATTCAAAGGTAGAGGGAGACTGTCTCTTGTTTCTCTCTTTGCCTTGGTTAACATTCCATGGTCATGCCTTTCCTCTTCTTCCCTTGTCTTTGTTCTGATTCTCTCTCTATGACTGTCTCATCCCTCATAAAAAAAATTTCAATGAGTGTCATTGAACTTATCTTCTCTTGGAACTGAACCTCTGCCAAATGTACAATATTCCCAGGAGTGTGTAGCATCCATAACTTGAATTGTGCATGTTTACATACATTTTCTCTTGGAAATATTTTGTTTGTAATAGAATGACATCACTGTCTCCTTTCTCTTTCCTCCTTCTAGCCCTTCCTTGCTAACATCCCTTAAGCCCTTTGTGTCTCCCCTCCTAAATAAATAAATCATTTTTGATTATTAGTGTTACACGCACATGCACACTATATATGTGTGTGTGAAAAATAAATATATGTGTAAAGTAAACCTGCTGAGTCTATTTTTGTAGTTTGTGTACATTTAAATTCAAGGTTGACCATTTTGTATTTGACAACCATTAAAGGAGCTCACCCTTGGGAGAGGTTAATTCTCCTTTTCCCAGTAGTCATTGACTGCCTGTAGTTCTTTGTCTAGGGGTGAGAGACTGTAAAATTTCCTCCTTTCACATTGACATACCTATTGATATTGCCATTGTCCCTATCTTGTTTACACAGCCATTCCTAGGACAGACATTTTCACAGCAGACTTCCTGGCATTCTGGCTCTTACGATCTTTCTGGAACTTCTTCCATGATGTTCCTTGAAGCATAGATAGAGGAGCTGTGATGAAGATATGTTCACTGGGCTAGGATACCCACAATCTGAGATCATCCCTTCCAGTTATACATCTGACAGAGGATTAGTACTCAAAATATATAAAAAATTCCAAAAACAAAGAGTCCAAAAACCAAATTGCCATTTGAAAAATGGGCCTTGGATATAAACAGGGAGTTCTCAGGAGAATAAATAAAAATTGCTAATACAATCTTGAAAAGGCTTTTACCATCCTTAGTATTTGTAAAAATGCAAATTAAAACAACTTTTACATTTCATGTCATCCCAGACAGCATGCCTGAAATCAACAAACAACTGACAACAAATTCTGTCAAGGTTGTGGAGAAAGCAGATCCCCCTTTCACTCTTGGTAGGTAGTCACTCTGGAAAACAGGATGAAGAATCTTCAAAGGACTTAAACTGTATCTGTCATATGACTCAGCTATACTACTCACTGGCATTCGACCAAAGAACTGAACATTCTGTTCCACAGGTACATGTTCACCAGTGTTCATTGGCACATTTTTCACAATAGCAGGGAAATGGGAACAATCCAAATGTCTTCAACTGATGACTGGAAAATGAACATGTGGTACATATAAAATTGAATACCATTCAACTGTAAAAAATGAAATCAGGAAATTTGAAGATAAACCTAGAAAACTTCTTGAGTAAGATGATGCTTTCTATAAAATACATATTTTGTGTGATTATCACAATGTCAAATTCCATTTCTCCATTGTTGAATGCCTAGGTCTTTTATGTACTGAATGCTGTAACTAATGCTCCAATAAACATACAACATTGTCTTTTTATTTGAGGTAGAAGTGTTTTTTTCTGTATTTTGGCCTGGCATTTTTTTCTTTTGTATTATTATTTTGTATTGGTTATTTTATTTATTTACATTTCAAATGTTATACCCCTTCCAAGTTTCCCCTCCACAAACCCCCATCCCCTCCTTATGCTTTTATGAGGGTGCTGTCCCACCAACCCACTCCCACCTCAGCACCCTAGCATTCCCCTACTTGGGTCATCCAGCTTCCACAGGACAAAGGACTCCCCTCCCATTGACGCCATATAAAACAGTCCTCTGCTACACATGCAATTGGCATCATGGGCTGCTCCATGTGTACACTTTGGTTGGTGGTTTAGTCCCTGAGAGCTTTGGATAGTCTGTTTGGTGGATAATGTCATTCTTCCTATGGGGTTTCAAACCCCTTCAGCTCTTTCAGTCCTTCCCCTAATGCCTCCATTGGAGTCTCCATACACAGTCCAATGATTGCCTGCATGCATCTGCATCTATATTGATAGAGCTCTGACTTTTATTTTAATCTGTCCATAGTGGGCATGTGGTATCAATATAAATTTTGGGTTTGTTTGTTTTGGTCTTTGAGCTTAGGGTTTTGGGTTTTTGTTATTGTTCTTGTATTGTTATTGGTGTTTTCGGGGTTTTTTGTTTGTTTTTTGCTGAAATGCATTACAAGTCACAATGTTTTGATTATCATATAAAGAGAAGGACTATTGTGCCTTATGAATTCAGGGCTCTCTCTATGACTGAAGGGCTCTCTCTATATGCCCCTATATAGAATGTAATGGAGATATGACTATATGGAAGGAGAACAACACTCACATCATGGAAGACATAACAAAATGTGACAGAGAAAGGCCAGACATATACATCAAAAAAACCTTTGATCTGTGCCCAAGAGCAGATATAGTGCTCTAGCTACCCTAACATCACCCACATCCAGAGACAGATTGACTCCAAGGAGTTCTGACACACCTAAACTCTCAGGTGAATCCTGCACCCTGGTTCCAATACATACCTTACCTGGGACTACATGGGCCGAGAGGACAGAGGACCTCCTGCACTGCCAGAGACACACTTTCCTTCCTTTCCAATCTGCCACAGGGAGCACATCTTGTCCTCCAGACATCTGCCCCACACTTTCCACGCCCAGAGACAGCTTAACCCCAAGGAGTTCTGACACAGCTAGACTCATAGATCAGCCTCACAAGACCTCTTCCCATTCCCAGAGACAGCCTGACCCAAGGAAGCTCAATAAAACCAGGCTCACAGCAGAGACAGGCTTCGGTCACAGACAGTAAGGGCAGTTAATACCACAGATAACCACATAGTTAGAGTCAAGAAGAAGAACATAAGCAACAGAAAACAAGGCTATTTGGCATCATCAGAAAATAATTCTCCCTCCACAGCAAGCCCTGGGTACCTGCAACATAACAGAAAAGCAGAACTGATTTAAAATCACATATAATTATGATAGAGGACTTTAAGAAGGACATACACAACTCCCTTAAGGAAATACAGAAGAACACAGGAAAAGATGTAGAAACCATTAAAGAGGGAACACATAAACGACCTTAAGAATAGATGAAAACACAATCAAACAGGTGAAGGATTTGAACAAAACCATCCAGGATCTAAAAAGGAAAATAGAAACTATAAAGAAATCACAAAAGGAAACAACTCTGGAGAGAGAAAACCTAGGAGAAAGATCAAGAGTCAAAAATGCAAGCATCACCAACAGAACACAAAAGAGCAAAGAGAGAATCTCAGGTGCAGAAGATACCATAGAAAACATTGACACAACAGTCAAAGAAAATGCAAAATGCAAAAAGCATGTAACCCAATACATCCAGGAAATCCAGACAATAAGACCAACCCTAAGCATAATAGGTACAGTAGAGAGTGAAGATTCCAAACTTAAAGGGCCAGTAAATATCTTCAACAAAATTATAGAAGAAAATTTCCCTAACCTAAGGAAAGAGATTTGCATAATCATACATAAAGCCTATAGAACTCCAAATAGATTGGACCAGAAAAAAATTCCATTAAAAAAAAGTGATTTCTTAATATCTCTTAACATCAATGGACTCACTTCTCCAATTGAAAGACACAGATTTGCAGAGTAGACATGTATACAGGACCCAACATTTTGCTGCATTCAGGAAACCCACCTCAGTCACAACGACAGACACTACCTCAGAGTAAAAGGCTGGAAAACAAGTTTTGAAGCAAATAGTCCTAAGAAAAAGGCTGGAGTAGCCATTCTAATATCAAATAAAATCGACTTTCAATCAAAAGTTATCAAAAAATATAAGGAAGGAAACTTCATACTCATCAAAGGAAAAAAATCTACCGAGATGAACTCTGATTTCTGAACATCTATGCTCCAAATGCTAGGGTACCCATATTCATAAAAGAAACTTTACTAAAGCTCAAAGAACACATTGCACCTCACACACTAATAGTAGGAGACTTCAATACCCCACTCTCATCAACGGAAAGATCATGGAAACACAAACTAAATAGAGACACAGTGAAACAGAAGTTATGGACCAAATAGATTCAACAGATACAAATTGAACATTTTATCCTAAAGCAAAAGAATATGCCTTCTTCTCAGCACCTCGTGATGCCTTCTCCAAATTTGACTATATAATCCATCACAAAGCAGGCCTCAACAGATTCAAGAAGATTGAAATAATCCCATGTATCCTATCAGATCACCACAGGCCAAGGCTGGTCTTCAATAGCAATAAAAACAACAGGAAGCCCACCGCACAGAATGGTAAATTGTTCAAGAAGAAAGAAAAAGAGAAAGAAAGAAAGAAAGAAAGAAAGAAAGAAAGAAAGAAAGAAAGAAAGAAAGAAAGAAAGAAATTAAAGACTATAAGAATGCCAAGACAGAGAAGCGAGAGGGGGTTGAATGGGGAAAAGAGAGAGGGAAGGGGGCTTATGGGACTTTTGGGGAGGGAGGAAATGGGAAAGGGGAAATGATTTTGAATGTAAATAAAAAAAACTTAGAAAATAAAAAAAAGAAATTGTTTGTAAATAAAAATATTGGACTCACAAAAAAAAGAAAAAAAAGAATTTAATGAAAATAAGTCACATCATACACAAAATTATGGAACTCAATGAGAACAGTGAGAGCTAAGAGGAAAACTCATAGCTCTGAGTGCCTCCAAAAATTCAAGGCCCATACCTAAACATAGTGAAAGCAATATACAGCAAACCAGTAGCCAACATGAAACTAAATGAAGATAAACTTGAAGCAATCCCACTAAAATAAGGAACTAGACACGGAGGCCCACTCTCTCCCTATCTATTCAATATAGTACTTGAAGTTCTACCTAGAGCAATTAGACAACAAAAGGATACAAATTGGAAAGAAGTAAAAATATCACTCTTTGCAGATGATATGATAGTATAGCTAAGTAACCCCAAAAGCTCCACCAGAGAACTTGTACAGACTGATAAACAACTTCAGCAAAGTGGCTGGATATAAAATTAACTCAAACAAATCAGAGGTCTTCCTCTACTCAAAGGATAAACAGGCTAAGCAAGAAATTAGGGAAACAACACCATTCACAATAGTCACAAACAATATAAAATATCTTGGTGTGACTATAACTAAGCAAGTGAAAGATCTGTATGTCAAGAACTTCAAGTCTCTGCAGAAAGAAATAGAAAAAGACATCAGAAGATGGAAAGATCTCCCATGCTTGTCAATTGGAAGGATTAATATAGTGAAAAAATAGACCATCTTGCCTAAAGTCATCTACAGGTTCAATGCAATCCTCATCAAAATTCCAACTCAATTTTTCACAATTAGAAGAAAAATTCTCAAATTCATCTGAAATAACAAAACACCCATGATAGCAAAAACTATTCTCAACAATAAAAGAACTTCTAGCAGAATCAATATCCCTGACCTCAAGCTGTATTACAGAGCAATAGTGATAAAAACTGCAGGGTATTGGTACAGATGTCAGGCAGGTAGATCAATGGATTAGAATTGAAGACCCAGAAATGAACCCACACACCTATGGCCACTTGATCTTTGACAAAAGAGTTAAAACCATCTGATGAACAAAAGACAGCATTTTCAGCAAATGGTGCTGGTTCAACTGGTGGTTTACATGTAGAAGAATGCAAATTGACCCATAATTATCTCCCTGTACAAAGCTCATGTCCAAGTGCTTCAAGGACCTCCACATAGAAACAGATGCACAGAAACTTGTAGAAGAGAAAGTGTGGAAAAGCCTTGAACACATGGGCACAGGGGAAAAGTTCCTGAACAGACCTACAATGGCTTATGCTCTAAGATCAAGAATCAACAAACGGAGCCTCATAAATTGCAAAGCTTCTGTAAGACAAAGGACACTGTCAAGACTGCAAAATGGCAACCAATAGATTGGGAAAAGATCTTTCCCATTCAACATTAGGTAGAGGGCTAAAAGCCAATATATACAAAGTACTCAAGAAGTTAAACTTCAGAGAACCCAATAACCCTATCAAAAATGGGGAATATAGCTAAACAGAATTCTCAACTGAGGTAACTCGAATGGCCAAGAAGGAACTAAAGAAATTTTCACACATGTGCCTTTGTCCTGATGCCCAAATCCAACTGAGACAAGAAAATTTCCTTAAGAAAAACTGCCAAGAAAGACTTGGAACTGAAGTAGAACCTGATAGAAGAGCATCAAAAGTGTGTGGACACCTACAAGTACCTCTTCATCTTCTCTGTGGCCAACATTAGGAACAGCAAGCAGAAGGACGTGCGAAATGCCTATAAGCACTCCTTTTTACCAACTCCACAAAGGAGGAGGTGAATGCGTGATTCACAAAGTATACAGAAATGGATTTTGGTCAAACAGGGAATGAAGGAACTTTAACTGAGAGCCTGGATCCAGGGCCCCTGAAGCAGTTCCCTCATTCTATAGAGCCACAGCTGAGGTAGCTGGGACTGCCCACTGCCCTCAAGAAAAGTGTGGTGACCCTGCTTTCTGCTATGAAGTATGCAAAGAGGGTAACATGCTGACTCCAGAGCAGTCCTTTTTCTGAAGCTCTTTGCATAATAGATGGCTGAATTCAAAGTGATCTTTAAATACATGTGGGATGCCCAGTAGGAAAGATTCCAGCAGACAGATGATGACCTTCACAAGAGTACGCCTGAGTCAGAGCTAGAGTCTGAGGAGGAGGATGACACCTGACTCTGAGAGCCAGGACTAAGACCTTCCAGCAAGTTCTTCATCTCCACTGAATCCCCCAGGACTGCTGTCACCACTCTGGAGGGAACAGCTATTTATATTGCTATGGAGAAAGACAAGGGAAGGTGCTAGGGAATGATGTTGTTTCTATAAAGAATAAAATCATGTCTGCAAGTGTTCCCTGTAGAGAGCAGGAGATAAAAAAAGAAATGTTCAACATCCTTAGTCATCAGGGATATGCAAAGCAAAACAACACTGAGATTCTACCCAACACCAGTCAGCAATGCAATGTGAAGATTAAAAATTCAGGTGAGAGCAGATGCTCACAAGGATGTGGAGATGGAGGGACACTCCTCCATTGCTTGTGGGCTTGCAAGCTGGTACAACCACTCTGGAATTCAGTTTGGCAGTTTCTCAGAAAATTGAACATAGTATTACCTGAGGACACAGTTATACTACTCCTGGGCATATACCCAGAAGATTCTTCAACATGTAATAAGGACACAAGCTCCACTATGTTCATAGCAGTCTTATTTATAATAACCAGAAGCTGGAAATAACCCAGATATCCCTCAATGGAGAATGGATACAGAAAATGTGGTATATTTCACTATGGAATACTACTCAGCTATTAAAAATAATGAATTGGTGAAGTTCTTTTGCAAATGGATGGAACTAGAAAATATCATCCTGAGTAAGGTAACCCAATCACAAAAGAACACACATGGTATCCATTCACTGATAAGTGGCTATTAGCCCAAAATCTCTGAATACCCAAGATAAAATTCACAGAGAACATAAAGTTCAAGAAGAGGGAAGACCAAAGTATGAGTGTTTCCATTCTTCTGAGAAGGGGAACAAAATACTCACAGGAGCAAATATGTAGATAAAGTGTAGAGCAGATACTGAAGGTAAGGCCATTCAGAGACTATCCCAACTGGGGATTTTTCCCATATACAGACACCAAACCCTGACACTATTGTGGATGCCAACAAGTGCTTGCTAAAAGGAGCCTGATATGGCTGTCCCCTGAGAGACCCTCCCAGAACCTTACAAATACACAGGAGCTGATGGGCTTTGCAACCTCATAGGAAGAACGATATCAACCAACCAGACCCCCCACCACCACTACCAGAGACTAAGCAATCAACTAAGGGGTACACATGGCTCCAGGTGCATACCTACCAGAGAATTGCCTTGTCAGGCATCAATAGGAGGAGAGGTCCTTGGTCCTATACAGGCTTGATAGATGCCTCAGTGTAGGGGAATTGAGGGTGGGGAGGTGGAAGTGGAGTGGGTAGAGGAACACACTCATACAGGTATGTGGAGGAAGGATGGGATGGGGGCTTTCCAGGAGGGGGGGAAACTGGGAAAGGGAATAACATTTGAAATGTAAATAAAGAATATATCCAATACAAAAAAGAATAAGGGGTTGCAGACCTGTTTGAAGTAGTTCCTTGGGGTGACTGCAGTTTTTTGGTCAGGATACCAGCAGTCCAGTCCAATACCAAACAGCAAACATGAATCAGTACCAGTTCTTCGCTGTCAGGATACTCTCAGTCCTGTTCAATAGCAAACATCAAACAATTCAGCAACAGCACCGTGATAAGAAATAGCAAAGATCCACTGAATCTGCATGAGCCAGCAGAAGCAGAAGGAAGCAGCCAGAATACCATAAGAAGTTCTTTGGCATGTTTCTCTCTAAGAAGTGACAAAGTGAAGACCAGTAAAGACCAGTGAAGCATTACAAGCCTAACAGTGACTAATGTCCACCTCCTGTCTGTGGATGTCTTATTTATATTCTTTCTAAATGTCATGTGCCTTCTCAAGTATCTGTTTTCAGCAAAATGCAATATGCCCTCTCCCAAGACAACTTCCATAAAAACATTATATGACACAAATGAAATTCTAAAGAAACAAAAAAAGCTTCCATTTCAGGTTCTTTTCCCCTCCCTTTCAACATCAGCAGCCCATGAAACTTTCTGATAATTTAACCACATATCACAAAGCAAGTCTCAAAAAATAAAACTGAGGTAATAGCATGAATCCTACTTGAAAATTATGAGTTAAAGCTGGATGTCATCAACAGTAGAAACAGCAAACTTATAGGAACTGAATTACTCCTTACAGAATGAAAATTGGGTCAAGAAATAAAAAGAAAAAGGAAAACCTTTTATAAACAAATGAGAATGAAAACACAGCATGCCCAAACCTATAGGACATAATGTAGGCAGTTCTAAAAGCAAGTTCATACCACTAAATGACGACATTAAAAACAATATACAGAGCAATCTCATATTTAACTTAAAAACAAACTTGAACACTCCAAAAAATAAGAATGAGTATTACACCTAAAATGTAATGTCAAGTAATAATCAAATTCCTGGCTGAAATCAATACGATAAAGACCAACAACCAAAAAGAAAAGAAAAAACAAGTAATAATAATCACAAAAAAAGAGTTGGTCCTAGGAGAAAATCTACATGATTAACAAACACTATGCCAAATTAAGCAAAATATTGAGAAAGAATTTCAAAATTAATAAAATTAGAGATGTAAAGAGAGACATTACAACAGACACCAAAGAAATCCAGTGAATGACAGCAACATACTTTAAAACTGTATTCTGCTGAGCCTGGTGGCACACACCCGTAATGCTACAACTCTGGAGGCAGAATCAGACATATCTCTATGAGTTCAAAGACTATTATGTTTTCCTTTCTGCATTTGATATCTGCATCCCAACAATTGGTTTGTTGGTTGCTTGTACTGAGAACTTTGGTTTCTTTTATTTTTTTTTAGAATATTATGGGAATATGTTTTCATTTTAATCCCAGTGTGGGATAAGGGACTGCTTCAGATTGTTTACAGCTGCTGCCTATAATTTGCCTCATACTCTAGCAGGGAGTGACTTTTACCAGAAACATATAGTTACTGCAATTGTAGATGTTTGGAATTCTGGGGATTTTTCAGAGCCTATGTTAATGCTAGTGCCCAGGAAAGCACTATTGTTGTTCTTAGTGGGTTATTAGCTGTTGACGGGTTGTTGATTTTTGGTTGCTTACTGTTGGAAGTTGATGGTTGTGCTTTGGTAAGTAGTCCTGCATGAAGAAGAAACAAAAAGTAGAAGAAACAGATATTCTGAGAGCAAAGGTCAAAATTTCCTCAGGAAACTCAACACTTCTAATCAGCAGGAAGTAGTCTAACAATAAATCACCCCCTTTCCTCTCTATCCTTTTTTCTCACATATCTACTGTTAGGGGGATAAAAGGTTGGGAAAAGTGTGGGAAAGGGTAAAAGAAAAAAGAAACCACAAAGTAGCAAAAGCAAGTTACAGTTGAGTAACTGGGTTCTTTTTTTCTCTCTCTCTTTTTCTTGTCAGCCTTCTTTCAACAGAGATGTCTGCAACACTGATAGTAGCTAATTCAAAGAGTGTTTAAGATGTGGGTGTCTTCTTATTGGTATTTAGAGCTATAACCTCTATAACAGTTATTCTGATTGTTGGCTAAAATTTGGTGGCCATGGTACCTTGGTCAAGAAGTTGGAAACTAACTTCTACCTGTCCTGGTTCTCAAAGCTTGATACAACAACTATTAGGCCCTGTCATAGTGCTGGCATGGCTCTCCTGAGTCCCACAAGAAGTGAGGGGTCTGGACCTCCTGCCACTTGTGATTGGACAATCTCTGGTGGGGAACTGCTTAGGATCACTGGAGTCTCACAGTGAGGAAGAAAAACAATGAGCAGGTGGCAGTCCCTGACAAGAAACCACAGCGTTTCCCTGTCTGGAATACAGTTCAATGGATTTTCACTAAAGCAGAATGACATTCTGTGTAATCTCATGTCACTATAATCTCATGCAGAAAAATGTTGATGCTCTAAAGCCATCTTGCATACTCTCATTCCTACCATTGCTCCTGGAAATTACTATTTTCTGTCACTGTATATGTCTGCCAACACTTTGTTTTATTACTTTGATCTGGCATGTGAGTCTATTACACAAACTTCATTCATTTTTCATTTAGTCTTCTTTCCTGTCTTCTCATATTTATTATTAATGATGATTCACTGTATAGAGATGTTACACTCTTTCCTCTTAACTTACTATATAGAACATTATGTATACTTCGAAATGTGGCAAGAAGAGTCAGTTTTGAAACCCTTCCTTTATAATGCTTCTGAGGTGCTAAAGATTGGTCCTAGGGCTTACACATACTAGGTAAATGATCTGCAAATGAGCTTTGGCTATGATGCTTTTGAGATGTTACTTGAGGAGAGATTTTTAAATTAATTTTATGAAGTTCTTTTAGTGTTTACATTTATCTTTATTATTTAATTTTATGAATTCTAAATACCCTGGCTACTGTGTTTTATGATAAGCCTCTATCTTGTGCTTTTAGAGACTTTTACTGACCTTATAAGTACCTGAGCATTGTTTTTTATCCTGCTCACAGTATCTAATAATCCATACTGATCCTTCTCAGTAGAAGTTGGTGCCATCAGTATTTTATATCCCAGAGGACATATTCTGGTATCTTATTGTGTTCCTTTTTATTGTCATTTTAATGGCTATCATGAATAAATTCCTATCCATGTTTTACATATAAATATATATATTTTTTCTTTTTTAAATTTTTATTGATATTTCCTTTATTTACATTTCTTTTTTATTTTATTAGATGTTTGCTTTATTTGCATTTCAAATGTTATGCCATTTCCTAATGTTACCCCACCGAAAACCCCCTTCTCCCATCCCCCGACCCCTACTTACCAACCCACCCCTACCTTTTTCCTGACCTAGCATTCTCCTACACTGGGGCATTGATCCTTCATAGGACCAATGGCCTCTCCTGCCATTGATACATGGAAAGGCCATCTTCTGATACATATGTAGCTGGAGCCATAAGTCCCTCCATGGGAAATTTTTGGTTGGTGGTTTAGTCCCTGGGAACTCTGGAGATACTGGTTGATAAACATCATTGTTGTATTCTTCCTATGGGGCTACAAACATCTTCAGATCCTTGGATCCGTTCTCTAGCTCCTCCTTTGAGGACCATGTACACATTTCAATGGTTGACTGAGAGTATTCTCGTCTGTATTTGTCAGGCACTTGTAGGGCCTCTCAGGAGACAGCTATATCAGGCTCCTGTCAGCAAGTGCTTGTTGGCATCCACAATAGTGTCTGTGTTTGGTAACTGTATATGGTAAGGAACATCATGTTGGGCAGTCTCGGGATCACCTTTCCTTCAGTCTCTGCACCACACTTTGTCTCTTTATTTCCTCCCATGGGTACATTCTTACACTTCTAAGAAGGACCAAAGTATCCACACTTTGTTCTTCCTTCCTCTTGAGCTTCATGTGCCCTGTGAATGATATGTTGGGTATTCTGAACTTTTGGACTAATAACCACTTATCAGTAAGTGCATATACCATGTGTGTTCTTTTGTGATTTGTTTACCTCACTCAGGATGATATTTTATACTTCCATCCATTTGCCTAAGAATTTCATGAATTCATTGTTTTTAATAGCAGAGTAGTACTCCTTTGTGTAAGTGTACAAAATTTTCTTTATCCATTCCTCTGTTGAGGGACATCTGGGATCTTTTCACCTTCTGGCTATTGTCAATAAGGCTGCTATGAACATAGTGGAGCATATGTCCTTATTACACGTTGAAGAATCTTCTGGGTATATGCCCAGGAGTGGTATAGCTGGATCCTCAAGTATCTGACGGAATGACAAACTGATTTCCAGAGTGGTTTTTTCAGATTGCAAATCCACCAGCTATGGAGGAGTGTTCCTCTTTCTAAACATCCTCTCCAGCATCTGCTGCACCTGAGTTTTGATTTAGCCATTCTGACTGGTGTGAGTTGGAATCTCAAGGTTGTTTGATTTGCATTTCCCTGATGACTAAGGATGTTGAACATTTCTTTAGATGCTTCTCAGCCATTTGGTATTCCTCAGTTCACAATTTTCTGTTTAGATCTGTACCCCATTTTTAATGGGGTTATTTGGTTCTTTGGAGTCTAGCTTCTTGAATTCTTTGTATATATTGGATATTAGCCCTCTATTACATGGGGGATTCATAAAGATCTTTTCCCAATCTGTTGGTTGCCATTTTGTCCTATTGACAGTGTCCTTTCCCTTACAAAAGTTTGGCAATTTTATGAGGTCCTTTTTGTCATTTCTTGATCTTAGAGCATAAGCTATTGGTGTTCTGTTCAGGAACTTTTCCCCTGTGCCCATGTGCTCGAGGGTCTTCCCCACATTCTTTTATAATATTTTCAGTGTATCTGGTTTCATTTGGAAGTACTTGATCCACTCAGACTTGAGCTTTGTACAGGTAAGGAGAATGGATGGATTTGCATTCTTCTATATGCTAACCTCCAGTTGAGCTAGCACCATTTGTTAATAAGGCAGTCTTTTTTCCACTGGATATTTTTAACTCCTTTGTCAAAGATCTAGTAACCACAGGTGTATGGGTTCATTTCTGGGTCTTCAATTCTATTCCATTGATCTGCCTGCCTGTCATTGTAACAAGACCATGATGTTCTTATCATGATTGCTCTGAAGTCCAGCTTGAGGTCAGGGATGGTGATTCTGCCAGAAATTCTTTTATTATTGAGAAAAGTTTCACTACCCTTGGTTTTTTGTTATTCCAGATAAATTTACAAATTGCTCTTTCTAACTATATGAAGAATTGAATTAGAATTTTGATGGGGATTGCATTGAATCTGTAGATTGTTTTTAGCAAGATGGCTATTTTTATTGTATTAATCTTGCCAATCCATGAGTATGGGAGAACTTTCTATCTTCTGAGATCTTTGATTTCTTTCTTCAGAGAAGAAGTTCTTCTCATACAGATCTTCACTTGCTTGGTTAGAATCACGATAAGGAATTTTATATTATTTGTGAATATTGTGAAGGGAGCTGTTTCTCTAATTTCTTTCTCAACCTTTTTATTATGTGTAGAGGAATGCCACTGATTTGTTTGAGTTAATTTTATATCCCGCCTATTTGCAGAAGTTGTTTTTCAGCTTTAGGACTTCTCTGGTGAAATTTTTGTGGCCACTTAAGTAAACTATCATATCATCTGCACATAGTTATATTTTGACTTCTTCCTTTCCAATTTATGCCATTTGACCTCTTTTTGTTGTCTCATTGTTTTTGCTAGGACTTCATGTACAATATTGAGTAGGTAGGGAGAGAGTGGATATCCTTGTCTAGTCCCTGATTTTAGTGGGATTGCTTCAAGTTTCTCTCCATTTAGGTTGAGGTTGGCTACTGGTTTGCTCTATATTGCTTTTACTATGCTTACATATGGGCCTTGAATTGCTGATCTTTCCAAGACTTTTATCATGACGGGGTGTAAGATTTTGTCAAATGCTTTCTCAGCATCTAATGAAATGATCATGTGGGTTTTTTTTCTTTGAGATTGTTTACATAGACAATTACGTTGATGGATTTTCTTATACTGGACCATCCTCCATCTCTAGGATGAAGTTTATTTCTTGATCATGATGGATGATCATTTTGTTGTGTTCTTGGATTTGGTTTGCAAGAATTTTAGTGAGTATTTTTGCATCAATATCCATTAGGGAAATTAACCTGAAGTTCTCCTTCTTTGCAGGATCTTTGTGTGGTTTAGGCATCAGAGTAATTGTGGCTTCACAGAATGAACTGGGTAGTGTTCCTTCTGTTTCTCTTCTGTGGAAGAGTTTGGAGAGTATTGGTATTAAGTCTCCTTTGAAGGTCTGATAGAACTATGCACTAAACCCATATGGCCCTGGTCTTTCTTGGTTGTGAGACTATTGATAAATGCTTCTATTTCTTAAGGGGTTATGGGACTGCTTGGAACATTTAGCTGATCCTGATTCAATTTTGGTACCTGGTATCTGTCCAGAAAACTGTCCATTACATCTAGATTTTCCAGTTTTGTTGAGTAAAGGCTTTTGTAGTAGGATCTGATGATTTTTTGCATTTCCTCACTTTCTATTCTTATGTCTCCCTTTTCATTTCTGATTTTATTAATTTGGATACTTTCACTGGACCCTCTGATTAGTCTGGCTAAGGGTTTATCAATCTTGTTCATTTTCTCAAAGAACCAGTTCCCAGTTTGGTTGATTCTTTGTATAGTTTTTTTTTGTTTGTTTGTTTTTTTGTTTCTACTTGGTTGATTTCAGTCCTGAGTTTGATTATTTCCTGTTGTCTACTCCTATTTTGTGTATTTGTATCTTTTTGTTCTAGAACTTTCAGATAGGCTGTCAAGCTGCAAGTGTAAAATCTCTCCAGTTTCTTTTTGGAGGCACTCATAGCTATGAGTTTTCCTCTTAGCACTGCTTTCCTTGTAACCCCTGAGTTTGAGTATATTGTCCCTTCATTTTCATTAAATTCTACAAAGTCTTTAATTTCTTTCTTTATTTCTTCCTTGACCAAGTTATCATTGAATGGAATATTGCTCAGCTTCCACATGTACGTGATCTTTCTATTGTTTATATTGTTATTGAAGATCAGCCTTAATTGGTGATAATCTGATAGAACAAATGGGATTATTTCAGTTTTCTTGTATCTGTTGAGGCCTGTTTTGTGATGGATTATATGGTCAGTTTTGGAGAATGTACCATGAGGTGCTGAGAAGAAGGTTATTCTTTTGTTTTAGGAAAAAATATTCTATAGATACATGTTAAACCCATTTGGTTCATAACTTCTGTTAGTTTCTTTGTGTCTCTGTTTAGTTTGTGTTTCCATGATCTGTCCATTGATGAGAGTGGGGAGTTGACGTCTCCCACTATTATTGTTTTAGGTGCAATGTGTGTTTGAGCTTTAGTAAAATTCCTTTTATGAATGTGGGTGCCCTTGCATTTGGAGCATAGATGTTCAGATTTGAGAATTATTCTTTGTAGATTTTTTCTTTGATGAGTATGAAGTGTCTTTCCTTATCTTTTTTGATAACTTTAGGTTGAAAGTTAATTTTCCTCTATATTAGAATGGCTATTCCACCTTGTTTCTTGTTTCTTGTCTCTATTTGCTTAGAAAATTGTTTTCCAGCCTTTTACTTTGAGGTAGAGTCTGTTTTGATACCATCAATGCTGAGAAAGGGAAGTTTGTCATCAGTGGGAAGGCCATCACTATCTGCAGAAGCAAGATCAAACCAACAGCAAATGAGGTGATGCTAGTACCAAATATGTTGTGGAGTCTACTGTTTTTGCCACCATGGAGAAGGTCAGGACCTACATGAAAGGTAAATCCCAAAGGGTCATCATCTATGACCCTTCTGCTGATGCCCGCAAGTTTGTGATGTGTGTGAACCAGGAGAAGCATAATAATTCAATCAAGATTGTCAGCAATGCCTCCTGAACCACCAATTGCTTAGTTCTGCTGGCCACTTCGGCATTGTGGAAAGACTCCATGCTATAACTGCCACCAGTTTTCATCAAAGGATGATCCCTCTGGGAAGTTGTGAAGTGATGGCCTTGGGGCTATCAGAACAGCATCCCTATATCCAAGGCTGCCAAGGCTTTGGGGCAAGGTCATCCCAGAACTGAATGGGAAGCTCCCATATGCCTATCCCCAGTATATCAGAGGTGGGTCTGACATGCTACCTGGAGAAAGCTGCAAAGTATGATGACATCAAGAAATTGGTGAATCATGCACTGGAGCCTCTAATAAAGGACTTTCTGGCTACAATGAGGATCAAGTTGGGTCCTGCAACTTTAGCAGTGATATTCACTCTTCTATATTTGATGCTGGGGCTAGCATTGCTCTCAGTGACAAGTGTGTAAAGACCATTGTCTGTTATGAAAATGAATATGGCTATAGCAACAAGTTGTTAGATCTCATGGCCTACATGGCCTCCAGGGAGTAAGAAACCATGAATCAGCAACCCTAACATAGACTTGAAATGAAACAGAGGTTCTGGGCTCCTAAAGAGTCCATGCCCCAACTCAGGCCTCAACACTGAGCATCTCCCTCACAGTTTCCATCCCAGAACCCAATAAGAAGAGGAGGACTTAGGGACCCCTAATTTCTTGAATACCATCAATAAAATTTACTGTACTCACAAAAATTGTAATGTCTGTTGATGTTGTAAATAATTAGGGAAAACTGAAGAAGCCTATTTGTCCAAGAGTAGAAAATGGATGCATAAATTTGAAGATATTCATTCACTAAAACACAGAAAAATTAAAATATACTAAACAAGCATATATCAATAAGAATAAAAACATACAATTGAGCTTGAAATTTTATTAAAAAATATTGCACATGACATGATATAAACTTGTCAAGCTTTCTTTTTAAATATTTTTACTTAAAACAGTTTTTATATTTAAACATATTTGATCATATTCTTCCACTCCCCTGAAACCATTAATTTGCTTCCAACCCATGCAAGTTAAGTTTTCATAAAAAGACAAAAACCCAAAAGAATAAAACTCTCTGAAATAAAGTAAACAGAAATAAAATACCACCTAAAACTCTAAAACAATGAACATCAAAATACCCTTTTGTTCTTGAGTAGTTAACTAACATATAATGTACTCTACACTTGTTTTTTATGTGTGTGCTTTCATTTGGCTATTAAGATTCTATTGCCTTGTATGGATATTCATGTAAAAGGGAACAAAGTACAAATAGATGTACTGTGCTGTGATAAAGAAAATGTCAAATAGAGTAATTTCAGTGTGACCATTAAGAGTTATGAGAAGATCGTTGACATATTAGTGTACATAAAATGATAGATATTCCGTAATCATAAAATCCTAAAATGCAAACTCATAATGCTTGATATTACTACCTATAATGGGAGTTTGAAATCACAGAAAAGCAACTACTTAGAGGGAAAATTACTAGATATTATTTAATGGAAGAGTCTAAAGTGTGGATGGAATAGGCTAAATGCCAAAAAAAAAACTTTATTAAGGATCATGACTCAAATCTATCATTTGCTCCTATACATGTATAGGACGTCTTGATGTCTGGTCACAGTTTGTGTGAACTTCATATGATCATAAACTCATACTCCCCTCTGCGAAGCATCTGTTGACTTAGAGAACAATGGAATGAACTGTCTAAGAACTATTGTTCTTCAGCACTAGTCAGCTCCCCATTTCTGGACTAGAAAATGGAAAAACAGTAGGATATATTACATGAACTTCAAGAGAGTTTTTGATATGCTATTTTCTCTGAGCTCAAATAATCACAGTTCTACCACAGAGTACTACATGCAGGGGTCTAGTAATTCTGACACAAAAAGGAAAGAACAGAAGTTTCCCTCTAGAACTTTCTGCCTTCTAACATGGGTCCCATCTCCCCAAAACATTCATCTATGCCAGGGAGAATACACATGCTCTTACATTCTTTTAAGAAGAAAATTATGTGCATCAATTGCTTCTCAGAGCCAAGGATCTGTTAAATAGGTGTGTTTCATTATTTTGCTTGACTTTCTTATATATTTAAATCCACATTATAAAAAGCCAGGTGTGCTACAAGTAAATCATCAAAAATGGCAACATACAAGTCACATTTGTGCATACACACACACACACACACACACACACACACACAAACACAAACACATACACCATCATTTTTACCTAACAGGTTCATGGGAGGATTAAAAAGAGACAGTATAGGTAAGCTTTTAAAAAACAAACTGATGTATTTAGCTCATTGATTGAACACAGATTATTCACTTACACAAGTGTCTACCTAGAGTATTTATCTATACAGACTTCTGCTTATTACCAAAAGATACTCGGCACACTATTAGAGGAAAAAGGTACACAAGCCCATTAAAAACAATTCATTCTATAACGATGACTTGCCTACAAGATACACTGGTTCAATATTGACACAAAATTGTAGAAGTAACAAACCATTCCATCTTTGGATTTAATGCCTACTCCATGAGAGAGAACTCAGGCCCATCACTTCTCAAGTGCCCAAGAATTCGAGACTAAATAAATTATGGGTCTAGGAGGAAAGCAAAAGAATGTGGCAATAAAATAACTCCTAATGATATTCCAAAATACTCACAGATCAGTGCACTGCCCAGTGATCATCTGTGAAGCTTGCTCCTACAGTAGACAGAAACAAACATAAAGATAAACATGGGACAATATGCAGAGTGAGGAAACTTAGAACAATCAGTCCTAAACAGGTTCTCGCTATCAAACTTCTCTCATCAAGAAGAGATATAGAAGAAGAGTCAGAAAGATTGTTAGAGCCAGAGGTAATGGAGGGCAACAACTTGCCCTTCTATACATAACAGGATTTATGCACATCTAAACTCTCAGAGATACAGCATCTAGAACAGTGCTTACATAGGTCTGCAATAGATGAGGTCCTAGACCTGAGAGCAGAAGTAGACAAAAACTACCATTCTTAATACAGAAGTTATTTCTAATTGATTAACACTTGCAAATGAAAAAGGATTTTTCTCAATAATATATCACTGCTCATACAAAAATGACACTTAAATGCAGGACTCATGCCCAGCAGTAGATGGCCAAAAAACCCCCCAAAATCATTGGTATTTAAAGGTTCTTTTGTCTCATGATGTCATATACTTTCTCTGGGCTCTTGCTCCTCTTACTCATCCCCCTCATACTGTTTCTCCTCCACCTTGCTCCTCCTTCTTCATATACTTCTTTGTCCTCCACCTCCTTCCTCCTCTTCCTTGCACTCCTCCTCTTTCCTCCTCTTCTTCTTCTTTGTCCTCTTCCTTCTTTTTCCTTCTTTACCTTAAATATTTTTACTTACATATTAATAAGGCATTGTCTTTAATGGTATATCTGTGAGAGAGAATTTGTGTGTGTGTGCGTGTGTGTGTGTCTAGTATCTATATTTGTTTCTTGTGGTTTTTATTTGGCTCAATTTTTCCTAGTTGTTTAGTCCTATTTTGTTTATTTTCACTTTATCATGTCTTATTTTTCTAGATGCTGCTAGTTTGCTAATGGGAGGAACAAAAAAGAGCATGGATTTAGGTTGGTAGGGCTTCAGGGAGTGTGTAGTAGGAGTTGGGTAGGGAAACCCATAGTCAAAATATATTATATGACAAACTATTTTCAATAAAAACAATGCATTTGTCATGAGAATGTCATT
The DNA here is from genome assembly GCA_036184795.1 of Tokudaia tokunoshimensis. Classification (NCBI taxonomy): domain Eukaryota; kingdom Metazoa; phylum Chordata; class Mammalia; order Rodentia; family Muridae; genus Tokudaia; species Tokudaia tokunoshimensis. Next base: position 23,099,876 of record BTHU01000001.1, on the reverse strand, counting down.
ATCCTGTAGCAATTACAGGCCCATCACTATTCATTCTCATGTTTTCTTCAAACGATCTGCATAGAAAACTTTCATCATTACAGAAAACTCCTCACCTTCTAGAAGAAACTAAAGAGAATGCTTGGGTTGTTTTAGGTTTGTCTTTCTTATTTACTGCACTTCACATAGCAGTCCCCCAAGAGACATACCAATGTTTCAGTTCCCTCTACGCAGAGGTACTCAGACTTCACTCTTCCTTTCCCCTTCCTCTGCTGAGCAATCTTCTCTGACATACACCCACCCCAAGCTGTGCACCTAAGTGCTTCCTGCTGCTTGGCAAAGGAGGGTTGGGTTCTTACCTTAATGTCCTGCCAAGGAACAACATTAGGTTTTTGTGCATGCATGAATAATTCTGAATATATTTAGGGTTGACTAGCAGAGATTTTGGAGTAGAGAGAGTTTCTCCATCTCTTGCCTGTGCCTGTTCTAATGCCTTGTGTGGCATGTGCATCTTTATATTTTATGTCACCCAAATCATCCAATAATATACATACTGACATTCATTCTAAAAAGGAGACTATCAAATGCCTAACACAAACTTAACATGAAGTGGTAGAATTATTTTCTTCTTCAATTTCTGATACTTTGTGAGATACTTCTATGGGTTTTTTTTGTTTGTTTGTTTGTTTGTTTTTGTTTTTTAAGTGCAGGATTCTAATATCTTCACAAAGAAAAACATGAATGGTTCTTTTTCTTTCTCTTGATTTACTCCCTCCACTAAAATTTTAAGCATCATGGCAAATAAAAGCAGGATGAGTTGATGTGCTTTTCTCACTACTGATTTTAAGATGCTATTGTTCCATATTGAGTTAGACCCTGGCTGTGTATAATACATAGCCTTTACCACGTTAGGATATCATCAATCCATCCTAACTTTCTTCAACTTTCACCAATTGCTTTTCAATGTCATTGTTTTGAATCTTTTGAAGTTTTCAAATATGTTTCTTTTCATTTATTTACATGCTGTGTTAATATTTGATACCTTTTTAGAATACTGAAGGTTCATTGTATTCTTGAAAAAACATTCACTATGTATTTTATCTATTTTTTTAATTTTTTTCATTGTTTGTTTTATAATATTTTTCAATTTCATATGAGCAAATAATTCATTATGACCATACTCACCCTGTACTACTCTTTAATACCCTCTCCCCTGCTCCTGATGATACTGTTCTTCAACCAGTCTCTTTCCTATTTTGTCATTTTATTTTTTTAATATCTTATCAATTATTTATGAATTTTAGATCATGTACCCCAATCCCACTAATCTCTCTGTCCCTCTATCTGCCCTTCACCATTACAACCTCTCCTCATCCTCAAAAAAAAACCTCTGTCAATGGAAACTGCAGTGTGTCCCACAGTATAGCCTTTTGCCCAAATAGCTTTACTTGTGAATATTCATTGCAATGAGTCATTGGTCTGGTTCTCAGCCTCTGGGTTCTGCTCTACTATCTATCAATACTGGATCTTTACCTTGATTCCTCTTGGATATCCTGTGGTTGCCTTGTATTATGGAGATCCTGCAGCTTTGGATATGTAGGATCTTCCCTTTCATGCACTCCAGCAGTTCATAGACAACTTAGAGGTTAAGGAGGGCCAGGGCTTGATAGTAGCAAAGTTGGTTAGCCCACTAGATGTCCTGCACGATACCCAGCAGTGGCAATGCTAAAGCATTGCCAGGGTAAGGAGCAGGGTCAGCTCTTCAGCTCTCACCTCCTAGAGGCTGGCTCAACCATACCCAGCCCTGCCACCAAGCCAGCACTGCCACTCTTCACAGACAAGATGAAGGGACTGCTCTCCCTACTGTTGTAGCTAGAGAGGGGCAGGGCCAGCTCTACTGAGTGCTGAAGACATTGAGGAGTGTATCCATCTTTGCACAATCTTTAGGCATCAATATTGCCCCAGGAGGTAGCACATGACTTCTCGCATGAGCTGTTCCTCGCCACTATCTCATCTCCAGTTCATCTCTTCAGACTGCACAAACCATTCCTGTTCCCTTTCTCTCCCATCTCTACACTACAAACTTTCCCACTATAGTAGCCCCTGCCCACCAGTGATGCATGGTGATGAGTAGGCCTCTGGGTGTCTTATTTTTCTAATTCATTAGTCAAACAATCTTAGTATCTTCACATAATTTCTTTTTTATGAAGAATTAAGTTGGGATTTTGATGGGGATTGCACTGAATCTGTAGACTGCTTTTGGCAAGATGGCCATTTTTACTATATTAGTCCTGCCAATTCAGGAGCATGGGAGATCTTTCTTCTTTACTTTTTCTGAGCTGAATTCAAATCCATTTTCTACTCTAATTTCTTTTCTCCTTTTTTTATTTTTTATTTTCTATATTTTTTATTTACATTCTTGTCCACTGCCAACCAGTGAGCCGGACTCTTGGTATCTTATTTTTATAATTCATTGGTTATACGATCTTTATATCTTTGCATATTTTCTGTTGTTTATATTGTTCATTTCCAATTGTATTTGATAAGAAAGGAAGCAATTCAATTTGGTGGCTTTTGTGAAGACTGTCTTATGAACTAAAATATTGCAGAGAAACTTTTGTGTGTTGCTTAGAAGGATGTGTGTTCCAGCATTGTTGGATGAATTACTAGGCACTTGTAGTCTCTATTACTTAAAGTGGCTTATGTAGGAAGCTTTTTCTCAATTTTTTCTGAATGATATGCAATATAGGAGAGTTGGAATCAGGTGTAGTGGCACTAGCTTGCAATCTCAGAAGTCTAGAGGCAGAGGCAGGCAGATATTTATGAGTTCAAGGCCAACCTGGCCTACACAGTGAGTTTCAGGCCAGGTAAAACTACACAGTGAGACCTTGTTTCAATAAAACAAACCAAAAAAAGAAACAAGAAGAATTTGTATATTAAGCTACTATGTACTTGAATTTACTGCCATATGTTTAAACACTTACACACACACACACACACACACACACACACACACGCACAGACACACACATTATTTTAATAAATGATCCCCTGGTAGTACGTATGCATTATTACTACTATTTTTTAATCTCCTGTGACAAGTAAGAGTACACACAGCCATTTTTTCATATTCCATATTTGTAATATTATCTTCATCCTTATTATTCATTCTGTGCATGTCCTTGTCAACGTAAATGTATTTCTTGAATACAGCCAACAGTTAGAGAGACTTTGTTACACAATCAAGCAGAGTTAACATAATTTACATTTAAGAATAATATTGAGAGATATGTGCTAACCCTTTAATTTGAAGAGTTTCTTAGTTACTTTGAGTACTAACTCTGCCTTTGTACTTTATTCTTCTTAAAAAATGTACTGGGTCTTTGATTGATTGGATCAAAATGGTTAATTCTTTCTTAATTCCAATTCTCTATTCTCATTAGATTTAGTCTTTCCCAAAGCCTCATGATTTTGAATTTCTTTCTCACACATAATTGGAGGCATCTCTCTTGCACTGGAATCTGAATAATGCAAACAGATGTTAGATCGGATCCTCCAAAACACTTCAGCTCATTGTCAAACAGAAAGAGTGTACATGGGGTGGGTTGAAGACAATTTCAAACCAGTTTCTTCAAAGGGCTTGTGGTCCAAGTCCATGATCAGAGATGTACTCTGGGCAAGGAGGGGCAGGACAATTCAGTGTAGGCTGGCATACAGGGATAAGCAAATCAGTCAGATTAGAGACTTCATCCAACTTTATTTTACCAATTTTCCTGTTGTAGAAGATGAAACTGAGGATTCCATTGGATGAGGAATCATGGAATTCACTGCAGTGGCCCTCATCCTCGAGTCTGAATTTCTTTGCTGCAGTTCTAACTCCCTTTGGGCTTAAGGTTCATTTATCCATTTGTCATTGTTCTCAATTATCTATTGTGCTCCCTTGTAGTGATCAGGACATTTGTGATATAACAGAAAAGAGAAAGTGCTTGATGTCCTCCAAAGCTACTCTACTTCTACTTTTTCAAATTTGGAATGCAGACCCAGCCTACATATCCTGATGAGTGAAACTGTTCTCACACAGGTCTTCGTAAGAAGCAGCATTTCCTTCATAACACTCTCTCTGGATCCAATTTTTCTCACTTGATAGACTCCTCCCATGGCTGTTGTTCACCGTGAGGTTTTCCATTCTCCTAAACCTGTAAAAGAAATCTCAGCCTGAGAACAGAAAGTTTAATGGAAAGTGCCATCATTTCCTGACATTGCCTTAGATGCTGAGTAACTGCGCTTGAGCTATCAGCTACTTCACAAGCAGTAGAGAAGTTCTCTTGGAGGCTGCCCAAATACAAACAACTTGAGTTTGTCCTTGAAGGAGGAAATAGTAATTATTTGGAGATAGGTTGACCTAAGTGGATGGGATGGGAGAAGCCCATCTGTGAGTGGAAACAGGATAGATGCCAAGAAACATTTTAGGGAGCATATGGATAGGTCTCTGGTTTGTGACTTGTTCCCTTTATTAATACTGGAAATCACATGGTCTGCTCAGTGTTTTTATAAGTCTCACCTGGGTCAGAAACTTTCACTCACCTCCTGTTGGCAAATTCCAATTCCAGAGCAAGGAAGCAGAGTCTTGAATCAACCTGTGGAAGGGTCTTCTGACTTGTCTGCTCTACTCTTCTAGAACAAAAAAAAATGGAAGAAAGGTAAGGATATATACCAAGACTGTTCAGAGTTACTGTCATGCTGAGTTCACATCCCTGTGTTGCTATGACAACATGCAACAGGCATGGTCTAGGCCTTCCTCCTGAAAAGGGATGAGACAGAAGCTTTCTTGGAAGCAGAAAGGTGTCCTGGTTTAAACAATTTTCTTACTTTCCCTCAAATCATTCAAATTCATTCCTGACATTCCTTTAAAGAGGAAGGTGATATGCATAGTTTGTATCCCTGGGCAGAAACCTGTAAACAGGTAAATTGTTTGTTGGTTCCAAAAACTGATCCACCATGTGTGTATGTTGCCTCTTGGAATAAACTAATGGTTAGTTGTGAGTAACAGAAGAAATGGCAGAGGAAGTATGTATTTACTATGGACAGAGGAAATGCATGGGGACTGTGAGAAAGCAAAGCAGGGGAGCAAGTTGTCCACTCTTTGGCTTCAATAGTCAATAATTGGTACTGTAGAATGAGAGAGAAAGAGAGAGAGAAAGAGGGGGGGTGCCATAGTTATAACTACATTGTTTTTAAAGGATAATTGTGTGCACAGGGAAGCTCTCCTGCTGCCAACACACAACTGACCAGGAGAGATAAACAAATCCAAAGCTCTTTTCCTCTGCTCTCCACAGTCTTGGAATATCAACAACTGCCTCAAATTGAAGGAAAGTTTGAGAAAGGAACCCTTTCAGCACCCAGATCAAGCACTTCTGTAAGTTGTCAGATGGCAGAGAGAGCGATGGGGGAAACACTTCCTCATGTCCAAGGCTTCTTCCACCACTAGGTTTGCAGATTTAACTGTCATTAGATCATCCCTATCAGGGTTATTTTTGTTCTGTTTGCATCTTATTCTTCTAATGCTGCTTTTAGAGAGGACAAACAAACACAGTGGTCAACCTGAGATTAGACTGAAGTTTGTACAGGGAAAGATAGTTCTCATTGGCTATAATAGAAAAGTGGTCGCTCAAGAGCAGACTGATAGAAGAACACCTGAGCAAGAAAGTTTTTCTGAATTTGCTGTCAGCTGCACCATGTCAGATATGAGAATTGCCACATTGCTATTCCTTAGACCTAAAGTAGCATCAGTTTGCTTTGGACAAAGACTCTCAGACACATCAGAGTATCCGTGTAGGGAAGATGTAGAGAGAGGCCGAAGGATTGCTCCTCTCCTGACACAATTTTGCTGCATTTCTCTACTTGATTCTTAACCTTCAGTTTCAGGTAATGTTTTGGTCATTGGGATCAAAAGTGTGTGAACTGGAATCCATTTTAAGTTAAAACTCAGATAATTTGTTAAGAGAGAAATTAAGTGCCTTGGTCTCTCTAGCAATCTGCAAAGGTCTTGAAGGTCTCTCAAGCACTGTCTTATATGAAGATTTTTGTTACATTCTCAAAATCAGGGGACAACAGTGCAGAACAGAGAAAAAACATCAGAAGTGAGGTAGAAGAAAACTCAAGGATCTGATATTAATGTGATTTTCAGAATACTCTTTTATCCATCTATACATGCTTCCTCCCTGAGTCAACATCACAACAAATGTTGTTTAAGGAGAGTATGCCCAGCGTTGTGGTAAATCAGGAAAGTGATTCATACGTTGTAGGAATAAAAGGAACACGGGCAGCAGTGTGGCCCACAAAGGAGAACTCTGACAGGCCAAGCCCACATAGGGGGATTGCAGAACACTGGCTAGGCCACAATGGGATAGCGATGATGGGCCCCGAGTACCTGTGGAGTGAGAAGCTGCCCGGCTGGCTAGCAGGGCTGTCTTTGCCCAGAAGGAGGGGCCTTTGCATAGCCTCCGGTACCTGTTAAAGAAGCTTGACTGAGAAGAGGCTGGATCCTTCCCTGGTGGCTAGAAACACTTAGTCCTTCTCCATGTTCTTACATGGTGGGTTTTGATAAGAAGACGCAGTTCATAGTTTCAATGCTTTATTATAAAAAATTAGGAAGAGAAAAGGAGATAGAGAAAAGAGAAAGAAAAGATAGAGAGATGAGAGCTGGCCATGACCATGTGGAAAGCGAGGAAACAGGAAGACAAGGGGAAAGATGAGAGAGAGACAAGAGAGGACAGAGAGGGCAGAGAGAGTGAGGAGGGGCAAGAAGCCTTCTTTTATATTAGGCTGGGTTACCTGGGGTAACCATGGGGTGGAGAATTCCTGGCTGTAGCCAGGTGACTGTAGGGGTGGAGTCCAGCCAGAATGCTAGGGGCCTGGGGTAGGGCCATACATGATTGATGGCCACAGGATTATGGAGTTGAGGAGTCAGCAGTCTGGGAGCATAGCTCATTGGTTCCGTCCCTTGGAGAATGTTCTACTGGGTCTCCAGAGTAAGCCTTGCTCAACCAGGCTATAGACTGCCCTACAAGTTCCCACGTCTCCCCCTTTTACTTTTTTAAAAGGAGAGGGGTCATTGGAGTGGCTCTATCATTTGTAGTGAAAATTTTAGGTGGAGTGGAGTTATCAGAAGAAAGCCAGAGTGGTAAGGAGGGTTGAGGTGGGGAGCAGATAAGGGATGATTGAATCAATGGGTAGTACAGTTTGAAGGTAATAACATCAGTTTTAAACAGCAATCAATTAATATAGATAGACATTATGTTTTCCTCACTATCATGTAGTTCCCCCCAAGTTCAATAGCCATTTGGCCTTGGCAAGAGAGTTCGTCTGTAGCTGGAAGGTCCCAAGTCTGTAGCACATGTCTCCGGATCTCAGCGTGTGTCTTGGGAGTCTTCAGTGAGGTGAGGTGTCTGAAGGAAGGCAGCTCTGTTGTCTCATGTAGGTCCCAGGAGGTGGCGCTGTTTCTGCTGGATCTGTGGCAGCAGGCAAGGTGTAGGGATAAACCTGTAGAGGAACAACAGAGGAGCAGAACCCCAGCAGGGGATGTCTGCATAGGATGTATGGCTAATGTTGAGCCTGTAATAGTCCTGGAAGGCATCTTTGGGTGACTGAGGAAGAAAATATTATGCTAGGCCTGTAAAAGAAAACTAGTTGTTATTTATCGTAGTTAATTTGACCTGTAGAAGCATGTTAGATGCCTTTAAGACCTTAAAAGAAATTTTTAAACAAGTTAAAACTTTTGGTCCTGTAACACGAATGCTAGGGAGAGAATTAAGCATTTAAATAAAGAAGTGAGAAAATCTTAAGTTGAAAAGCATTGTTCTGGAGCAAGGGAGCAAAACCTCAGGTGTAGCTTTTGCAGATTAGATAGGGGAAGGGCCTGCCTTGCCATGAGGAAGCACCATTCCTAGCAGACAGGTGTCCTTATGTTTTCCCCATTTGTTTTTTCTTGGAAAGGAGATGAAAGGCCAATGTTTAAAAAAAAAGAAAAGAAAAGAAAAAAGAAAAACTTTATTCAAGGAAAGGGAAATGAGAGGCTTTCAGACCAAAGTAGTGGTGGCTCCATGACTATTGAGAGGCAGAAAGATCTCACAACTCCCCCTCCTTCAGAACTAGCAACTGAGGGAGGGCAGGGAAACAAGCTTGCCAGGGCATAGAACATGGGGAAATTAAGGGCTGGGGAACCCGTGTCCCACCAGAGTTTGTAGACACTGGACGGGCAGACACGGGAGACTGTAACATCACTTCACTGACCGCCTTGAGGTGGGATGGACCGTGGGAGTTCACAGATCCCACCCTAGGGGGTGAAGAAAGTGCAGTTCTGGTGGTTCTTAGCTCTGTGAATGTCTCTGAGAGCTGATAATAAAGAGGGGGAAAGGCGCTCTCTATAACTGGGTGGTTATCTTGCAGTGAGAGGCTCCGAGCCCCCATCCACAGGTGAAAAAAAGTCAAGGGACCAGATCTGGGATGAAGGGGAAAGAGGGCAGTGGAAGGAGGCACACGCTGGGCTGATCCCTGTGTATGGGCGGATTCATGCCCTACATTGGGCGCCAGACGTGGGGAAAAAAAGTGGGGACACTGGCGGGTCCCGCATAGGAGAGAGAACTCGGACAAGAAGAGCCCACATAGGGGGACAGGGGAATACTGGTAGGCCCGCACACCACACCGGGATTGTGACAGCTGGTGCCTTAGTACCTGTGGAACAAGAAGCTGACTGGCTAGCAGGAAGGTCTTTGCTCAAAAGGCGGGTTTGTTTGCATGGCCCCAAGTACCTGTTAAAGAAGCTTAACTGAGAAGAGGCTGGGTCCTTCTCTGGTGGCTGGATACACTGAGGACTGCTCCATGTTCTTACACGGTGGGTTTGGATAAGAAGAGACAGTTCATAGTTTCAATGCTTTATTATAAAAAAAGTAGAAAGAGAAAAGGAGATAGAGAAAAGAGAAAGAAAAATAGAGATATGAGAGCAGACCATAACCACGTTGAAAGAAGGGAAACAGGGAGACAAGGGGAAAGACAAGAGAAAGACTAGAGGGTAGAGAGGGCAGAAAGAGCAAGGAGGGGAGAGAAGACTTCTTTTATATAAGGCTGTTGCCAGGCAACCACTGGGCAGAGAAATCCTGGCTGAAGCCAGGTGACTGTAGAGGTGGAGTCCAGCCAGAACGCTAGGGGTCGTGAACATATGTGACTGATGACCATAGGATTATGAAGTTGAGGAGTCATCAGTCTGGCAGCGTGTCTCACAGGTTCTGTCCCTTGTAGAATGTTCTACTGGGTCTAGGGAGTTAGCGTTGCTAAACCAGGCTACGGATTGCCCTACAAGGTACCACAATGCATGACTTAGTCCTTCTAGAGCTCCACATTTGATGGGTACATCACACCATGGAAACATGTTCAAACTTTAAGTTATCATAAGGAAACATAGAACTTTTGTTCTTCCTTCCCCTTCTCTATTCAAGTTACCCAATGTGAGAGAGCTGGTTACTCTAAGACTTAATGGAGGAGAGAACCCCAGCGTGCATCTCTGCTCCATTGGAGGATGATGTCTTTCCGTCTGAAAGTCTCCTGCTTTGATTGCTGTCCTGTACTCTGAAGCTGTATTTCTTTAAATGTAGAAAAGAAAGCCTGAAACCTGATGATTCCTAAGAGTATTGACTTTGGAGAACAGGATCAGGAGAAATGGGAGACAGTTTCCAAGCTGGCCTCAGACTCCCTAGGTCATGGAGAAAAGCATGAACTTCTGATCTTCCTGACTCCATCTAAAAAGCACTAGGGTTACAGGTGAATACTATTTAACCACATTTCTGCTGACTGTAGCTGATGTCCACTGCCTCCAATCTTAGCCCCACTTGATGCTTCTCCCCTGCTGCTTCACAAGTTTTCATTCATCCATAATTGTGATTGCCATCTTGCTTATAGAGTAGGTAAGTCTCCTGTGATTTTTCTTTAATACCTTCGAATCCACACAGTGTTGTAGTGTATGAAGAGTTTGTAAATGAATTAATACTTTCCAGGTTAGATGGCTTAATGTATAAATAATTGCAGTATAAGCATGAAAACATGTATTCCAGATTCCAGAATAATCCAGGCCTGAAAAGGCATGCCCATCCCTTCAGTGCTGAGACTACAGAGATCAGAGGATCCCTCACTGTGCTGGAATATTGTTGAGTCTTTGAGCTCCATGTTCAGTTAAAAACCCTGCCTCAAAAAATAAGGTAGTGATCCACTGAAAATTTTATATTAGCCTATAGTTTCCACAAACACCTGTGTGCACACTGTGCACACAGACATACACATATACTCACACATACATGTACACACCCATTCACCAGTGCACACATGCACACACATTGCAGTGGTCCTGAGGCATGTTTTCTGCATTGCAATTCATACTCTGTAATGAACACCAGGTATAATCACTCATTCACTTGTGCTGTAATTCTATCCTCAGAAAACTGGCAAAAATCTTACATTCTGTACACCATAGGCTCTAGGGAGGATTCCAAGTGAAAATATAGGTAAGCATTTAAAGAATAGTCATTTAGACCACATGGGAGCTTCTCCTATTCATTTAGAGACTATGCTATAGTTGCAACCATGACTAGACTATAAATCACTATTCATATTTCAAATGCTGCACCTTTTTGCCTCTTTTTGGTCTTCACAGAAAGCATTCATCATCAGAGAAAATGCCCCATCGCAGGTTCCTTTCAATCTTGTGACTTCATTTGCTACATCTTTTGAAATGATCTATTTCCCTGATATTTATGTTCTTTGTTACATTTATTTCTTTCTTTTTCCATGATGATCTATCCTTGCATCTTGGAATAACATTGACTAGAACATTGTGAAAACAATTTATCTATGTTATCATCAGTTTTTCAGCTTCATGCATGTATACAATTCAGCTTCATGCATGTATACAATTAATTGTGATCACATTCATCCGTTGTAACCATCTCTCAAGCCCTGACTGAATTTTGTTGACCTTCTTCCTCCCAATGAGTCTGTTTTCTACTTTCATGTCATCTTTTCATGATCCAGTGATTATTCCATCTTTATGTCATTGTATTTTTCCTATGATACATTTGTCTGTCACTTCTAGTGTTATCCTATTGTGAACTGATAATATACAAAACAATCCAATTTCTCTTATCCTTATGAAGGATGCTTTATGACATGAAATATGACATAAAGAAATATGTAGAAAATTTCTGTGGGTAGAGGACAAAGATATATGTTCCATAGTTCTTGTATGAACTATTATGTACTAGTATGCTAAAACCCTTTGTACTGTAGTGCAATTTATCTTTGAAATTTCTGTGTCAAATTATTCTCTAAATAACATATTAACGGGATATGGGCATTAAATCACCATTATGTTTTTACATTTACTGGTTCCAAGTACTTAGTAGGGTTTATTCTATAAAATAGGTGCAGAAACACACAAGCTTACCTACATACAGATACACACATCTTTTGAAGAACAGTTCCATTAATGCATCCAATTTGCTTCCAATTTTCTCTAGAAATATGGTGTATTAAATATGAGCATAGCCACCCTATCTTTCATACTCCATTAATTTGCATTGTCTCTTTCCATCTTTTCGTTTTGTTTTAATTATGTGCTTGTCTTCGCCCATGAAATGAATTTCTTGCAAATTCAAATAAAGTTGGATAGTCTTTTGTCACCCAATCAAGCATTCCTGTCTTTAAAATGGTGAGCTAAGACCATTTACACTTAAGGTTACTATTGATATACATATGCCAATTGCTGTGATTTGGGGAGGTTTTGGTTGAATTGAAGACTGACTCTGCACTTTATTCTTTATTCATCTTACAGAATTTTCTTTTATTGAGCTTTAAAATAGTTGATTTTTTTACTACCATTTCTCTAGTCCTCTTGTAACATTGACTTGTTTCCTAAACAAGCTTTTCCTTCCTCTCTATGAAATATTGCATTTTCTTTTACATAAGCTGAGCCCACAGTTTTTCTGTAGCATCTTTATTCTATTGAGATGTCAAAAATGTGAACATGGATCAGAAAGGTCAAACAGAACATTTTAGCTGGTGGTAAAGTAAGAAAACTGGTCATAGAGAGGAGAGTGGCAATTCCAGACCAACTTCCTCACATGGTGTTTTGTCCAAATCTCTATCACAGGGTTGCTATTATCAAGGGCACAGGGAGGACTATTTAGTTCATATTGGTGATCAGAGACAAGAAACACCAGATCCCATGAAAGCTGTAGCTGAATTGATCCTATCATGGCTCCTGTTTCTGTTTCATGAAGCTGAGCAGACCCTTGGCAAACAATTGTGCAGATGACTGAGGTGCTACCATCACCATCAAGGTCATTAGCTGTTCATCTAGTACCACTTTGTCTATTTTAAGATGTTGATGCCCAGATGATTCCCTGAATGAAAAATCGTGTGCTCCAAAAGGAATGAGGGTGGCTAAACTACTGCAAACACAGGAAATGCCTTCATTCTGCACTGTTGGTCATGTAGGAAGGAAAGGGGAATACCAGGGTAGTTTGTCTTTTCTCCAAACGTCTCTCTGGCTTTATGGGTGAGAAATAGAAGCCTATCAAGGATGTTTTATAACGGGGAGTGGAGTGGAGAGAAAGCTCTAAATGATGCTACCTGCCCAACTATGCTGCTCTCTTTTCCAGACTGTTTGCATCCATTTAAAGATCTCACAGCTCTTCTCAAGGATTGAGACACTATTCCCAAATGTGGGTCTCTTGGTTTTTCTCTGCACCACAGCCTACACTCTCATGCCAGAGGCATGTGAATTTGTATGTAGGTAAAAGTCACAACCAGAACAATATTTCCTCTAATTTTTCAGCTACTCTTGAATGTCTAGCTCATTTGTTACATTTCTTAGTTCTCCACTGTACTCCTGCACAGAACAGGATAATTATGACATAATAATTAACAGAAAAGTGCTTGATGTCCCTCAAGTGTGAAGGACACACTCTTTATGGATGGTTGTGAGCCACCACTGGGAGGGCTGGGATTTGAACTCAGGTCCTTTGGAAGAGCAATCGGTGCTCTTACCTCCTGAGCTATCTCTCTAGATCCTGTTTCTGGTGCTTCTGGAAGGTTGGTAAACTACTTAATCTCTATAATTCTGTTTCCCTTCCCTATAGACCTGTGCCAGACATTCTTTCATAGTTGCTTGGTCCTGACAGAGAGTGTCATGTGTTCATATCTCTGTTTCTTTTCAGGAATGCAAGTGGAAAATTCCCAAGCAGGGGTCCAAACACACTGACCTGGAATATTAACAACACAGTAGTGAATGAAAGTTACTACACTGAAAATTTCTCCTGTGTCACCAGTTTCAATAGCCTGGATTTTCTTACTATCATCATTGCTGTGGTTGGACTGGCAGGAAGTGCCATAGTGCTGTGGCTTCTAGCTTTCCACACACATAGGAATGCCTTCTCCACCTATGTCCTCAACCTGGCTGGTGCAGATTTCTTGTATCTTTGCATTCATATTGCGTTTTACCTGAAGTGTGTCCTTCAGTTAAATAACAGCTACTTTTATTTTCTCATCTTAATATTAATGTTTGCTTACCTTGCAGGTTTGTGTATGATTGCAGCCATCAGTGTTGAGCGCTGCCTATCTGTTGTGTGGCCCATCTGGTATCACTGCCAAAGACCAAGACACACATCAGCAATCATGTGTGCTCTGCTCTGGGTTTTCTGTCTACTGTTGAGCCTCCTGGTAGGGGGAGGCTGTGGCTTGCTGTTTAGTGGTCATGAATATTATTTCTGTACTACTAGTGGACTTATCATTACGGTATTTGTAATAGTATTGTCTATAGTTCCTTCTGTGTTGAACCTGGCTCTGTTGGTCAAGATTGTCTGTGGCTCACACAGGATTCCTTTGACCAGGTTTTATGTGACCATTGCTCTCACAGTGGTGGTCTTCTTATTCTTTGGTCTGCCCTTTGGGATCTACGGTTTCCTCCTCCATTGGATTAAAACATTCAAAGTCGAAAATTACAATGTTTATAAAGTGATAATATGTCTGTCCTGTGTTAACAGCTGTGCCAATCCAATAATTTATTTCCTCGTTGGCTCCATTAGGCACCGCAGGTTAGAACGGCAGACTCTGAAGCTACTTCTACAGAGAGCCATGCAGGACACTCCTGAGGAAGAGAGTTGAAAGAGTGGTTCTTCACAAGTCTGGGAAACTGGAAACAATCTGGTTCAGTAGCTGAATGAGTCCTTGATCACATAAAGTTTCTCTGAGAGTCAGTTTTGCCTTTATCTATGCAGGCAATTTTTACAGTATTATTCGATTGGTAGAAAAATAATCATTTTATAGAAGTTGGTAGAAATGGACTTGTTACACAGGAAATGAGTGCAGCACCCTCAAGCTGCCTTATGTGGGTCTCACTGCATCCCCTTCTGATATAACTCTTGTAATCACGTGGGACAAGAACAGTTTCCACTATGAACAAATGCCTCCATCAGAACAAGGATCAAGGAAGTGCAACAAAGGTCAGAATTTCTTCCATCATTAATCTTGATAAAGATTAAATGAATATCATATTTTAAAGAAAGGTTCCTATTTTTTACAAGTTTTTTCCTAAATATTAAAAGAAATTAATGGAAATGTCCACAATTCTACTTCCTTCAATATCCTCACACTTGAGAATATGTGCATAATTTTAAAATGTTTCTTATGTAAATTACTTAGTAAACAAATATGCATCTCTAGAACTGCCTATCCTAAATCTCCATTAACCCATTGGAGTCTTCAAGTATCTGTCATTTTCACCCACTGAAATGATAAGCACAGGTTTTATACATCAAAACCCAAGCATACTCAAAGGTAGAGTGAGACTGTCTCTTGTTTCTCTCTTTGCCTTGGTTAACAGTCCATGATCATGCCTTTCCTCCTCTTCCCTTGTCTTTGTTCTGATCCTCTCTATGGCTGTCTAATCCCTCATGAAAAAAATTTCAATGAGTGTCATTGAACTTATTTTCTCTTGGAACTGAACCTCTGCCAAATGCACATTATTCCCAGGAGTGTGTAGCATCCATGACTTGAATTATGCATTTTATATACATTTTCTCTAGGAAATATTTTTTTTTGAAATAGAATGACATCACTGTCACCATTCCCTTTCCTCCTTCTAGCCCTTCCTAGCTACCATCCCTTAAGCCCTTTTTGAGTCTCCCCTCCTAAACAAATAAATTAATTTTGATTATTTGTGTTACACACACACATACTATATATGTGTGTAAAATAAATATATACATGTGTAAAGTAAACCTGCCAAGTCAATTTTTGTTGTTTTTGTATGTATAAATTCAAGGTTGGCTGTTCTGCATTTGACAACAATTAAAGGAGCTCACCCCTGGGAGAGGTTAATTTTCCTTTTCCCAGTAGTCATTGGTTGCCTGTAGTTCTTTGTCTAGGGCTGAGACTGCAAAAATTTTCTCCTTTCACATTGACATGTCTATTGATGTTGCCATTGCCCCATTTATTTACACAGTCATTCCTAGGACAGACATTTTCACAGCAGACCTCCTGGTATTCTGGCTCTTACAATCTTTCTGGAACCTCTACCATGATGTTCCTTGAGTCACAGATACAGGAGCTGTGATGAAGATATGTTCATTGGGCTAGGTTACCCACAATCTGTTGATCTTTGTATTGTGCTAACTTGTGGTTTTGTGTGATGATGTCTGTTAGCTATAAAAAGAAGCTTCTTTAATGAGCATTGGTAGCTACACTTAACTATGTATAAGAATAAGATTTAGATTGCAGTAAGAAATTATGCTGGTCTTACAAAGTGACATGAGTAGATTCTTTTCAAAGGTCCATGACATCACTATCCCCAGAAAGTTGCCTAGATTTATAGTACTAGACATGATTTCCCTAATTGGATTAATCTAATTGGATTTCTCTGGACTGCTCTTTAAATAAAATTAGAGAGCTATTGGTTGCCACTGACATATGACACTGTTTATATCTTTATGGTTATCTTGTCATTCTAGTAATTGTCATAATTCATGGGTATTAAAGCTTGGTAGGATGGTTTTCTTGATTCCTTCCCTTGGCAGCTTACACAGTACTTTCTTGAACCATGAAAGCCAGACTGTAGGAAAGAGATCAGATCAACCTTGAATCATCTAAGTCCTTTACCCTAAATGTGATGTGTCTTCATCATTGGGATATACCTTCAACCGAGGGTTACACATACAATCTGTATTGCTTTGATAATCATAGGGAGTGCCCTGGCTAATCATTCAAAGAGAGACTTCTCATGCCTGGCACTCATTCTTGTGAGGATTTGTGTCAGCCTACATGGCTTAACTTCCATTAAGATATGTGTATATGAATATATGTGTGTGTGAGTTAATGTGTGTGTGTCTGTATAATACATAGTATTCTATTTCCCACTTCATGTTATCTATATCCTGCTATTCCTTCCCAATCCCCCAACATGTGGTTCCTTTATATTTCTCTGATTTGTTACATGTTGCATATGTAAAACTGAGGATTTAAAACTGGGAAGTACATATAAAAGAGACCATGTAGCATTTGTCTTTCTGCACAGGACTCCATAAAATCAAAATACTTCTTCACGGATAAGAAACAATCAGACAAGTAAAGAAGAAACAACCAGAATAAGAGATCATCCCTTCCAGTTATACATCTGACAGAGGATTAGTACTCAAAATATATAAAGAATTCCAAAAACAAAGAGTCCAAGAACCAAATTACCCTTTGAAAAATGGGCCTGGGACATAAACAGGGAGTTCTCAGGAAAATAAATAAAAATTGCTAAAACAATCTTGAAAAGACTTTTACCATCCTTAGTATTTGTAAAAATGCAAATTCAAACAACTTTGACATTTCATGTCATCCTATAGAGCATGCCTGGAATCAACAAACAACTGACAATAAATTCTGCCAATCTTATGGAGAAAGCAGATCACCCTTTCACTCTTGGTAGGTAGCCACTCTGGAAAACAGATGAAGAATACTCAAAGGACTTAAACTGTATCTGTCATATGACTCAACAATACTACTCCCTGGTATATGACCAAAGAAATGAACATTCTATTCCACAAGTACATGTTCACCAGTGTTCATTGGCACATTTTTCACAATAGCAGGAAAATGTCTTCAACTGATGACTGGAAAATGAACATGTGTACATATAAAATTGAATACCATTAAGCTGTGAAAAACTGAAATCAGGAAATTTGCAGATAAGCCTAGAAAATTTCTTGAGTAAGGTGATGCTTTCTATAAAAATAATGTCAATTTTTGATGGGCAGTGGTGGCGCATGCCTTTAATCCTAGCACTTGGGAAGCAGAGGCAGGCAGATTTCTGAGTTCGAGGCCAGCCTGTTCTACATTGCAGGTTCCAGGACAGCCAGGATTATGCAGAGAAACCCTGTCTCAAAAACCAAATAATAATAATAATAACGTCAATTTTAAATGCTGCTATATTTAATAATTTAAAGTGAAATTAAGAAAAATATTATGTACAGAATAAACAAATTCATAGTTCAGCAAATTTGCTTGAATAAATGTAACTACTTGACTCCAAACCCAATCAAGATGTAAAATATTTTCTTGCTTCTGTGGATTCTCACTGTTCTTCCTGTCATAACACTGCCTTGGAAGTCAGTACTTTCCATATTTGTGCCTCAATGTAAAATTGAAAGTGAAAATTGAAAGAGTATATCATCTACCATTTTTTTCTCCATTTAGCAAAAGCTACTCCTTTAGGGAAAATTCCTGAATATAATGTACTATTACCACATAGAGAGCTTGTGTTGTAAATTATTTTTTATCTCATCTTACATATACTTCACATTGTTGATATTTTCCCATTTTCTTTTACCACAAAGATTTAGTAACCACCAATATATCATGTAGTCTCTCTCCATGTATTGGCACTTTAAAATATATTCCACATGAAAATGAGATTTCATGTAGTCTGTCTATACATAATGATGCTTGAAAATACATTCCATACATAAATGAGGTTATGGAATATTTTTTCTATATACTGTTCTTACTTCCAGTTGAGTTAAATTGTAACTCCATTTAAATTTCATTTATACATATAAATAGATACATACATTATAGAGAAGTAACATAATATAATATAATGAGAATTAGTAGCTGTTAATGTAGCTTTTCAAAAGGCCTATAGTTTTATCCTTGTCTTACCCCAAATTCCACCCTCCAGCTAGCCCTTTTATTGAACTTGGACTTTGAAGCAATGTTGAAAAATATATTTTGTAACTCTTGAAGGAAGACTACATGAGTTTTACATTATGAAATTGCATGACATTTTAGGATAAAGGGCAAAATGTTAAGGTGTGAGTATTAAAATCTTCCTATACTCGGGTTTTAAATGCTTATTGTCCAGCTAGTTATTCTCTTTTGAGATATTATACAAATATTAGGACCCAAGTCCACCCATATTGTAAACAAAGGCAAGAACCCCACTTTTAACACTTGAGGGATAACATATTGTGTGTGATTATCACAATGTCAAACTCCATTTCTCCATTGTTGAATGCCTAGGTCTTCTATGTACTGTACACTGTAACTAATGCTCCAATAAACATGCAACACTGTCTTTTTATTTGAGGTAGAGGTGTCTTTTTTGTATTTTGGATGGTTTTTCTTTATATTATTATTTTGTATTTCCTACTTTATTTTTTATATTTCAAATGTTATACCCCTTCAAAATTTCCCCTCCACAAACCCCCATCCCCTCTCCATGATTTTATGAAGAAGCTGCCCCACCCAACCACTCCCACTGATGCCAGATAAGACAATCATCTGTTACAAATGCAACTGGAGCCACGCTTTGCTCCATATATACACTTTGATTGATGGTTTAGTCCCTGGGAACTTTGGAGGGTCTGGTTGGTTGATATTGTGTTCTTCCTATGGGGTAGCAAACCCATCCAGCTCCTTCAGCCCTTCACCTAATGCCTATATTGGGGGCCCCATGCACAGTCCAATGATTGCCTGCATGCATTTGCATCTATATCAATTGAGCTCTGGCATTTTATTGTAATCTAATATGTTCATAGTGGGCATGTGGTATCAAAATAAATTTTAGGTTTGTTTGTTTTGGTGTTGGTTTTGGTTTTGTTTGTGGTCTTTGAGCTTGGGGTTTTGGGTTTCTGGTATTGTTCTTATATTGTTGGTATTTTGGGGTTTTTTGTTTTTTGTTTTTTGCTTTTTGCTGAAATGCATTACAAGTCACAATGTTTTGATTATGCTGTGAAGAGAGGGATTACTGTGGCTTATGGCTTGAGGGCTTTCTCTATGACTGAAGGGCTCTCTCTATGCCCCTATATATAATGTAATGGATATATGACTGTATACAAGGAGAACACTCACATCACAGAAGATAAAAGAAAATGTGACATGAAAAGGCCAGACATATACATCAAAAACACTTTTGATCTGTGCCCAAGAGCAGATATAGTGCTCTAGCCACCCTAACATCACCTACATCCAAAGACAGATTGACTCCCAGAAGTTCTGACACACCTGAGCTCACAGGTAAGTCCCACACGCTGGTCGCAATACATACCCTAACTGGGACCACATGGGCCCAGAGGACAGAGGACCTCCTGCCCTGCCAGAGACACACCTTCCTTCCTTTCCAATCTGCCCCAGAGAGCACATCCTGTGCTTGAGACATCCTCCCCACACTTTCCACACCGAGAGACAGCTTAAATTCAAGGAGTTCTGACAGAGCTAGACTCATAGATCAGGCTCAGAAGAGCTCCTCCCATTCCCAGAGACAGCCTGACCCAAGGAAGGCCAAAAAACTAGGATCACAGCAGGGAAAGACTTGGTCACAGACAGAAAGGCCAGTTAATACCACAGATAACCACGTGGTGAGAGGCAAGCAGAAGAACATAATCAACAGAAACCAAGGCTATTTGGCATCATCAGAACACAATTCTCCCTCCACTGCAAGCCCTGGGTACATGCAACATAACAGAAAAGCAAAACTATGATTTAAAAGTACATCTAATGATGATAGAGGACTTTAAAATGGACATATGAAAATGCCTTAAGGAAATACAGGAGAACACAGATAAAGAGGTAGAAACCATTCACAAGAGGGAACACATAAACCAACTTAAAAAATAGATGAAAACACAATTAAGCAGGTGAAGGAATTGAACAAATCCATCCAAGACCTAAAAAGGAAAATAGAAACTATAAAGAAATCACAAAGGGAAACAACCCTGGAGAGAGAAAAACTAGGAGAAAGATCAAGAGTCAAAGATGCAAGCATCATCAACAGAATACAAGAGAGCAAAGAGAGAATCTCAGGTGCAGAAGATACCATAGAAAACATTGACACAACAGTCAAAGAAAATGCAAAATGCAAAAACCTTGTAACCTAAAACATCCAGGAAATCCAGGACACAATGAGAAGACCAAACCTAAGGATAATAGGTATAGAAGAGAGTGAAGATTCCCAACTTAAAGGGCCAGTAAGTATCTTCAACAAAAGTATAGAAGAAAACTTCCCTAGCCTAAAGAAAGAGATTTACATGATCATACAAAAAGCCTATAGAACTCCAAAGAGATTGTACCAGAAAAAAATTTCCTCCAGTCACATAATTGTCAAAACACCAAATGCACAAAATATAGAAAGAATATTAAAAGCAGTAAAAGAAAAAGGTCAAGTAACATATAAAGGCAGAGCTATCAGAGTAACACCAGACTTTAAAATTGACTATGAAAGCCAGAAAACCCTGAGCAAATGTCATATAGTCCCTAAGAGAACACAAATGCCAACCCAGGCTATTTTACCCAGAAAAAGAGTCAATTATCATAGATGGATAAACCATGATACTCCACGACAAAACCAAATTTACACAAAATCTTTCCACAAATTCAGATATACAAAGCATAATAGATGGAAAACACCAACACAAGGAGGGAAACTATACCTAAGAAAAAGCACCTAATACCAGTAGACTTCCAAATATTCCACAAAATAGAAACAGAAGGAATACTATCCAATTCGTCCTATGAAGTCATAGTTATGCTGATACCAAAACCACACAAAGACCTAAGAAAGGACATCAGACCAATTTCTCTTATGAGTATTGATACAAAAATACTCAATAAAATTCTCACAAACCAAATCCAAGAACACATCAAAATGATCATTCATCATAATCAAGTGGGCTTTATCCCCAGGATGCAAAGATGGTGCAATACAAGGAAATCCATTAATGTAATCCACTACATAAACAAACTCGAAGAAAAAAAACAAATGATCATTTCATTACATGCTGAAAAAGCATCTGACAAAAAATCAACACCCTTTTGTGTTAAAAGTCTCAGAAAGAGCAGGAATTCAAGGCCCATACCTAAACATAGTGAAAGCAATATACAGAAAACCAGTAGCCAACATCAAACTAAATGGAGAGAAACTTGAAGCAAACCCACTAAATCTGGGACTAGACAAGGCTGCGCTCTCTCTCCCTATCTATTCAATATAGTACTTGGAGTTCTACCTAGAGCAGTTAGACAACAAAAGGATACAAATTGGAAAGAAATCAAAATAACACTATTTGCAGATGATATGATAGTATAGCTAAGTAACCACAAAAGCTCCACCAAAAAACTTGTACAGACTGATAAACAACTTCAGCAAAGTGGCTGGATATAAAATTCACTCAAACAAATCACTTACCTTCCCCTACTAAAAGGATAAACAGGCTAAGCAAGAAATTAGGGAAATGACACCCTTCACAATAGTCACAAACAATATCAGATATCTTGGTGTGACTCTAACTAAGCAAGTGAAAGATCTGTAGGTCAAGAACTTCAAGTCTCTGCAGAAAGAAATCGAAGAAGTCCTCAGAAAATGAAAAGATCTCCCATGCTCATCGGTTGGCAGGATTAATATAGTAAAAAAGGCCATCTTGCCTAAAGCAAGCTACAGATTCAATGCAATCCCATTCAAAATTTAAAATCAATTTTTCACAGTTAGAAATAGCAATTCTCAAATTCATCTGAAATAACAAAACACCCAAGAAAGCAAAAACTATTCTCAACAATAAAAGAACTTCTGGCAGAATCACTATCCCTGACCTCAAGCTGTACTACAGAGCAATAGCGATAAAAAAAACTGCCTAGTATTGGTACAGTTGGCAAGCAGGTAGATAACTGGAATAGAATTGAAGACCCAAAAATGAAACCACACATCTATGGCCACTTGATCTTTGACAAAGGAGGTAAAACCATCTGGTGAACAAAAGACAGCATTTTCAGCAAATTGTGCTGGTTCAAATGGTGGTGTGCATGTAGAAGAATGCAATTTTATCCATTTTTATCTCCCTGTACAAATCTCAAATCCAAGTGGGTCAAGAACCTCCACATAGAAAGAAATGCACTGAAACTTATAAAAGAGAAAGTGGGGAAGAGCTGTGAACACATGGGCACAGGAGTAAAGTTCCTGAACAGAACACCAATGACTTTTGTTCTAAGATCAAGAACCGACAAATGGGACCTCATAAAATTGCAAAGCTTCGGTAAGGCAAAGGACGCTGTCAAGAGGGCAAAATGGCAACCAACAGATAGGGAAAAGGTCTTTACCAATCCTACATTAGGTAGAGGGCTAATATCCAATATATACAAAATGATCAAGAAGCTAAACTCCAGAGAACCAAAATACTCTATTAAAAATGGGGAATAGAGCTAAACAGAATTCTCAGCTGAGGTAACTCGGATGGCTAAGAAAGAACTAAAGAAATTTTCACACATGTGCCTTTGTCCTGATGCCCAAATCCAAGCGAGACAAGAAAATTTCCTTAAGAAAAACTGCCAAGAAAGGCTTGGAACTGAAGCAGAACCTGATAGAAGAGCATCAGAAGTGTGTGGACACCTACAAGTACCTCTTCATCTTCTCTGTGGCCAACATGAGGAACAGCAAGCTGAAGGACATCGGGAAAGTCTATAAGCACTCCTTTTAACCAACTCTACAAAGGAGCAGGTAAATGCATGATTCACAAAGTATACAGAAATGGATTTTGGTCAAACAGGGAACAAAGCAACTTTAACTGTGAGCCTGGATCCAGGGCCCCTGAAGCAGTTCCTTCATTCTTTTTTTCTTTTTTAAAGATTTATTTATTATATCTAAGTACACTGTAGCTATCTTCAAACACACCAGAAGAGTGTGTCAGATCTCCTTTACAGATGGTTGTGAGCCACCATGTGGGTCCTGGGATTTGAACTCAAGACCTTCGGAAGAGCAGTCGGAGCTCTTACCCGTTGAGCCATCTCTCTAGCCCCAGTTCCTTCATTCTATAGAGCCACAGCTGAGGCAGCTGGCCTATCCACTGCTCTCAAGAAAGGTGTGGTGACCCTGCTTTCTGAAGATGAAATATGCAAAGAGGTTGACATGCTAACTCCAGAGCAGGCCCTTGTCCTGAAGCTGTTTGCATAAGAGATGGATGAATTCAAAATGACCATTAAATACATGTGGTCCCAGTAGGAAAGATTCGAGCAGATGGACGATGACTTGTACAAGAGCATGCCTGAGTCTGAGGGAGAGTCTGAGGAAGAGGAAGACACCTGACTCTAAGAGCCGGGACTAAGACCTTCCAGCAAGTTCTTCATCTGCACTGGAACCCCCAGGACTGATGTCACCACTCTGGAGGGAACAGCTATTTATTTTGCTATGGAGAAAGACAAGGGAAGGAGCTAGGGAATGACTTTGTTTCCAAAAAGAATAAAATTGTGTCTGCAGGTGTTTCGTGTAGACAGCAGGAGATAAAAAAAGGAATGTTCAACATCCTTAGTCATCAGGGTAACGCAAATGAAAACAACCCTGAGATTCTGCCCAACACCAGTCAGCAATGCTAAGATTAAAGATTCAGGTGAGAGCAGATACTGGCAAGGATGTGGCATTGCTGGTGGGCTTGCAAGCTGGTACAACCACTCTGGAATTCAGTTTGTCAGTTCCTCAGAAAATTGGACATAGTACTACCTGAGGACCCAGCTATACTACTTCTGGGCATATACCCAGAAGATTCTTCAACATGTAATAAGGATACATGCTCCACTATGTTCATAGCAGCCTTATTTATAATAGCCAGAACCTGGAAAGAATCCAAATGTCCTTCAACAGAGGAATGGTTACAGAATATGTGGTATATTTACACAGTGGAGTACTACTCAGCTATTAAAAACAATGAATTCGTGAAGTTCCACTGAATCAGCAAGAGTCAGAAGAACCAGATGGAAGCAGCCAGAATACCATAAGAAGTTCTTTGGCATGTTTCTCTCTAAAAAGGGACAGAGTGAAGACCAGGAAAGACCTGTGAAGCATTACAAGCTTAGCAATGCATAATATCCACCTCCAGCCTGTTGGATTCTTATTTATATTCTTTCTAAATGTCATCTGCCTTCTTAAGTGTCCATTTTCAGCAAAACACTATATGCCCTCTCACAAGACAGCTTTCATAAAAACATTATATGACACAACGGAAATTCTAAAGAAACAAAAACTTCCATTTCAGGCTTTTTCCCCTGCCTTTCAACATCAGCAGACCATGAAACTTTCTGATAATTTAACCACATATCACAAAGCAAGTCTCAAGAAATAAAACTGAGGTAATAGCATGAATCCTACTTGAAAATCATGACTTAAAGCTAGATGTCATCAACAATAGAAACAGCAAACTTATGGAAACTGAATTACTCCTTACAGAATGAAAATTGGATCAAGCAATAAAACAAAAAGATAAAGAAAAACTTTTATAAACAAATGAGAATGAAAACACAACATGCCCAAACCTATAGGACATAATGTAGGCAGTTTTAAAAAGCAAGTTCATACCACTAAATGTCTGCATTAAAAACAATAACCAGAGCACTCTCATATTTAACTTAACAACAAACATGAACACTCTAAAAAATAAGAATGAGTAATACACTTAAAATGTAGATATCGTGGTGAATGATCGTTTTGATGTGTTCTTGGATTCGGTTGGCAAGAATTTTATTGAGTATTTTTGCATCGATATTCATAAGAGAGATTGGCCTGAGATTCTCTTTCTTTGTCGGATCTTTGTGTGCTTTTGGTATTAGTGTAATTGTGGCTTCATAGAACGAGTTGGGTAGTGTTCCTTCTGTTTCTATTTTGTGGAACAGTTTGAAGAGTATTGGTGTTAGGTCTTCTTTGAAGGTCTGATAGAATTCTGCACTAAAACCATCTGGACCTGTGCTTTTTTTGGTTGGAAGACTTCCAATGACAACTTCTATTTCTTCAGGGGTTATAGGACGGTTTAGATGGTCTATTTGATCCTGATTTAATTTTGGTACTTGGTATTTGTCAAGGAAATTGTCCATTTCCTCAAGATTTTCTAGTTGTGTTGAATACAGGTTTTTGTAGTAGGATCTGATGATTTTTTGAATTTCCTCAGTTTCTGTTGTTATCTCTCCCTTTTCGTTTCTGATTTTATTAATTTGGATACTATCTCTGTGCCCTCTGGTTAGTCTGGCTAAGGGCTTATCTATCTTGTTGATTTTCTAAGTGGATCAAAGATCTCCACATAAAACCAGACACACTGAAACTAATAGAAGGGAAACTAGGGAAGAACCTTGAACATATGGGCACAGGGGAGAATTTCCTGAACAGAACTCCAATAGCTTATACTCTAAGATCAAGAATAGACAAATGGGACCTCATTAAATTACAAAGTTTTTGCAAGGCAAAAGACACCGTCAAAAAGACAAAGCGGCAACCAACTAACTGGGAAATGATCTTTACCAACCTTACATCCGACAGAGGGCTAATATCCAAGATATACAAAGAACTCAAGAAGTTAAACTCCAGAGAGGCAAGTAACCCTATTAAAAAATGGGGTACAGAGCTCCACAAAGAGTTCTCACCTGAAGAATATCTAATGGCTGAGAAGCACCTAAAGAGATGTTCATCATCCTTAGTCATTAGGGAAATGCAAATCAAAACAACCCTGAGATTCCATCTCACACCAGTCAGGATGGCTAAGATCAAAAACACAGGAGACAGCAGTTGTTGGCGAGGATGTGGAGAAAGAGGAACACTCCTCCACTGCTGGTGGAATTGCAGGCTGGTACAACCACTCTGGAAAGCAGTCTGGCGGCTCCTCAGAAAACTGGGCATAACACTTCCAGAGGATCCGGCTATACCACTCCTGGGCATATACCCAGAGACTTTACCTGCATGCAATAAGGACACATGCTCCACTATATTCATAGCAGCCTTATTTATAATAGCCAGAAGCTGGAAAGAACCCAGATGTCCCTCAACGGAGGAATGGATTCAGAAGATGTGGTATATTTACACAATGGAATACTACTCTGCAATTAAAAACAATGAATTCACGAAATTCCTAGGCAAATGGTCAGAACTTGAAAATATCATCCTTAGTGAGGTAACCCAATCACAAAAGATCACACATGGTATGAAGTCACTGATAAGGGGATATTGACCCAGAATCTCAGAATACCCTAGACACAATCAGCATATCAATAGATTTCTAAAAAGATGGAAGGAGAGACCCCTGGTCCTGGAAAGACTGGATGTAGGGGAACGCCAGGACAGAGCAATGAGAGGGGGTTGAACAGAGAAAAGAGGGAGGGAAGGGGGCTTATGGGACTTTCGGGGAGGGAGGAAACGGGAAAGGGGAAGTGATTTGGAATGTAAATTAAATTAAAAAAAATAAATAAAAAAAAATGTAGATATCAAGTAATAATCAAATTCCTGGCTGAAATCAATAAAATAAAAATCAACAGCCAACAAGAAAAAAAAAACAAATACCAATAATCACAGAAAAAAAGAGTTGGTCCTAGGACAAAATCTACATGATTAACAAACACTTTGCCAAATTAAGCAAAATACTGAGAAAGTATTTCCAAATTAATAAAATTAGAGATATAAAGAAAGACATTGCAACAGACACCAAAGAAATTCAGTGGATGACAGCAAGATACTTTAAAACTGTATTCTGCTGAGCCTGGTGGCACGCACCCTTAATTCTACAACTCAAGAGGCAGAGTCAGACATATCCCTATGAGTTCAAGGCCTGTTATTTTATTGTTGGTTGTTTTTTAAATGTTTTCCTTTCTGCATTTGATATCCTTACTCCAAAAATTGATTTGTTGGTTGATTATACTAAGAATTTTGGATTCTTTTAAAAAAGCAAGAAATATTATGGGAATATGTTTTCATTTAAATCCCAGTGTGGGATATGGGACTGCTTCAGATTGTTTACAGCAGCTGACAACA
Organism: Tokudaia tokunoshimensis; assembly: GCA_036184795.1. Lineage (NCBI taxonomy): Eukaryota > Metazoa > Chordata > Mammalia > Rodentia > Muridae > Tokudaia > Tokudaia tokunoshimensis. The sequence goes on along the minus strand of BTHU01000001.1, from coordinate 23,072,545 downwards.
ATTTGCCTCATGCTGTAGCGGAGAGTGACCTTTACCAGAAGCATATTGTTATTGCAATTGAATATGTTTCGAATTCTGGGGACTTTTCAGAACCTATGGAAATGCTAGGGCCCAGGAAAGCATTATTGTTGTTCTTGGTGTGTTACTAGCTGTTAACAGGTTGTTGGTTGTTGACCGCTTACTGTTGGAGGTTGGTGGTTGTGCTTTGGTAAGTAGCCCTGCATGAAGAAGAAACAAAAAGTAGAAGAAATAGATATTCTGAGGGCAAAGAACAAATTTTCACCAGGGAACTCAACACTTCTAATCAGCAGGAAATAGTCTAACAATAATATCACCCCCTTTCCTCTCTATCCTTTTTTCTCTCATATCTACTGTTAGGGGGATAAAATGTTGGAAAAAGTGTGGGAAAGGGTAAAAGAAAAGAGAAACCGAACATCCAGACACAGAGAAAATCAAGCATAATATCGCTTGGATCTCAGGCAGCTTGTGTGCTCCCTGCTCCCAAGAGCTGGGCAGGTCTGCAGTAACCTACACACCAGCTCTGCTGTGGGACTTCTGACCTGCAGAGGGACGCCCTCCCCAGCTCTGGGAGAGATCACATCCACACAGGGCAGGAGCCTACCAGCATCCCTTTGGCGACCTCTGTTCCGGGGATTGACTGCACTGAGGATACAGGTACCCAGGGACCCCCCCAATATAACATCGCATGGGACACAGCCTGTTGGGCTTCCATTTGCGCCCAAGAGTGGAGCAGCTCTGCGGTCCTCTGGGCGCCAGCTCTGCTGTGGGCCCTGCAGAGTGACCTACACAGAGAGAGTACAGAGTGCACTCCAACATCTTTGCTCCAGCAACCGGGCAACTCGAACCTCCAGACACAGGGACAATCAAGCATAATATCGCTTGTGTCTCAGCCAGCTTGTGTGCTCCCTGCTCCCAAGAGCTGGGCAGGTCTGCGGTCACCTACTCACCAGCTCTGCTGTGGGACATCTGCCCTGCAGAGGGACACCCCCCCTGCTCTGGGAGAGAGCGCATCCGAACAGGGCGAGAGCATACCACCCTCCCCTTGGCGACCTCTGCTCCTGGAATCCACTATGCTGAGCCTTTGGATGTGCAGGCATTCCCCAATATAACATCACTTGGGGCAAAGCACATCAGGGCTCCAAAGTCACTCAGGAGCAGGGCAGGCCCCAGAAATCAGTGCCAGGGGAATCCCAGCAACCCGCGGGGGGGGAGGCGGATAGAAATAGCCTTGCAGGCTCACAGGAGATCCAACCAACAGCCAGTGACAGCAGGACCAACTAACACCAGCGGTAACCTGATGGCAAAAGGCAAACGTAGGAACGTTACTAACGGAAATCAAAGTAATATGGCACCATCCGAACCCAACTCTCCAACAGCAGCAAGTCCTGGATACCCACCCCATCACACCTGAAAGTCAAAATCTGGATTTAAAATCACTTCTCATGATGCTATTAGAGGATTTCAAGAAGGACAAAAATAAATCTCATAAAGAATTACAGGAAAACATAAATCACATGAACGGGTAGAAGCACTTACAAAGGAAACACAAAAATCACTTAGAGAAATGCAGGAGAACATGGGTCAGCAGATGGAGGCCCATAAGGAGGCAACACAAAAATCACTTAAAGAAATGAATCAACGGGTAGATGCACTTTCAAAGGAATCACAAAATTTGCATAAAGAAATGCAGAAGAATATGGGTCAACAGATGGAGGCCCATAGGGAGGCAACACAACAATTGCTTAAAGAAATGAATCAACGGGTAGATGCCCTTACAAAGGAAACACGAGAATTGCCTAAAGAAATACAGGAGACTATGGATCAACAGATGGAAGCCCATGAGGAGGAAAAACAAAAATCGCTTAGAGAAACACAGGAGAACTTGGGTCAAAAGGCAGAAATCCTGAAAGAGGAAATGCAAAAATATCTTAAAGAAATACAGAAAAATACAAAAAACAAGTGAGGGATCTCAGCAAATCCATCCAGGATCTAAAAAAGGAAGTAGAAACAACTAAGAAAACACAAAGGGAGACAACTTTGGAGATAGAAAACTGTGGGAAGAAATCTGGAGTCATAGATGCAAACATCAACAATAGAACACGAGAGATGGAAGAAAGAATCTCAGGTGCTGAAGATACCATAGAAAGCATCGACTCAACAGTCAAAGAAAATGCAAAATGCAAAGGACCCAAGACCTTTCCTCCCACTGATGCCCGACAAGGCATTCCTCTGCTAATTTTTTGGCTGGAACCACATGTAAGCCTTGGTTGATGATTTAGTCCCTGGGAGCCCTGGGACATCTGGTTGGTCAACATTATCATTCTTCCCATGGGGCTGCAACCCCCCCTCCAGCTCCTCCAGCTTGCCCTCCAACTCCTCTATAGTGAACCCCACACTCACACCAATGGATGGCTGCTAGTATTCACCTCTATATCTATAAGGCTCTGGCAGGGCCCCTCCAAAAGACAACCATAAATGGCTCCTTGTGGTACAAACTTCCTGTCATCCATAGTAGATTCAGGGTTTGGTGACTGTTTATAGGATGAATCCCCAGGTAAGACAGTCTCTGGGTGGTCTTTCCTTCAGTCTCTGATTCATTCTTTGTCTCCAGAGGTGTTCCTGTGATTATTTTGTTCCCTTTCTCAGAGGAAACAAATCACCCCCACTTGGGCATACTTTCTTCGTGATCTTCCTGTGGTCTGTGAATTGCAACATGTTTATTTTGAGCTTTTGGGCTAATATCCACGTATCAGTGAGTGCATACCATGTGTGATCTTCTGGAATTGGGTTACTTCACTCAGGATGATACTTTCGAGGTCCATCCATTTGCCTAAGAATTTCATAAATTCATTATTTTTAATAGGTGAATCATACTCCTATATATATACATATATATATATGTATATATATATATATATATATATATGTATATATACCACAATTTCTGTATCCGTTCCTAGTTGAAGGACATCTAGGTTCTTTCCAGCTTCTGGCTATTATAAAAAAGGCTGCTATGAACATAATGGAGCATATGTCCCTATTGCATGTTGGAGAATCTTCTGAGTATATGCCCAGGAATTAAATTTTAATGATGATCCTTTAAGAATTTATAAAATTACATCCATGATTATTACGCATTTTTATAGTGGAACCTTGGGAAGAACTCAGGAGTCATAAATGAAAACATCAACAATAGAATACAGGAGATGGAAGAAAGAATCTCAGGTGCTGAAGATACCATAGAAAGCATCGACTCAACAGTCAAAGAAAATGCAAAATGCAAAAAAAAACGTGTAACCCAAAACATCCAGGAAATCCAGGACACAATGAGAAGACAAAAACCTAAGGATGATAGGTATAGATGAGAGTGAAGATTTGCAACTTAAAGGGCCAGTAAATATCTTCAACAAAATTATGGAGGAAAACTTCCCTAACCTAAAGAGAGAGATGCTGATGAACGTACAAGAAGCCTACAGAACTCCAAACAGACTGGACCAGAACAGAAATACCTCCCGTCACATAATAATCAAAACACCAAATGTACTAAACAAAGAAGGAATATTAAAAGCAGTAAGAGAAAAAGGCCAAGTAACATATAAAAGAAGACCTATCCGAATCACATCAGACTTCTCACCAGAGACTATGAAAGCCAGAAGATCCTGGGCACATCTCACACAGACTCTAAGAGAAAACAAATGCCAGCCTAGAATACTATACCCAGCAAAACTCTCAATCAACATAGATGGAAAAACAAAGACATTCCGTAATAAAAACAAATTTACACAATATCTTTCCACAAACCAAGCCCTGCAAAGGATAATAGGTGGAAATGGCCAATACAAGGAGAGAAAATACACCCTGGAAAAAATGAGATAGTAACCTTCTTTAATCAAACCCAAAAGTAGATAACCACTCAAACATAAAGATAGCGTCAAGAATGGCAGGTGACAATAATCACTATTCCTTAATCTCTCTTAAAATCAATGGTCTCAACTGCCCAATAAAAAGACATAAACTAACAGACTGGATACATAAACAGGACCCAGCAATTTGCTGCATGCAGGAAATGCACCTCAGTATCAAAGACAAACACTACCTCACAATAAAAGGCTGGAAAACAATTTTACAAGCAAATGGTCCCAGGAAACGAGCCAGAGTAGCCATCCTAATATCAGATAAAATTGACTTTCAACATAATATCATCAAAAAAGACACAAAGGACACTACATACTGGTCAAAGGAAAAATCCACCTAGAAGAACTCTCAATTCGGAACAACTATGCTCCAAATGCAAGGGCAACCTCATTCATTAAAGAAACTTTAGTAAAGCTCAAAGCACACATCACACCTCACACAATAATAGTGGGTGACTTCAACACTCCCCTCTCTGAAATGGATCGTTCAGGAAAGCAGAAACTAAACAGGGACACAGTGAGTCTAATTGAAGCCTTGGACCAAATGGAACTAACAGATATTTATAGAGCATTTCATCCTAAAGCAAAAAAATATAACTTCTTCTCAGCACCTCATGGTACCTTCTCCAAAATCAACCATATAATTGGTCACAAAACAGAACAACAGATATAAGAAGATAGAACTAATCCCATGCCTCCTATAAGATCACTATGGGAAAAGGGTAGTCTTCAATAACAACAAAAACAAAGGAAGCCCACATACACGAGGAAGCTGAACAATGCTCTACTTAATGATACTTTAATCAAGGAAGAAATAAAGAAAGAAATCAAAGACTTTTTAAACTTTAATGAAAATGAAGGCACAACATACCCTAATTTATGGGACATAATGAAAGCCCTGCTAAGAGGAAAATTCAAAACCCTGAGTGCCTCCAAAAAGAAATGGGAGAGACCATACACTAGCAGCTTAATGGCACACCTGAAAGCCCTAGAACAAAAAAGAAGCAAATACACCCAAGAGGAGTAGAAGGCAGGAAATCATCAAACTCAGGGCTGAAATCAATCAAATAGAAACAAATAAAACCATACAAAGAATCAACAAAACTAGGAGTTGATTCTTTGAGAAAATCAACATGATTGATAAGTCCTTAGCCAGACTAGCCAGAGGACACAGAGACAGTATCCAAATTGACAAAATCAGAAAGGAAAAGGGAGAGATAATGACAGAAACTGAGGAAATTCAAAAAATCATCAGGTCCTACTACAAAAGCCTGTATTCAATACAACTAGAAAATCTGGAGAAAATGGACAAATTTCTAGTCAGATTCCAAATACCAAAATTAAATCAGGATCAAATAGACCATTTAAACCATCCTATAACCCCTGAAGAAATAGACGTGGTCATTGGAAGTCTTCCAACCAAAAAAGCACAGGTCTAGGCAGTTTTAGGGCAGAATTCTATCAGACCTTCAAAGAAGACCTAACACCAATGCTTTTCAAACTATTGCATAAAATAGAAACAGAAGGAACACTACCCAACTCGTTCTATGAAGCCAAAATTACGCTAATACTAAAACCACAAAGATCCGACAAAGAAAGAGAATCTCAGGCCAATTTCTCTTATGAATATTGATGCAAAAATACTCAATAAAATTCTTGCCAAACGAATCAAAGAACACATCACAACGATCATTCACCACGATCAAGTAGGCTTCATCCCTAGGATGCAGGGATGGTTCAATATAAGGAAGTCCATCAATGTAATCCACTACATAAACAAGCTCAAAGAAAAAAAAACCACACGGTTATTTCATTAGATGCTGAAAAGGCGTTTGACAAAATTCAGCATCCTTTCATGTTAAAGGTCTTGGAAAGATCAGGAATTTGAGGCCCATATCTAAACATAGTAAAAGCAATTTACAGCAAACTAGTAGCTAATTTCAATCTAAATGGAGAGAAACTCGAAGCAATTCCACTAAAATTAGTGACTAGACAAAGCTGCCCTCTCTCTCCATATTTTTTCAATACAGTACTTGAAGTTCTAGCTAGAGCAATTAGATAACAAAAGGAAGTCAAAGGGATACAAAGTGGAAAGGAAGAAATCAAACTATCACTATTTGCAGACGATATGATAGTATACTTAAGCGACCCAAAGAACTCCACCAGAGAACTCCTACAGCTGATAAGCAACTTCAGCAAAGTGGCTGGATATAAAATCAACTCAAGCAACTCAGTAGCTTTTCTATACTCAAAGGATAAGTAGGCTGAGAAAGAAATAAGAGAAATGATACCCTTCACGATAGCCAAAAACAATATAAAGTATCTTGGTGTGACTCTAACCAAACAAGTGAAAGATCTGTATGACAAGAACTTCAAGTCTCTGAAGAAAGAAATTGAAGAAGAACTCAGAAGGTGGAAAATCTTCCATGCTCATGGATTGGCAGGATTAATATAGTAAAAATGGCCATCTTGCCAAAAGCAATATACAGATTCAATGCAATCTCCATCAAAATCCCAACTCAATTCTTCATAGAATTAGAAAGAGCCTTTCAAAAATTCCTCTGGAATAACATAAAACCCAGGATAGCTACAACTATTCTCAAGAGTAAAAGAACTTCTGGGGGAATCAATATCCCGGACTTCAAGCTGTACTACAGAGCAATAGTGTTAAAAACCGCATGGTATTGGTAGAGTGACAGGCATGTAGTTCAATGGAACAGAATTGAAGACCCAGAAATGAATCCACACTCCTATGGTCACTTGATCTTTGACAAAGGAGCTAAAACCATCCATTAGAAAAAAGAGAGCCTTTTCAACAAATGGTGCTGTTTCAACTGGAGGTCAACATGCAGAAGAATGCAAATCAATCCATTCTTATCTCCTTGCACTAATCTCAATTCCAAGTGGATCAATGACCTCCACATAAAACCAGACACACTTAAACTAATAAAAAAAAAAACTAGGATGAACCTTGAATATATGGGCACAGGGGAAATTTTCCTGAACAGAACACCAATACCTTATGCTCTATGATCAAGAATTGACAAATGAGACCTCAAAAATTGCAAAGTTTCTGTAAGGCAAAGGACACTGTCAAAAGGACAAAGCGACAGCCAACAAATTGGGAAAAGATCTTTACCAACCCTACATCTTACAGAGGGCTAATATCCAATATATACAAGGAATTCAGGAAGTTAGACTCCAGAGAGCCAAATAACACTATTAAAAATTGGGTCAAGAGCTAAACAAAGAGTTCTCACCTGAAGAATATCTAATGGTTGAGAAGCACCTAAAGAAATGTTCAACATCCTTAGTCATTAGGGAAATGCATATCAAAACAACACTGAAATTCCACCTCACACCAATCAGAATGGCTAAGATCAAAAACACAGGAGACAGCAGTTGTTGGCAAGGATGTGGAGAAAGAGGAACACTCCTCCACTGCTGGTGGGATTGCAAGCTGGTACAACCACTCTGGAAAGCAGTCTGGCGGTTCCTCAGAAAACTGGGCATGACACTCCTGGAGGATCCGGCTATACCGCTCCTGGGAATATCCCCATTGGCTTCCCCTGCATGCAGTAAGGACACATGCTCCATTATGTTCATAGCAGCCTTATTTATAATAGCCAGAAACGGGAAAGAACCCAGGTGTCCCTCAACGGAAGAATGAATATAGAAGGTGTGATATATTTACACAGTAGAATACTACTCTGCAATTAAAAACAATGAATTCACGAAATTCTTATGCAAATGGTCAGAACTGGAAAATATCATCCTTAGTGAGGTAACCCAATCACAAAAGAACACACATGGTATGCAGTCACTGATTAGGGGATATTAACCCAGAATCTCAGAAGATCTAAGACACAATTCACATATCAATAGATTTCCAAGAAGATGGAAGGAGAGACCCCTGGTCCTGGAAAGACTGGATGTAGGAGAATACCAGAATAGAGAAGCGAGAGTGGGTTGAATGGGGAACAGGGGGAGAGCAGAGGACTTATAAGACTTTTGGGGAGGGATGAAATGGGAAAGGTGAAATCACTCAGAATGTAAATAAATAATATAGAAAATTAAAAAAAGGATTTCCAGTCCCCCCAAAAAAAAATTTTAAAAAAAATCTCCCAGGTTTAGTAGAGAATTCTGTCTGGCCTTCAAAGAAGACCTAATACCAATACTCTTTCAACTATCCCACAAAATAGAAACAGAAGGAATGCTACCCAATTTTTCCTATGAAGCCACAGTTATGCTGATACCAAAACCACACGAAGACTCAACAAAGAAAGGACTTCAGACCAATCTCCCTTATGAATATCAATACAAAAATACTCAGTAAAATTCTTGCAACTGAATCCAAGAACACATCAAAAGGATCATCCATCATGATCAAGTGGGGTTTATCCCAGGATACAGAGATGGTTCATTACAGGGAAACCCATTAATATAATCCACTACATAAATAAACTCAAAGAAAAAAACACACAATTATTTCATTACATGCTGAAAAAGCATCTAACAAAATTTAATATCCTTCTATGTTAAAAGTCTCAGAATGAGCAGGAATTCAAGGCCCATACCTAAACATAGTGAAAGCAATATACAGCAAACCAGTAGCCAACATCAAACTAAATGGAGAGAAACTTGAAGTAATCCCACTAAAATCAGGGACTAGACAAGGCTGCCCACTCTCTCCCAATTTATTCAATGTAGTTCTTGAAGTTCTACTTAGAACAACTAGAAAACATAAGGATACAAATTGGAAAAAAGTCAAAATATCACTATTTGCAGATGATATGATATTATAGTTAAGTAACTCCAAAAGCTCCACCAGAGAACTTGTACAGATTGATAAACAACTTCAGCAAAGTGGCTGGATATAAAATTAAACAAATCAGTTGCCTTCCTCTACTCAAAGGGATAAACAGGCTAAGCAAGTTGGTCAACAGATGCACTGAAACTGATAGAAGAGAAAGTGGGGAAGAGCCTTGAACACATGGACACAGAGGAAAAGTTCCTGAACAAAACACCAATGGCTTATGCTCTAAGATCAAGAATCAACAAATGGGACTTCATAAAATTGCAAAGCTTCTGTAAGGCAAAGGACACTGTCAAGAGGGCAAAATGGAAACCAACAAATTGGGAAAAGATCTTTACCAATCCTACATTAAGTAGAGGGTTAATATCCAATATATACAATGTACTCAAAGAGCTAAACGCCAGAGAACCAAAAAACCCTATTAAAAAATGGGGAATAAAGCTAAACTGAGAATTGCCAAGAATGAACTAAAGAAGTGTTCAGGCATGTGCCTTTGAGCTGATGCCCAAATCCAAGTGAGACAAGTAAGTTTTCTTAACAAAAACTGTCAAGAAAGGTTTGGAACTGAAGCAGAACCTGATAGAAGAGCTTCAGAAAAGTACCTCTTCATCTTCTCTGAGTCCAACATGAGGAACAGCAAGCTGAAGAAAATCTGGAAAACCAATAAGTACTCCTTTTTAGAAATCCACAAAGGAGGAGGTGAATGTGTGATTCACAAAGTATACAGAAATGGATTTTGGTCAAACAGGGAACAAAGAAACTTTAACTGTGAGCCTGGATCCAGAGCCCCTGAAGCAGTTCCCTCATTCTACAGAGCCAAATTTGAGGCAGCTGGGCCTGCCCACTGCACTCAAGAAAGGTGTGGTGACCCTGCTGTCTGACTTTGGAGTATGCAAAGAGAGTGACATGCTGACTCCAGAGGAGGCCCTTGTCCTGAAGCTATTTGCATATGAGATGGCTGAATTCCTAGTTACCATTAAATACTTATGGGATGCCCAGTCGGAGAGATTCCAGCAGACAGGAGATGACTTGCACAGGAGAACACTGAGTCTGAGGAAGAGTCTGAGGAGGAGGATGATACCTGACTCTATGAGCCAGGACTAAGGCCTTCCAGCAAGTTCTTCATCTCCACTGGACCCACCAAGACTACTGTCACCACTCTGGAGGGAACAGCTATTTATTTTGCTATGGAGAAAGACAAGGGAAGGAGCTAGGGAATGACTTTGTTTCCAAAAAGAATAAAATTGTGTCTGCAGGTGTTCCATGTAGATAGCAGAAGATAAAAAAAAAAGAAGTGTTCAACATCCTTAGTCATCAGGGATATGCAAATGAAAACAACACTGAGATTCTACCCAACACCAATCAACAATGCTAAGATTAAAAATTCAGGTGAGAGCAGATGCTGGCAAGGATGTGGAGACTGAAGAACTCTCTTCCATTGCTGGTCGGCTTGCAAGCTGGTACAATCACTCTGGAATTCAGTTTTGCAGTTTCTCAGAAAACTGGACATAGTACTACCTGAAGACCCACCTATACTACTCCTGGGCATATACCCAGAAGATTCTTCAACATGTAATAAGGACATTTGCTCCACTATGTTCATATCACCCTTATTTATAATAGCCAGAAGCTGGAAAGATCCCAGATGTCCTTCAACAGAGGAATGGTTACAGAAAATGTGGTATATACACACAATGGTATCCATTCACTGATAAGTGGATATTAGTCCAAAATCTCTGAATACCCAAGATAAAATTCACAGACTACATGAAGTTCAAGAAGAGGGAAGAGCAAAGTGTGGATGCTTCTGTTCTTTTGAGAAGGAGAACAAAATACTCACAAGAGCAAATATGTAAATAAGGTGTAGAGAAGATACTGAAGGTAAGGCCATCCAGTGACTGTCCCAAATGGGGATTTATACCATATACAGACACCAAACCCCAACACTATTGTGGATGACAAGTGCTTGCTCAAAGGAGCCTAATATGGCTGTCTCCTGATAGGCCCTGCCAGAACCTTACAAATACAGAGGAGTTGAATGGGTTTACAACCTCATAGTAAGAACAACAATATCAACCAACCAGACCCCCACAGATCTCCAGGGACTAAACAATCAACTAAGGGGTACACATGGCTCCAGGTGCATATGTAGCAGAGGATTGCTTTGTCAGGCATCAATGGGAGGAGAGGTCCTTGGTCCTATAAAGGCTTGATAGATGCCCCAGTGTAGGGAAATCGAGGACAGGGAGGTGGAAGTGGGATGGGTAAAGGAACACACTCATAGAGGTAGGGGGAGGAAGGATGGATGGGGGCTTTCTGAGGGGGACTGGGAAAGGGGATAACATTTGAAATGTAAATAAAGAATATATCGGCTCCGCCACTGCCTGCCCCTTTCTTTCCGAACAGGTAGACCCCTGCCACTTCTGCCACAGGGAAGACACCACTTCCTGAAACTTTCTAGAGAACTAGCAGTATGCAGGGCATTCAGTAAGAACTACCCCCACCTCTGGAGGCTCAGAACTTATGGCTGGGACTCACTACTCAGCAACCACCAAAACACGCCATCCCTGCAGATTACCACTCCCCTTCTGTAACTTCTACCCTTCTCTCCTCTTCCACCACTGCCTGCCCAGTTCATTGCGATGTGATAGATCCATGCTAGTTCTGCCACAGGGAGAACACATTTCCTGATACTTTCTAGAGAACCAGCAGCATGCAGGGCTTTTGAGAACCAGCAGCGCACAAGGCATTCAACCCTTGACAGCTCTGCCACAGGGAAGATGCCAATTCCAGATACTTCCTGGAGAACCAGCTGTATGCAGGGCATTTGAGAGAAAGGGAAACCCAGAAGTACAGATACACAGGCCTGCAGGACAGAGAAGTCACCGTCAGAGACAGCAAGACCAACTAACACCAGAGATAACTAGATGGCAAAAGGCAAACGCAAGATGATCATTACCAACAGAAACCAAGGCAACATGGCTCCGTCAGAACCTAGTTTTCCCAAAACAGTAAGTCCTGGATACTCCATCACATCATAAAAGTAAAAGCTGGATTTAAAATCGCATCTCATGATGCTGATAGAGGACTTCAAGAAGTACGAAAATAACTCCCTTAAAGAAATACAGGAGAACATGGGTCAACAGGGAGAAACCCTTAAAGAGGAAACATAAAAATCCCTTAAAGAAATACAGGAGAATATGTCAACAGGTAGAAGCCATTAAAAAGGAAACACAAAAGTCCCTTAAAGAAATATAAGAAACATGGGTCAACAGGTAGAAACACTTAAAGAGGCAAAACAAAAATCCCATAGGGAATTACAGGAGAACATGGGTCAACAGGCAGAAGCCCTTAAAGAGGAGACAGAAAATTCCTATAAGAAACATAGGAGAACATGGGTAAACATGTAAAAGCACTTAAACTGGAAACACAAAAATCCCTTAAAGGTTATCAGGAAGACACAAACAAACAAGTGAAGGAATTGAACAAAACTATCCATGATCTAAATATGGAAGTAGACACAAAAAGAAATCACAAAGTGAGATGTCTCTGGAGATAGAAAACCTTGCAAGAAACTCAGGAGTCATACATGCGAGCATCAACAACAGAATACAAGAGATAGGAGAAAGAATCTCAGATGCTGAAGATATCATAGAAAATATTGACTCAACAGTCAAAGAAAATGCAAAATGCAAAAAACTTGTAACCCAAAACATCCAGGAAATCCAGGACACAATGAGAAAACCAAACCTAAATATTATAGGTATAGAAGAGAGCAAGGATTTACATCTTAAAGGGTCAGTAAACATCAACAAAATTGTAGAAGAAAACTTTCCTAACCTAAAGAAAGAGATGTCCATGAACATACAAGAAGCATAAAGAACACAAAACAGACTGGACCAGAGCAGAAATTCTTCCTGTCATGTAATAATCAAAACACCAAATGCACTAAACAAAGAAAGAATATTAAAAGCACTAAAAGAAAAATGGGGTACAGAGATAAACAAAGAGTTCTCACCTGAAGAATATCTAATGGCGGAGAAGCACCTAAAGAAATGTTCAACATCCTTAGTCATTAGGGAAATGCAAATCAAAACAACCCTGAGATTCCATCTCACACCAGTCAGAATGGCTAAGATCAAAAACACAGGAGACAGCAGTTGTTGGCGAGGATGTGGAGAAAGAGGAACACTCCTCCACTGCTGGTGGGATTGCAAGCTGATACAACCACTCTGGAAAGCAGTCTGGCTGTTTCTCAGAAAAATGGGCATGACACTCTCGGAGGATCCTGCTATACCACTCCTGGGAATATACCCAGAGGCTTCCCCTGCATGCAATAAGGACACATGCTCCACTATGTTCATAGCAGCCTTATTCTTAATAGTCAGAAGCTGGAAAGAACCCAGATGTCCCTCAATGGAGGAATGGATTCAGAAGATGTGGTATATTTACACAATGGAATACTATTCTGCAATTAAAAACAATTAATTCACGAAATTCCTAGGCAAATGGTCAGAACTGGAAAATATCATCCTTAGTGAGGTAACCCAATCACAAAAGAACACACATGGTATACAGTCACTGATAAGGGAATATTAACCCAGAATCTCAGAATACCCAAGACGCAATTCCCATATCAATAGATTTCCAAGAAGATGAAAGGAGAGACCCCTGGTCCTGGAAAGACTGGATGTAGGGGAATAGCAGGACAGAGAAGCGAGAAGGGGTTGAATGAGGAACAGAGGGAGGGAAGGGGACTTATGGGACTTTCAGGGAGGGAGGAAATGGGAAAGGGGAAATCATTTGGAATGTAAATAAAAAATATAGAAAATAAGAAAATGAAAAAAATTTGGGCAAGAAGTTAAATAAATATACCACTTCCTTCACTAAGGAAAAAAAAAAGAACAAGTAACAAACATATAAAGGCAGACCTATCAGAACTACACAAGACTTCTCGCCAGAGATTATGAAAGCTAGAAGATCCTGGACAGATGTCATACAGACCTTAAGAGAACATAAATGTCAGCCCAGGCTACTATACCCAGCAAAACTCTCAATTACCATAGAAGGAAAAAACAAGACAGTCCATGACAAAAGCAAATTTACACAACATCTTTCCACAAATCCAGCTCTACAAAGGATAATGGGTGGAAAATACCAACACAAGGTGGGAAACGACAACCTAGAAAAAGTAATAAAATAATCTTCTTTCAACAAACTGAAAAGAAGATAGCTACACAAATAGAATTTCACCTTTAACAAAGAAGATAACAGTAAGCAACAATCACTTTTCCTTAATGTCTCTTAACATCAATGGTCTCAATTCCCCAATAAAAAGACATAGACTAACAGACTGGATAGGTAAACAGGACCCAACAATTTGCTGCCTACAAGAAACCCACCTCAGTGACAAAGGCAGTCACTACTTCAGAGTCAAAGGTTGGAAATCAGTTTTCCAAGCAAATGTTCCCAAGAAACAAGCTCGAGTGGCCATTCTTATATCGGATAAAACTGACATTCAACCAAAAGTTGTCAAAAAAGATAAGGAGGGACACTTCATATGCTCCAAATGCAAAGGCACCCACATTCATAAAGGAAACTTTACTAAAGATGAAAGCACACATTATACCCCCACACAAGAATAGTGGGAGACTTCAACACCTCATTCTCAACAATGGACAAATCATGAAAACAAAAATTAAAAAGAGACACAGTGAAACTAACTGAAGTTATGGACCAAAGAGATTTAATTGATATTTATAGAACATTCCACCATAAAAAAAAGAATTTACTTTCTTCTTAGCACCTCATGGTACCTTCTCCAAAACTGGCCATATAATAGGTCACAAAACAGGCCTCAACAGATATAGAAATATTGAAATTATTCCATACACATTATAAGATGACCATGGCCTAAGGCTGGTCTTAAGATCAAACAAAAACAATGGAAAACACACATACACCTGGACTTTGAATAATTCTCTTCTCAATGATAGCTTGGTCAAGGAAGAAATAAAGAAATTAAAGACTTTTTAGAATTTAATGAAAATCAAGACACATCATACCAAAACTTATGGGACACAATGAAAGCATTGCTAAGAGGAAAACTCATAGCTCTGAGTGCCTCCAAAAAGAAAATGGAGAGAGAGGTGAGATCTCCACCTTCTCTCTGGAAGGGAAGAGCTAGGAGCACACAGGACATAAGATCAGTGGAGCTGCTGGGACAGGAGTCTTCCCTTCTGGCCACAATTTGCAGCAGGGAATCAGACAGCTCCACAGCCTTCTGTGCACAGACCCTGCCAGAAGAGAGTTGCTCTCCCAGGAGTACAGACACAGGCTTACAGGCTCATAGGAGGGACAAGCTCCAGTCAGAGACAGCAAGACCAACTAACACCAGAGATAACCAAATGGCAAAAGGCAAGTGCAAGAACCCTACCAACAGAAGCCAAGGCTACTTGGGATCATCACAGCCCAATTCTCCCACCACAGCAAATCTTGGATACCCCAACACACTGGAAAAGCGAGAGTTGGATTTAAAGTTTCATCATGATGCTGTTAGAAGACATCAAGAAGGACATAAATAATTCCCTTAAAGAAATACAGGAGAACGTGGGTCTAAAGGTAACAGCCCTTAATGAGGAAACACAAAAATCCCTGAAAGAAATACAGGAGAGCATGGGTGAACAGGTAGAGGCCCTTAAAGAGGAAACACAAAAATCCCTGGGAGAATTACAGGAGAACACAAACAAACAAGTGAAGGAACTGAACAAAACCATCCAGGATCTAAAAATGGAAGTAGAAGCAATAAAGAAATCACAAAGTGAGGCATCTCTGGAGATAGAAAATCTTGGAAAGAATTCAGGAGTCATAGATGCAAGCATCAACAACAGAATACAAGAGATAGAAGAAAGAATCTCAGGGGCTGAAGATACCATAGAAAACATTGACTCAACAGTCAAAGAAAATGCAAAATGCAAAAAAAAACGTGTAACCCAAAACATCCAGGAAATCCAGGACACAATGAGAAGACAAAAACCTAAGGATGATAGGTATAGAAGAGAGCGAAGATTTCCAACTTAAAGGGCCAATAAATATCTTCAACAAAATTATAGAAGAAAACTTCCCTAACCTAAAGAAAGAGATATCCATGAACATACAAGAAGCCTACAGAACTCCAAACAGACTGGACCAGACCAGAAAGTCCTCCTGATACATAATAATCAAAACACCAAATGTAGTAAAAAAAGAAAGAATATTAAAAGCAGTAAGTGAAAAGGTCATGTAACATATTAAGGCAGGCCTATTAGAATTACACCAGACTTCTTATGTAAGACAATGAAAGCTAGAAGTTCCTGGGCAGATCTCATACAGACTCTAAGAGAACACAAATGCCAGTCCAAACTATTATACCCAGCAAAACTCTCAATTACCATAGATGGAGAAAACAAGATATTCCATGATAAAACCAAATTTATACAATATCTTTTCACAAATCCAGCCCTATGAAGGATAATAGATGGAAAATGCCAACAAGGGGAGAGAAACTACACCTTAGAAAAAGCAAGAAAGTGATCTTTTTCCAACAAACCCAAAAGAAAGTAACCACACAAACATCAAAATAACATCAAAAATAACAGGAAGCAACAATCACTATTCCCTAATATCTTATAATATCAATGGACTCAATTCCCCAACAAAAACACATAGTCTAACAGAAATATTTTTCATGTAAATCTTCCATTTTATCAGAAAATATTGGTGATTCCTCTTTCAATCAATTTACTAATGTTTTTTATGTCTACCATATAAACTGTATTATTTTCCATGATAATCTTTAATTTTAACATTTTTTCTATATATTTCTTCAATTTTATCAGAAATATTTTCCATCTAAATCTTCAATTTTGTCAGAAAATGTTTATGATTACACTTTCATTCAACTTAGGAATATTTTTATGCCTACCATTTTATCAGTATAATTTTCCCATGAAATATTCAATCTTAATGTGCTTTTCTATATATTTCTTCAATTCTTTCAGAGATATTTTCCATGTAAATCTTCAATTTTGTCAGAAAATGTTTATAATTCCACTTTAAACCAACCTAGAAATATTTTTATGCCTACCATTTTATCTGTATAATTTTCTATAATAATCTTCAATTCTAATGTTTTTTCATATGTTTCTTTCAATTTTATCAGAAATATTTTCCATGTAAATCTTCAATTTTATCAGAAAATGTTTATAATTCTACTTTAAATCCACTTATGAATATTTATATTCCTACCAATTTATCTGTATAATTTTCCATGAAATAGTCTATTTTAACCTGTTTTTCTATATATTTCTTGAATTTTATCAGAAATATTTTCCTTGTAGATCTTCAATTTTATCAAAAAATGTTTATAATTCCACTTTCAGAGAATTTAGAAAAATTTTTATGCCTACCATTTTATCTGTAATTTTCCAGAATAATCTTGAATTTTAATGTTATTTTATATTTTTCTACAATTTTATTAGAAAAATTTCCCATGTAAATCTTCAATTCTATCATAAAGTTTCTAATTCCTTTTTCAATTAATTTAACAATGTGTTTATGCCTACCATCTTACTCTTTAATTTTCCATGAAAATTGTCAATCTTAATGTGTTTTTTTCTATATGCTTCTTCAATTTTGTCAGAAACATTTTCCATGTAAATCTTTAATTTGATCATAAAGAAAAACAAAAAAATTAGTTATCACTTAGTAACCCAAAGAAAAGAGAAAGAAAATGGAGACAACTTACACTAACAGCTTGACAGTGCACCTGAAAGCACTAGAACAAAAAGAAGCAAATACACCAAAGAGGAGTAGACAGCAGGAAATAATCAAACTCGGGACTGAAATCAACCAAATATAAACAAAAAGAACTATACAAAGAATCAACAAAACCAGGAGATGGTTCTCTGAGAAAACCAACAAGATAGATCAACCCTTAGCAAAACTAACCAGAGGACACAGAAGTACTACCCAAATTAATAAAATCAGAAATGAAAAGGGAGACATAACAACAGAAAATGGAAATTCAAAAAATCATCAGATCTTACTACAAGAGATTATAATCAACAAAGTTTGAAAATCTGGATGAAATGGACAACTTTTTTTTCTAAGTTTTTTTTTAATTTACATTCAAAATCATTTCCCCTTTCCCGTTTCCTTCCTCCCCGAAAGTTCCATAAGCCCCCTTCACTCCCTCTTTTCCCTAATTCAACTCCCTCTCGCTTCTCTGTCCTGGCGTTCCCCTACATCCAGTATTTCCAGGACCAGGGGTCTCTCCTTCCATCTTCTAAGGAATCTATTGATATGCGAATTGTGTCTAGGGTATTCCGAGATTCTGGGTTAATATCCCCTTATCAGTGACTGCATACCATGTGTGTTCTTTTGTGATTGGGTTACCTCACTAAGGATGATATTTTAAACTTCTGACCATTTGCCTAGGAATTTCGTGAATTCATTGTTTTTAATTGCAGAGTAGTATTCTATTGTGTAAATATACCACATCTTCTGAATCCATTCCTCCATTGAGGGACATCTGGGTTCTTTCCAGCTTCTGGCTATTATAAATAAGGCTGCTATGAACATAGTGGAGCATGTGTCCTTATTGCATGCAGGTAAAGCCTCTGGGTATATTCCCAGGAGTGGTATAGCCGGATCCTCCGGGAGTGTCATGCCCAGTGTTCGGAGGAACCGCCAGACTGCTTTCCAGAGTGGTTCTACCAGCTTGCAATTCCACCAGCAGTGGAGGAGTGTTCCTCTTTCTCCACATCCTCGCCAACAACTGCTGTCTCCTGTGTTTTTGATCTTAGCCATTCTGATTGGTGTGAGATGGAATCTCAGGGTTGTTTTGATTTGCATTTCCCTAATGACTAATGATGATGAACATCTCTTTAGGTGTTTCTCAGCCATTAGATATTCTTCAGGTGAGAACTCTTTGTTTAGCTCTGTACCCCATTTTTAATAGGGTTACTTGCCTCTCTGGAGTTTAACTTCTTGAGTTCTTTGGATATATTGGATATTAGCCCTCTGTCGGATGTAGGGTTAGTAAAGATCATTTCCCAGTTAGTTGGTTGCCACTTTGTCTTTTTGACAGTGTCTTTTGCCTTGCAAAAACTTTGAAATTTAAAGAGGTCCCAGTTGTCTATTCTTGATCTTAGATCATAAGCGATTGCAGTTCTGTTCAGGAAATTCTCCCCTGTGCCCATATGTTCAAGGTTCTTCCCTAGTTTCCTTTCTATTAGTTTCAGTGTGTCTGGTTTTATGGGGAAGTCCTTGATCCACTTGGAATTGAGCCTAGTGCAAGGAGATAAGAATGGGTCGAATTGCATTCTTCTGCATGTTGACCTCCAGTTGAGCCAGCACTATTTGTTGAAAAGGCTATCTTTATTCCACTGGATGGTTTTAGCTCCTTTGTCAAAGATCAAGTGACCATAGGAGTGTGGATTCATTTCTGGGTCTTCAATTCTGTTCCATTGATCTACATGCATGTCACTGTACCAATACCATGCGGTTTTTAACACTATTGCTCTGTAGTACAGCTTGAGGTCCGGGATACTGATTCCCCCAGAGGTTCGTTTATTCTTGAGAATAGTTTTAGCTATCCTGGGTTTTCTGTTATTCCAGATGAATTTTTGAATTGCTCTTTCTAACTCTATGAAGAATTGAGTTGGGATTTTGATGGGGATTGCATTGAATCTGTGTATTACTTTTGGTAAGATGCTCATTTTTACTATATTAATCCTGCCAATCCATGAGCATGGCAGATTTTTCCATCTTCTGAGGTCTTCTTCAATTTCTTTCTTCAGAGACTTGAAGTTCTTGTCATACAGACCTTTCACTTGTTTGGTTAGAGTCACGCCAAGATACTTTATATTGTTTGTGGCTATCGTGAAGGGAATCATTTTTCTTACTCCTTTCTCAGCCTGCTTATCCTTTGAGTATAGGAAGGCTTCTGACTTGCTTGAGTTGATTTTATATCCGGCCACTTTGCTGAAGTCGTTTATCAGCTGTAGGAGTTCTCTGGTGGAGTTCTTTGGGTCGCTTAAGTATACTATCATATCGTCTGCAAATAATGATAGTTTGACTTCTTCCTTTCCAATTTGTATCCCTTTGACCTCTTTTTGTTGTCTAATTGCTCTAGCTAGAACTTCAAGTACTATATTGAAAAGATATGGAGAGAGAGGGCAGCCTTGTCTAGTCCCTGATTTTAGTGGGATTGATTCAATTTTCTCTCCATTTAGATTGATGCTGGCTAACGGTTTGCTGTAAATTGCATTTACTATGTTTAGATATGGGCCTCGAATTCCTGATCTTTCCAAGACCTTTAGCATGAAAGGATGCTGAATTTTGTCAAATGCTTCCTCAGCATCTAATGAGATGACCATGTGGTTTTTTTCTTTGAGATTGTTTATATAGGGGATTACATTGATGGATCTCCTTATATTGAACCATCCCTGCATCCCTGGGATGAAGCCTACTTGATCGTAGTGAATGATCATTTTGACGTGTTCTTGGATTCGGTTGGCAAGAATTTTATTGAGTATTTTTGCATCGATATTCATAAGAGAGATTGGCCTGAGATTCTCTTTCTTTGTCAGATCTTTGTGTGCTTTTGGTATTAGTGTAATTGTGGCTTCATAGAACGAGTTGGGTAGTGTTCCTTCTGTTTCTATTTTGTGGAAAGGTTTGAAGAGTATTGGAGTTAGGTCTTCTTTGAAGGTCTGATAGAATTCTGCACTAAAACCATCTGGACCTGTGCTTTTTTTGGTTGGAAGACTTCCAATGACAACTGCTATTTCTTCAGGGGTTATAGGACAGTTTAGATGGTCTATTTGATCCTCATTTAATTTTGGTATTTGATATCTGTCAAGGAAATTTTCCATTTCCTCAAGATTTTCTAGTTGTGTTGAATAGAGGTTTTTGTAGTAGGATCTGATGATTTTTGTAATTTCCTCAGTTTCTGTTGTTATCTCTCCCTTTTCGCTTCTGATTTTATTAATTTGGATACTATCTCTGTGCCCTCTGGTTAGTCTGGCTAAGGGCTTATCTATCTTGTTGATTTTCTCAAAGAACCAACTCCTCGTTTTGTTGATTCTTTGTATGGTTTTATTTGTTTCTACTTGATTGATTTCAGCCCTGAGTTTGATGATTTCCTGCCTTCTACTCCTCTTTGGTGTATTTGCTTCTTTTTGTTCCAGGGCTTTCAGGTGTGCCATTAAGCTGTTAGTGTATGCTGTCTCCCGTTTCTTTTTGGCGGCACTCAGGGCTATGAATTTTCCTCTTAGCACTGCTTTCATTGTGTCCCATAAATTAGGGTATGTTGTGCCTTCATTTTCATTAACTTTCAAAAAGTCTTTGATTTCTTTCTTTATTTCCACCTTGACCAAGTTATCATTGAGTAGAGCAGTGTTCAGCCTCCATGTGTACGTGGATTTTCTTTTGTTTTTGTTGCTATTGAAGACCACCCTTATTCCATAGTGATCCGATAGGAGGCATGGTATTAGTTCTTTCTTCTTATATCTGTTGAGGTCTGATTTGTGACCAATTATATGGTCAGTTTTGGAGAAGGTACCATGAGGTGCTGAGAAGAAGGTGTATTCTTTAGTTCTAGGATGAAATGTTCTATACATATCTGTTAGTTCCATTTGGTCCAAGGCTTCAATTAGATTCACTGTGTCCCTGTTCAGTTTCTGCTTTCCTGAACGATCCATTTCAGAGAGCGGGGTGTTGAAGTCACCCACTATTATTGTGTGAGGTGCGAAGTGTGTTTTGAGCTTTAGTAAAGTTTCTTTTAAGAATGAGAGTGCCCTTGCATTTGGAGCATAGATATTCAGAATTGAGAGTTCTTGTTGGTGGACTTTTCCCTTGATCAGTATGTAGTGTCCTTCTGTGTCTTTTTTGATGTCTTTAGGTTGAAAATCAATTTTATCTGATATTAGGATGACTACTCAGGCTCGTTTTTGGGGCCATTTGCTTTTAAAATTATTTTCCAGCCTTTTACTCTGAGGTAGTGTTTGTCTTTGACACTGAGGTGCGTTTCCAGCATGCAGCAAAATGCTGGGTCCTGTTTACGTATCCAGTCTGATAGTCTATGTCTTTTTATTGGGGAATTGAGACCATTGATATTAGGAGAGATTAAGGCATAGTGATTATTGCCACCTGCCATTCTTTTTTTTTAATTATTTATTTTATTTTATTTTATTTTTAATTTACATTCCAAATCATTTCCCCTTTCCCGTTTCCTCCCTCCCCGAAAGTCCCATAAGCCCCCTTCCCTCCCTCTTTTCTCCATTCAACCCCCTCTCGTTACTCTGTCCTGGCGTTCCCCTACATCCAGTCTTTCCAGGACCAGGGGTCTCTCCTTCCATCTTCTTAGAAATCTATTGATATGCGGATTGTGTCTAGGGTATTCCGAGATTCTGGGTCAATATCCCCTTATCAGTGACTGCATACAATGTGTGTTCTTTTGTGATTGGGTTACCTCACTAAGGATGATATTTTCAAGATCTGACCATTTGCCTAGGAATTTCGTGAATTAATTGTTTTTAATTGCAGAGTAGTATTCCATTGTGTAGATATACCACATCTTCTCAATCCATTCCTCCGTTGAGGGACATCTGGGTTCTTTCCAGCTTCTGGCTATTATAAATAAGGCTGCTATGAACATAGTGGAGCATGTGTCCTTATTGCATGCAGGTAAAGCCTCTGGGTATATGCCCAGGAGTGGTATAGCCGGATCCTCCGGGAGTGTCATGCCCAGTTTTCTGAGGAACCGCCAGACTGCTTTCCAGAGTGGTTGTACCAGATTTCAATTCCACCAGCAGTGGAGGAGTGTTCCTCTTTCTTCACATCCTTGCCAACAACTGCTGTCTCTTGTGTTTTTGATCTTAGCCATCCTGACTGGTGTGAGATGGAATCTCAGGGTTGTTTTGATTTGCATTTCCCTAATGACTAAGGATGATGAACATCTCTTTAGGTGCTTCTCAGCCATTAGATATTCTTCAGGTGAGAACACTTTGTTTAGCTCTGTACCCCATTTTTAATAGGGTTACTTGCCTCTCTGGAGTTTAACTTCTTGAGTTCTTTGTATATATTGTATATTAGCCCTCTGTCGGATGTAAGGTTGGTAAAGATCAGTTCCCAGTTAGTTGGTTGCCGCTTTGTGTTTTTGACAGTGTCTTTTGCCTTGCAAAAACTTTGTAATTTAATGAGGTTCCATTTGTCTATTCTTGATCTTAGAGCATAAGCTATTGGAGTTCTGTTCAGGAAATTCTCCCCTGTGCCCATATGTTCAAGGTTCTTCCCTAGTTTCCCTTCTATTAGTTTCAGTGTGTCTGGTTTTATGTGGAGATCTTTGATTCACTTAGAATTGAGCTTAGTGCAAGGAGATAAAGATGGGTCAATTTGCATTCTTCTGCATGTTGACCTCCAGCTGAGCCAGCACCATTTGTTGAAAAGGCTATCTTTTTTCCACTGGATGGTTTTAGCTCCTTTGTCAAAGATCAAGTGACCATAGGAGTGTGGATTCATTTCTGGGTCTTCAATTCTGTTCCATTGATCTACATGTCTGTCACTGTACCAATACCATGCGGTTTTTAACACTATTGCTCTGTAGTACAGCTTGAGGTCCGGGATACTGATTCCCCCAGAGGTTCTTTTACTCTTGAGAATAGTTTTAGCTATTCTGGGTTTTCTGTTATTCCAGATGAATTTTTGAATTGCTCTTTCTAACTCTATGAAGAATTGAGTTGGGATTTTGATGGGGATTGCATTGAATCTGTGTATTACTTTTGGTAAGATGCTCATTTTTACTATATTAATCCTGCCAATCCATGAGCATGGCAGATTTTTCCATCTTCTGAGGTCTTCTTCAATTTCTTTCTTCAGAGACTTGAAGTTCTTGTCATACAGATCTTTCACTTGTTTGGTTAGAGTCACACCAAGGTACTTAATATGGTTTGTGGCTATCGTGAAGGGTATTATTTCTCTTACTTCTTTCTCAGCCTGCTTATCCTTTGAGTATAGGAAGGCTTCTGACTTGCTTGAGTTGATTTTATATCTGGCCACTTTGCTGAAGTCGTTTATCAGCTGTAGGAGTTCTCTGGTGGAGTTCTTTGGGTCGCTTAAGTATACTATCATATCGTCTGCAAATAGTGATAGTTTGACTTCTTCCTTTCCAATTTGTATCCCTTTGACCTCTTTTTGTTGTCTAATTGCTCTAGCTAGAACTTCAAGTACTATATTGAATAGATAAGGAGAGAGAGGGCAGCCTTGTCTAGTCCCTGATTTTAGTGGGATTGCTTCAAGTTTCTCTCCATTTAGATTGATGCTGGCTACCGGTTTGCTGTAAATTGCTTTTACTATGTTTAGATATGGGCCTTATTTAATTTTGGTACTTGGTATCTGTCAAGGAAATTGTCCATTTCCTCAAGATTTTCTAGTTGTGTTGAATACAGGTTTTTGTAGTAGGATCTGATGATTTTTTGAATTTCCTCAGTTTCTGTTGTTATCTCTCCCTTTTCGTTTCTGATTTTATTAATTTGGATACTATCTCTGTGCCCTCTG
Source organism: Tokudaia tokunoshimensis (assembly GCA_036184795.1). Lineage (NCBI taxonomy): Eukaryota > Metazoa > Chordata > Mammalia > Rodentia > Muridae > Tokudaia > Tokudaia tokunoshimensis. The sequence goes on along the minus strand of BTHU01000001.1, from coordinate 23,048,194 downwards.
GTTAGTCTGGCTAAGGGCTTATCTATCTTGTTGATTTTCTCAAAGAACCAACTCCTCGTTTTGTTGATTCTTTGTATGGTTTTATTTGTTTCTACTTGATTGATTTCAGCCCTGAGTTTGATGATTTCCTGCCTTCTACTCCTCTTTGGTGTATTTGCTTCTTTTTGTTCCAGGGCTTTCAGGTGTGCCATTAAGCTGTTAGTGTATGCTGTCTCCCGTTTCTTTTTGGCGGCACTCAGGGCTATGAATTTTCCTCTTAGCACTGCTTTCATTGTGTCCCATAAGTTAGGGTATGTTGTGCCTTCATTTTCATTAACTTTCAAAAAGTCTTTGATTTCTTTCTTTATTTCCACCTTGACCAAGATATGGGCCTTGAATTCCTGATCTTTCCAAGACCTTTAGCATGAAAGGATGCTGAATTTTGTCAAATGCTTTCTCAGCATCTAATAAGATGACCATGTGGTTTTTTTCTTTGAGATTGTTTATGTAGTGGATTACATTGATGGATTTCCTTATATTGAACCATCCCTGCATCCCTGGGATGAAGCCTACTTGATCGTGGTGAATGATCGTTTTGATGTGTTCTTGGATTCGGTTGGCAAGAATTTTATTGAGTATTTTTGCATCGATATTCATAGGAGAGATTGGCCTGAGATTCTCTTTCTTTGTCGGATCTTTGTGTGCTATTGTTAGTAGTGTAATTGTGGCTTCATAGAACGAGTTGGGTAGTGTTCCTTCTGTTTCTATTTTGTGGAACAGTTTGAAGAGTATTGGTGTTAGGTCTTCTTTGAAGGTCTGATAGAATTCTGCACTAAAACCATCTGGACCTGTGCTTTTTTTGGTTGGAAGACTTCCAATGACAACTGCTATTTCTTCAGGGGTTATAGGACAGTTTAGATGGTCTATTTGATCCTCATTTAATTTTGGTATTTGATATCTGTCAAGGAAATTGTCCATTTCCTCAAGATTTTCTAGTTGTGTTGAATAGAGGTTTTTGTAGTAGGATCTGATGATTTTTGTAATTTCCTCAGTTTCTGTTGTTATCTCTCCCTTTTCGCTTCTGATTTTATTAATTTGGATACTATCTCTGTGCCCTCTGGTTAGTCTGGCTAAGGGCTTATCTATCTTGTTGATTTTCTCAAAGAACCAACTCCTCGTTTTGTTGATTCTTTGTATGGTTTTATTTGTTTCTACTTGATTGATTTCAGCCCTGAGTTTGATGATTTCCTGCCTTCTACTCCTCTTTGGTGTATTTGCTTCTTTTTGTTCCAGGGCTTTCAGGTGTGCCATTAAGCTGTTAGTGTATGCTGTCTCCCGTTTCTTTTTGGCTGCACCAGGGCTATGAATTTTCCTCTTAGCACTGCTTTCATTGTGTCCCATAAATTAGGGTATGTTGTGCCTTCATTTTCAGTAAATTTCAAAAAGTCTTTGATTTCTTTCTTTATTTCCACCTTGACCAAGTTATCATTGAGTAGAGCATTGTTCAGCCTCCATGTGTACGTGGCTTTTCTTTTGTTTTTGTTGCCATTGAAGACCACCCTTATTCCATAGTGATCTGATAGGAGGCATGGGATTATTTCTATCTTCTTATATCTGTTGAGGTCTGATTTGTGACCAATTATATGGTCAATTTTGGAGAAGGTACCATGAGGTGCTGAGAAGAAGGTGTATTCTTTAGCTCTAGGATGAAATGTTCTATATATATCTGTTAGTTCCATTTGGTCCAAGGCTTCAATTAGATTCACTGTGTCCCTGTTTAGTTTCTGCTTTCCTGAACGATCCTTTTCAGAGAGCGGGGTGTTGAAGTCACCCACTATTATTGTGTGTGGTGCGATGTGTGCTTTGAGTTTTAGTAAAGTTTCTTTTACTAATAAGGGTGCCCTTGCGTTTGGAGCATAGATAATCAGAATTGAGAGTTCTTCTTGGTGGATTTTTCCCTTGATCAGTATGTAGTGTCCTTCTGTGTCTTTTTTGATGACTTTAGGTTGAAAATCAATTTTATCTGATATTAGGATGGCTACTCCACCTCGTTTCTTGGGGCCATTTGCTTGTAAAATTGTTTTCCAGCCTTTTACTCTGAGGTAGTGTTTGTCTTTGACACTGAGGTGCGTTTCTTGCATGCAGCAAAATGCTGGGTCCTGTTTACGTATCCAGTCTGCTAGCCTATATCTTTTAATTGGAGAATTGAGACCATTGATATTAAGAGAGATTAAGGCATAGTGATTATTGCCATCTGCCATTCTTGACGCTATCTTTATGTTTGAGTGGTTATCTACTTTTGGGTTTGATTCAGAAGGTTATTATCTCATTTTTTCCTGGGTGTTGTTTCTCTCCCTGTATTGGAGGTTTCCACCTATTATCCATTGCAGGGCTGGATTTGTGGAAAGATATTGTGAAAATTTGGTTTTATCATGGAATATCTTGGTCTCTCCATCTATGGTGATTGAGAGTTTTGCTGGGTATAGTAGTCTAGGCTGGCATTTGTGCTCTCTTAGTGTCTGCATGAGATCTGCCTAGGATCTTCTGGCTTTCATAGTCTCTGGTGAGAAGTCTGATGTGATTCGGATAGGTCTTCCTTTCTATGTTACTTGGCCCTTTTCTCTTACTGCTTTTAGTATTCTTTCTTTGTTTAGAACATTCGGTGTTTTGATTATTATGTGATGGGAGGTATTTCTGTTCTGGTCCAGTCTGTTTGGAGTTCTGTAGGCTTCTTGTACGTTCATCAGCATCTCTCTCTTTAGGTTAGAGAACTTTTCCTCCATAATTTTGTTGAAGATGTTTACTGGCCCTTTAAGTTGAAAATCTTCACTCTCATCTATACCTATAATCCTTAGGTTTAGTCTTCTCATTGTGTCCTGGATTTCCTGGATGCTTTGGGTTACACGTTTTTTGCATTTTGCATTTTCTTTGACTGTTGAGTTGATGCTTTCAATGGTATCTTCAGCACCTGAGGTTCTTTCTTCCATCTCTTGTATTCTATTGTTGATGTTTGCATCTATGATTCCTGATTTCTTCCCAAGGTTTTCTATCTCCAAAGTTGCCTCCCTTTGTGATTTCTTAGTTGTTTCTACTTCCTTTTTGAGATCCTGGATGGATTTGCTGAGATCCTTCACTTGTTTGTTTGTATTTTCCTGTATTTCTTTAAGGTATTTTTGCATTACCTCTTTCAGGATTTCTGCCTGTTGACCCAAGTTCTCCTGCATTTCTCTGAGCGATTTTTGTGTTTCCTTCTCATGGGATTCCATCTGTTGATCCATTGTCTCCTGCATTTCTTTAAGCAGTTCTCGTGTTTCCTTTGTAAGGGCATCTATCCGTTGATTCATTTCTTTAAGCACTTTTTGTGTTGCCTCCCTATGGGCATCTGTCTGTTGACCCATATTCTTCTGCATTTCTTTATGCAATTTTTGTGATTCCTTTGAAAGTGCATCTACCCATTGATTCATCTCGTTAAGCCATTTTTGTGTTGTCTCCTTGTGCTCCTCCATCTTTTGATCCATGTTCTCCTGCATTTCTCTAAGCGATTTTTGTGTTTCCTTTGTAAGGGCTTCTAACCGTTGATTCATGGTCTCCTGTAATTCTTTATTAGATTTATTTGTGTCCTTCTTGTGATCCTCTAATAGCATCATGAGAAGTGATTTTAAATCCAGATCTTGTCTTTCGGGTGTGGTGGGGTATCCAAGACTTGCTGCTGTTGGAGAGTTGGGTTCAGATGGTGCCATATTACTTTGATTTCTGTTAGTAACGTTCCTACTTTTGCCTTTTGCCATCTGGTTACCTCTTATGTTAGTTGGTCCTGCTGTCACTGGCTGTTGGTTGGACCTTCTGTGAGCCTGCAAAGCTATTTCTGGCCCCCCTGGATTACCAGGATTCCCCTGGCACTGATTTCTGGGGCCTGCCCTGCTCCTGAGTGACTTTGGAGCCCTGATGTGCCTTGCCCCAAGTGATGTTTTATTGGGGAGTCCCTGCACATCCAAAGGCTCAGCGTAATGGATTCCCGGAGCAGAGGTCTCCAAAGGGAGGCTGGTAGGCTCCTGCCCTGTGCAGGGGTGTGTGATCTCTCCCAGAGTGGGGGGGAGGGGGCGTCCCTCTGCAAGGCAGAAGTCCCACAGCAGAGCTGGCGTGCTGGTTACTGCAGATCTGCCCAGCTCTTGGGAGCAGTGTACATACAAGCCACCCAACACCCAAGCGATATTATGCCTGTCTGGCTCTGAGCCTGACAGTCCCAACTACCTGGCCACTGGAGCAAAGATGGCAGAGTGCACTCTGCACTCTCTAGGTGGCGCTGGTCACCCTGCAGAGAGGATGGCCCACAGCAGATCTGGCGCCCAGACGACCACAGCGCTGTCCCGTTCTTGGGAGCCGATGGAAGCCCCAACAGGTCGTGTCCCAAGCGATATTATATTGGGGAGAACCTGGGTACCTGTCTCTTCAGTGCAGTCTACCGGAACAGAGGTCGCCGAAGGGAAGCTGGTAGGCTCCCGCCCAGCGCAGGGGTCCCTCTGCCAGGCAGAAGTCCCACAGCAGAGCTGGCATGCTGGTTACTGCAGATCTGCCCAGCTCTTGGGAGCAGCGTAGACACAAGCTGCCTGAGACCCAAGCGATATTATGCCTGTCTGTCTCTGAGCCTGGCAGTCCAAACTACCTGGCCAGTGGAGCAAAGATGGCGGAGTCAAAATGGACAACTTTTAAGATACATACCAGTTGCCAACATTAAAACAGGATCAGATAAACCATCTTAATAGTCCCATAAGTACTGAGAAAATAGAAGCAGATGTTAATAGTCTCCCATCAAAAAAAGCACAACACCAGATGGTTTTAGTGAGAAATTCTATCAGATCTTCAAAGAAGAGCAAATACCGATACTCTTCAAACTATTCCACGAAACATCAACTCAAAGAACACTACCCAACTCATTCTATGAAGCCACAATAAAGCTTATACCTAAACCAAAGACCAAACAAGGAAGAAGAAATTCAGATCAATCTCCCTCATGAACATCGATGCAAAAATACTCAACAAAATTCTGGCCAACCGAATCCTAGAATGCATCAAAACTATAATTCACCACGATCAGGTAAGCTTCATCCCAGGGATGCAGGGATGGTGCAATATATGGAAATCTATCAATGTAATCCACTACATAAAAAAACTCAAGGAAAAAAACAACATGATCATTTCATTACATGCTGAAAAAGTCTTTTGACAAAAATTCAGCATCCCTTCATGATAAAAGTCTTAGAGAGATCAGGAATCCAAGACCCATACATAAACATAGTGAAAGCAATATATGGCAAACTGGTAGCCAACATCAAATTAAATGGAGAGAAAATTGAAGCGCTCCCACTAAAATCAGAGACCAGACAAGGCTGCCCTCTCTCTCCATATCTTTTTAATATAGTACTTGAAGTCCTAGCCAGAGCAATTAGACAACAAAAGGAGGTCAAAGGGGTACAAATTGGAAAGGAAGAAGTCAAAATATCACTATTTGCAGATGATATGATCTTATACTTAAGCAACCCCAAAGTTCCACCAGAGAACTCTTATAGCTGATAAACAACTTCAGCAAAGTGGCTGGATATAAAATTAACTCAAACAAATCAGTAGCCTTCTTCTACACAAAGGATAAACAAGCTAAGAAAAAAATTAGGGAAATGACATCATTCACAATAGTCACAAAAAATATTACATACCTTGGTGTGATGCTAACGAAGCAAGTGAAAGATCTGTATGACAAGAACTTCAAGTCGAAAAAGATCTCAGAAGATGAAAAGATCTCCCATGCTCATGAATTGGCAGGATTAATATAGTAAAAATGGCCATCTTGCCTAAAGCAATCTACAGATTCAAAGCAATCCCCATCAAAATCCCAGATCAATTCTTCATAGATCTAGAAAGAGCAATTTTCAAATTCATCTGCAATAACAAAACTCCCAGGATAGCAAAAACTATTCACCACAACAAAAGATCTCCTGGGAATCAACATTCTTGACCTCAAGCTCTACTATAGAGCAATAGTGATAAAAAACTGTTTGGTATTGGTAAGGAGATAGAAAGGAAGATCAATGGAATAGAATTGAAGACCAAGAAAAGAACTCACACAACTACGGTCACTTGATATTTGACAAAGGAGCTAAAAACATCTAGCAGAAAAAAGATAGCATTTTTAACAAATGGTGCCAGATCAGCTGGAGGTCAGATTGCAGAAAAATGCAAATTGACTAATTCTTATCTCCTTGTACAAAGCTCAAGTCCAAGTGGATCAAGGACCTCCACATAAAACCATACACATTGAAGCTTATAGAGGAGAAAGTCGGTGAAGAATCTTGAACACATGGGCACAGGAAAAAAGTTCCTGAATAGAACACCAATGGCTTACGCTCTAAGAACAAGAATCAACAAATGGGACCTCATAAAACTGCAGTGCTTCTATAAGGCAAAAGACACTGTCAATAGCACCTAAGGAAGTGTTCAACAAGCCGGGCGGTGGTGGTGCACGCCTTTAATCCCAGCACTTGGGAGGCAGAGGCAGGAGGATTTCTTAGTTCGAGGCCAGCCTGGTCTACAAAGTGAGTTCCAGGACAGCCAGGGCTACACAGAGAAACCCTGTCTCGAAAAATAAAAAAATAAAAAAAAAAAAAAGAAAGGAAGTGTTCAACATTCTTAGTTATCAAGGAAATGCAAATCAAAACAACACTGAGATTCCACCTCACACCAGTGAGAATGGCTAAACTGAAAAACTCAGGCGAAAGCAGATGCTGGAGAGGATGTGGGGAAAGAGGAACACTTCTCCGTCATTGGTGGGATTGCGAGCTTGTAAAACCACTCTGGAAATCAGTTTGGCAATTCCTCAGAAAATTAGACATAGTACTACCTGAGGACCCAGCTATGCCACTCCTGGACATATACCCAGAAGAGGCTCCTACATGTAATAAGGACACATGCTCAACTATGTTCATAGCTGCCTTATTCATAATAGCCAGAAGCTGGAAAGAACCCAGATGTCCTTCAACTGAGGAATGGATACAGAAACTGTGGTATATATACACAATGGAGTACTATCCAGCTATTAAAAACAATGAATTCATGAAATTCTTAGGCAAATGGATGGAACTAGAAAGTGTCATCCTGAGCGAGGTAACCCAATCACAAAAGAACACACATGGTATGCACTCACTGATAAGTCGATGTTAGCCCAAAAGCTCAAAATAAACAAGTTACAATTCAGAGACCACAGGAAACTCAAGAAGAAGGAGTACTTAAATGAGGGTGCTTTGGTTCCTCTGAGAAAAGGAACCAAATACTCACAGGAGCAATAAAGGAGACAAAGTGTAGAGAAGAGACTGAAGGAAAGGCCACATAGAGACTGCCCTACCAGGAATTCATTCTATAAACAGTCACCAAACTCCAACACTATTATGGACGACAAGAAGTGCATACCAAAAGGAGCTTGTCATGGTTGTCTCCGGAGAGGCCTGTCAGAACTTTAAACATATAGAGGCAGAGGCTAGCAGTCAACCATTGGACTGGGCCTGGGGTCCCCAGTGGAGGAGTTGGAGGTTGGTCTGGTGTGGAGGAACTGAAGGGGTTTACAGCCCCATGGGAAGAACAACGATGTCAGCCACCCAGACACCCCAGGACTCCCAGGGACTAAGCCATCAACCAAGGGGTACACATAGTTCCAGCCAAAAATGTGACAGAGGAATGCCTTGTTGGGCATCAGTGGGAGGAGTGGTACTTGGTCTGGTGGTGGCTCAATAGATGCCCCAACAAAGGGAAATCCAGGGAGCCAGAGGTGGGAGTGTGTTGGGTGGGGGAGCATATACTTGGAAATAGGGGGTGGGGGGAGGGGTTGGAGGTTTTCAGGGAGGAGGGGAACCAGGAAAGGTTTTAGCATTTGAAATGTAAATAAAGATTATATTCAACAACAACAAAAAAAAACTCAGGAGACAGCAAGTGCTGGCGAGGAGGTGGAGAAAGAGGAACACTCCTCTACTGCTGGTGGGATTGTAAGCTGGTACAACTACTCTGGAAATCAGTCTGGCGGTTCCCCAGAAAACTGGGCATGATACTACCAGAGGATCTTGTTATACCACTCCTGGGCATATACTCAGAGGATTCTCCAGCATATAATAAGGACCCATGGTCCACTATGTTCACAGCAGCCCTATTTATACCAGCCAGAAGCTGGAAAGAACCCAGATGTCCCTCAATGGAGGAATGGATACAGAAAATGCAGTATATTTACACTATGGAATCCTACTTGGCTATTAAAAACAATGAATTCATGAAATTCCTAGGCAAATGGGTGGAACTGGAAAATATCATCCTAAATGAGGTATCCCAATCACAACAGAACCCACATGGTATGCAGTCACTGATAAGTGGATATTAGCCTAGAAGCTCAGAAAACCCAAGACACAATTCACATATCAAATAATGCCCAAGAAGAAGGAAGGAGAGGCCCCTGGTCCTGGAAAGGCTCAATGCAACAGTGTAGGAGAATATCAGGACAGTGAAGAGGGAGGTGTTTGATTGGGGAACAGGGGGAGGGGAGATGGCTTATGGGAATTTCAGGAGAGAGGACCAGGAAAGGGGAAATCATTTGAAATGTAAATAAAGAATATATCTTATAAAAAAAGAATATATGCAATAAAAAAAGAAAACTGGGTTGCCGACCTGTTTGAAGTAGTTAGTTAAGGTGATTGCAATTTTCATTGTTGGGATACCAGCAGTCCAGTCCAATACCAAACATCAAATATGAATCAGTATCAGTTCTTCATTGTCAGGATACTCGCAGTCCTTTCCAATAGCAAACATCAAACAAATCAGCAACAGCACCATGATCTATCAGAAACAGCAAAGTTCCACTGAATCAGCATAAGTCAGCAGAAGCAGATGGAAGCAGCCAGAATACCATGAGAAATTCTTTGGCATGTTTCTCTCTAAGAAGGGACAGAGTGAAAACAAGGAAAGACCTGTGAAGCATTACAAGCCTAGCAATGCATAGTATCCACCTCTGGTCTGTGGGATTCTTATTTATATTCTTTCTAAATGTTATATGCCTTATTAAGTGTCCATTTTCAGCAAAATACCATATGCCCTCTCACAAGACAGCTTCCATAAAAACATTATATGACACAACTGAACTTCTAAAAACAAAAAGCAAAAAACTTCGATTTCAGGTTCTTTTCCCCTCCCTTTCAACATCCGCAGCCCAAGAAACTTTCTGATAACTTAACCACATATCACAAAGCAAGTCTCAACAAGTAAAACTGAGGTAATACCCTGAATCCTACTTAAAACCTACTTAAAAGCTGAATGTCATCAACAGAAGAAACAGCAAAATTATGGAAACTGAATTATTCCTTACAGAATGAAAACTGGGTCAAGAAATAAAACAAAAACAAAAAGAAAAAAAACTTTTATAAACAAATGAGAATGAAAACACAACATGCCCAAACCTATAGGATATAATGTAGGCAGTTCTAAAAAGCAAGTTCATACCACTAACTGCCTGCATTAAAAACAATAACCAGAGCAATCTCATATTTAACTTAACAACAAACATGAACACTCCAAAATATAAGAATGAGTAATACACCTAAAATGTAGATGTCAAGTAATAATCAAATTCCTGGCTGAAATCAATACAATAAAAACAAACAACAAACAAGAAAAGAAAAAACAAATTCTAATAATCAAAGAAAAAAGAGTTGGTCCTAGGACAAAATCTACATGATTAACAAACACTTTGCCAAATTAAGCAAAATACTGAGAAAGAATTTCCAAATTAATAAAATTAGAGATGTAAAGAGAGACATTACAACAGACACCAAAGAAATCCAGTGGATGACAGCAAGCAACATACTTTGCAACTGTATTCTGCTGAGCCTGGTGGTGCACACCCTTAATTCTACAACTCAGGAGGCAGAGCCAGAAATATCTCTATGAGTTCAAGGCCTGTTAGTTTGTTGTTGGTTGTTCTCTAAATGTTTTCCTTTCTGCATTTGATATCTGCACACCAACAGTTAATTTGTTGGTTTATTGCACTGAGAATTTTGGTTTCTTTTAAAAAAGCAGAACTATTATGGGAATATGTTTTCATTTTAATCGCAGGGTGGGATATGGGACTGTTTCAGATTGTCTACAGCAGCTGCCTATGATTTGCCTCATGCTCTCGCAGGGAGCAACTTTTACCAGAAGCATATAGTTACTGCAATTGAATATGTTTGGAATTATGGAGACTTTTCAGAGTCTATGAAAATGCTAGGACCCAGGAAAGCATTACTGTTGTTCTTGGTGGGTTATTAGCTGTTGATGGGTTGTTGGTTGTTGGTTGCTTACTGTTGGAGGTTGGTGGTTGTGCTTTGGTAAGTAGACCTGCATGAAGAAGAAACAAAAAGTAGAAGAAACAGATATTCTGAGGGCAAAGGTCAAATTTTCCCCAGGGAACTCAACACTTCTATCAGCAGGAAGTAGTCTAACAATAATATCACCCTCTTTCCTCTCAATCCTTTTTTCTCTCATATCTACTATTAGGGGGATAAAAGGTTGGAAAAAGTGTGGGAAAGGGTAAAAGAAGAAAAAAACCAAAAAGTCACAAAAGCAAGCTACAGTTGAGTATCTGGGTTTTTTTCTCTCTCTCTTTTTCTTGTCAGCCTTCTTTCAACAGAGATATCTGCCACACTAAGATAATAGCTAATTCAAAGAGTGTTTAAGATGTGGGTGTCTTCTTATTGGTATTTAGAGCTATAACCTCTATAACAGTTATTCTGATTGTTGGCTAAAATTTGGTGGCCATGGTACCTTGGTCAAGAAGTTGGAAACTAAGTTCTACCTGTCCTGGTTCTCAAAGCTTGATATAACAACTATTAGGCCCTGTCATAGTACTGGCATGGCTCTCCTGAGTCCCACAAGAAGTGAGGGGTCTGGACCTCCTGCCACTTGTGATTGGACAATCTCTGGTGGGGAACTGCTTAGGATCACTGGAGTCTCACAGTGAGGAAGAAAAACAATGAGCAGGTAGCAGTCCCTGACAAGAAACCACAGAATTTCCCTATCTGGAATACAGTTCAGTGGATTTTCACAAAAGCAGAATGGCATTCTGTGTAATCTCATGTCACTATAATCTCATGTAGAAAAGTGTTGATGCTCTAAAGCCATCTTGCATACTCTCATTTCCTGCCATTACTCCTGGTAATTACTATTTTCTGTCACTTTATATTTATGTCTGCCAACACTTCGTTTTATTGCTTTGATCTGGCATGTGAGTCTATTACACAAACTTCATTCAGTTTTCATTTAGGCTTCTTCTGTGTCTTCTCATAATCTCATTTATTATTAATGATGATTCACTGTATACGGATGTTAGGCTCTTTCCTCTTCACTTACCTATATAGAACATTGTGTACACTTCTTGATGTGGCGACAAGAGTCAGTTTTGAAACCCTTCATTTATAATGCTTCTGAGGTGCTAATGATTGGTCCTAGGGCTTTACACATGCTAGGTAAGTGCTCTGCAAATGAGCTTGGCTATGATGCTTTTGAAATGTTACATGAGGGGAGATTTTTATTTTTGTGTAGTACTTTTACTGTTTAAAATTACCTTTATTGTTTAATTTTATGAATTGTAAATACCCTGGCTACTGTGTTTTATGATGAGCCTCTATTTTGTACTTTTAGAGACTTTTACTTTACCTTATAAGTACCTGAGTATTGTTTTTTTATACTGCTCACAATATCCAATAATCTCTGCTGCCCCTTCTCAACAGAAGTTGGTACCATCAGTATTTTATATCCCAGAGGACATATTCTGGTATCTTATTGTGTTCCTTTTTATTTTCATTTTAATGGATATGATGAATAATTTCCTATCCATGTTTTATGTCTATTTATCTTCTTTTCTAATTTTTATTAGATATTTTCTTTATTTACATTTCTTTTTTATTTATTAGATATTTGCTTAATTTACGTTTCAAATAATATCCCCTTTCCTAATGTTACCCCAATGAAAACATGACTATCCCATTCCTCCACCCACTACTTACCAACCTACCCCTCCTGCTTTCCTGACCTAGCATTCCCCTGCACTGGGGCATCGATCATTCATAGGACCCATGGCCTCTCCTCTCACTGATGTCTGGAAAGTCCTTTCTCTGATATATATGTAGCTGGAGCCATGGGTCCCTCCATGCAAACTCTTTGGTTGTTGGCTTAGTCCCTGGGAGCTCTTGGGATACTGTTTGATACATATTACTGTTCTTCCTATGGGGCTACAAACATCTTCAGCAACTTGGGTCCTGTCTCTAGCTCCTCCATTGGGGACCATGTGCACAATTCAATGGTTGGTTGATAGCATCCTCGTCTGTGTTTGTCAGGCACTGGTAGGGCCTCTCAGGAGACAGCTATATCAGGCTCCTGTTAGCAAGAACTTTTTGGCATCCACAATATTGTCTGGGTTTGGTAACTGTATATGGGATGGATCCCCCAGGTGGGGCAGTCTCTAGATCACCTTTCCTTCAGTCTCTGCATCACACTTTGTCTCTTTATTTCCTCACATGGGTACACTGTTCCCCTTCTAAGAAGAGCCAAAATATCCACACATTGGTCTTCCTTCTTCTTGAGCTTCATGTGGCCTGTGAAATATATCTTGGGTATTCTGAGCTTCTGAACTAATAGTCACTTATCAGTGAGTATATACCATGTGTGTTCTTTTGTGATTTGGTTACCTCACTCAGGATGATATTTTATTCTTCCATCCGCTTCCATAAGAATTTCATGAATTCATCACTTTTAATTGCTGAGTAGTACTCCTTTGTATAAATGTACATTGTCTTTATCAATTCCTCTGCTGAGGGACATCTGGGATCTCTCCAGCTTCTGGATATTAAAAGGCTGCTATGAACATAGTGGAGCATGTGTCCTTATTACATGTTAAAGAATATTCTGGGTATATGCCCAGGAGTGGTATAGCTGGATCCTCAGGTCCAATGTCCAATTCTCTGAGATTCTATGTCCAATTTTCTGAGGAAATGACAAATTGATTTCCAGAGAGGTTTTACCAGCTTGAAAATCCTCTTGTTCCTCTTTCTCCACATCCTCACCAGCATCTGTTGTCCCCTGAGTTTTTCATCTTAGTCATTCTGATTGGCGTGAGGTGGAATGTCAAAGATGTTTTGATTTGCATTTCCCTGATGATTAAGGATGTTAAACATTGCATTAGGTGCTTCTCAGCGAGTCAGTGTTCCTCAGTTCAGAATTGTATGTTTAACTCGGTACCCGATTTTTTTTTGGCATTATTTTTTTTAAGTTTTTTTTTATTTACATTCCAAATCATTTCCCCTTTCCCATTTCCTCCCTCCCCGAAAGTCCCATAATCCCCCTTCACTCCTTCTTTTCCCCATTCAACCCCCTCTTGCTTCTCTGTCCTGGCATTCCCCTACATCCAGTCTTTCCATGACCAGGGGGTCTCTCCTTCCATCTTCTTAGAAATCTATTGATATGCGAATTCTGTCTAGGGTATTCCAAGATTCTGGGTTAATATTCCCTTAACAGTGACTGCATACCATGTGTGTTCTTTTGTGATTGGGTTACTTCACTAAGGATGATATTTTCAAGTTCTGACCATTTGCCTAGGAATTTCGTGAATTCATTGTTTTTAATTGCAGAGTAGTATTCCATTGTGTAAATATACCACATCTTCTGAATCCATTCCTCTGTTGAGGGACAACTGGATTCTTTCCAGCTTCTGGCTATTAAGAATAAGGCTGCTATGAACATAGTGGAGCATGTGTCCTTATTGCATTCAGGGGAAGCTTCTGGGTATATGCCCAGGAGTGGTATAGCAGAATTCTCCAGGAGTATCAAGCCCAGTTTTCTGAGGAACCGCCAAACAGCTTTACAGAGTAGTTGTAGCAGCTTGCAATCCCACCAGCAGTGGAGGAGTGTTCTGCTTTCTCCACATCCTCGCCAACAACTGCTGAATAGCTCTGTACCCCATTTTTAATAGGGTTACTTGACTATCTGGATTTTAACTTCTTGAGTTCTTTGTATATATGGGATATTAGCCCTCTGTCGGATGTAGAGTAGGTAAGGATCATTTCCCAGTTAGTTGGTTGCCACTTTGTCTTTTTGACAGTGTCTTTTGCCTTACAGAAACTTTGTAATTTTATGAGGTCCCATTTGTCAATTCTTGATCTTAGAGCATAAGCTACTGGAGTTCTGTTCAGAAAATTCTCCCCTATGCCCATATGTTCAAGGTTCTTCCCTAGTTTCCCTTCTATTAGTTTCAGGTTGTCTGATTTTATGTGGAGGTCCTTGGTCCACTTGGAATTGAGCTTAGTGCAAGGAGATAAAAATGAATCAATTTGCATTCTTCTGCATGTTGACCTTCAGTTGAAACAGCACCATTTGTTGAAAAGGCTATCTTTTTTTCACTGGATGGTTTTAGCTCCTTTGTCAAAGATCAAGTAACTGTAGGAGTGTGGATTCATTTCTGGGTCTTCAATTGTGTTCAGTTGAACTACATGCCTGTCACTGGACCAATACCATGAAGTTTTTAAGACTATTGCTCTGTAGTACAACTTGAGGTCTGGGATACTGATTCTCCCAGAAGTTCTTTTACTCTTGAGAATAGTTTGAGCTATCCTGGATTTTCTGATATTCAAGATGAATTTTTGAATTGCTCTTTCTAACTCTATGAAGAATTGAGTTCAGATTTTGATGGGGATTGCATTGAATCTGTATATTGTTTTTGGCAAAATGGTCATTTTTACTATATAAATCCTGCCAATCCAGGAGCATGGAAGATTTTTCCATCTTCTGAGGTCTTCTTCAATTTCTTGCTTCAGAGACTTGGAGTTCTTGTCATACAGATCTTTCACTTGTTTGGTTAGAGTCACACCAAGATTATTATTTGTGGCTATTGTAAAGGGTATCATTTCTCTTATTTCTTTCTCAGCCTGCTTATCCTTTGAGTATAGGAAGGCTACTGACTTGATTGAGTTGATTTTATATCCAGCCACTTTGCTGAAGTTGCTTATCAGCTATAGGAGTTCTCTGGTGGAGTTCTTTGGGTCGCTTAAGAATACTAACATATCGTCTGCAAATAGTGATAGTTTGACTTCTTCCTTTCCAATTTGTATCCCTTTGACCTCCTTTTGTTGTCTAATTGCTCTAGCTAGAACTTCAAGTACTATGTTGAAAAGATATGGAGAGAGAGGGCAGCCTTGTCTAGTCCCTGATTTTAGTGGGATTGCTTCAAGTTTCTCTCCATTTAGTTTGATGTTGGCTACCGGTTTGCTGTAAATTGCTTTTACTATGTTTAGATATGGTCCTCAGATTCCTGATCTTTCCAAGACCTTTAGCATGAAAGGATGCTGAATTTTGTCAAATGATTTCTCAGCATCTAATGAAATGACCATGTGGCTTTTCTTTGAGATTTTTTATATAGTGGATTATATTGATGGATTTCCATATATTGAACTATCCCTGCATCCCTGGGATGAAGCCTACTTGATCGTGGTGAATGATCGTTTTGATGTGCTCTTGGATTCGGTTGGCAAGAATTTTATTGAGTATTTTTGCATCGATATTCATAAGAGAAATTGGTGTGAGATTCTCTTTCTTTGTCGGATCTTTGTGTGATTTTGGTATTAGCATAATTGTGACTTCATAGAACGAGTTGGGGAGTGTTCCTTCTGTTTCTATTTTGTGGAATAATTTGAAGAGTATTGGTGTTAGGTCTTCTTTGAAGGTCTGATAGAATTCTGCACTAAAACCATCTGGACCTGTGCTTTTTTTTGGTTGGAAGACTTCCAATGACTACTTCTATTTCTTCAGGGGTTATAGGATGGTTTAGATGGTCTATTTGATCCTGATTTAATTTTTTGTATTTGGTATCTGTCTAGGAAATTGTCCATTTTCTCCAGATTTTCTAGTTGTGTTGAATACAGGTTTTTGCAGTAGAATCTGATGATTTTTTTGAATTTCCTCAGTTTCCATTTCATTTCTGATTTTGTTAATTTGGATACTGTCTCGGTGCCCTCTGGTTAGTCTGGCTAAGAGCTTATCTATCTTGTTGATTTTCTCAAAGAACCAACTCCTAGTTTTGTTGATTCTTTCTATGGTTTTATTTGTTTCTACTTGATTGATTTCAGCCCTGAGTTTGATGATTTCCTGCCTTCTACTCCTCTTGGGTGTATATGCTTCTTTCTGTTCCAGGACTTTCAGGTGTGCCACTAAGCTGCTTTCTCCCGTTTCTTTTTGGCGGCACACAGGGCTATGAATTTTCCTCTAAGCAATGCTTTCATTATGTCCCATAAATTAGGGTATGTTGTGCCTTCATTTTCATTAAAGTTTAAAAAGTCTTTGATTTCTTTCTTTCTTTCCTCCTTGACCAAGTTATCATTGAGTAAAGCATTGTTCAGCCTCCATGTGTATGTGGGTTTTCTGTTGTATTTGTTGCCATTGAAGACCACCCTTATTCCATAGTGATCTGATAGGTGGCATGGATTAATTCGATCTTTTTATATCTGTTGAGGTCTGTTTTGTGACCAATTATATGGTCGATTTTGGAGAAGGTACCATGAGGTGCTGAGAAGAAGGTGTATTCTTTTGCTTTAGGATGAAATGTTATGTGTGTGTGTGTGTGTGTGTGTGTGTGTGTGTGTGTGTGTGTGTGTGTGTGTGTTAGATCCATTTGGTCCAAGGCTTCAATTAGATTCACTGTGTCCCTGTTTAGTTTCTGCTTTCCTGAACGATCCATTTCAGAGAGCGGAGTGTTGAACTCACCCACTATTATTGTGTGAGGTGCGATGTGTGCTTTGAGCTTTAGTAAAGTTTCTCTTACGAGTGAAGGTACCCTTGCGTTTGGAGCATAGATATTCAGAATTGAGAGTTCTTCTTGGTGGATTTTTCCTTTGATCAGTCTGTAGTGTCCTTCTGTGTCTTTCTTGTTGACTTTAGGTTGAAAGTCAATTTTATCTGATATTAGGATGGCTACTCCGGCTCGTTTCCTGGGACCATTTGCTTGTAAAATTGTTTTCCAGCCTTTTACTCTGAGGTAGTGTTTGTCTTTGACACTGAGGTGCGTTTCCTGCATGCAGCAATATGCTGGGTCCTGTTTACATATCTAGTCTGTTAGTCTATGTCTTTTTATTGGGGAATGGAGACCATTGATATTAAGAGAGATTAAGGAATAGTGATTATTGCCACCTGCTATTCTTGACGCTATCTTTATGTTTGAGTGGTTATCTACGTTTGGGTTTGATGCAAGAAGGTTATTATCTCGTTTTTTCCAGAGTATTGTTTCTCTCTGTGAATTGTCTATTTCCACCTATTATCCTTTGCAGGGCTTGGTTTGTGGAAAGATATTGTGAAAATTTGGTTTTACATGGAATATCTTGATCTCTCCATCTATGGTGATTGAGAGTTTTGCTGGGTATAGTAGTCTAGGATGGCATTTGTGTTCTCTTAGTGTCTGCATGAGATCTGCCCAGGATCTTCTGGCTTTCATAGTCTCTGGTGAGAAGTCTGATTGATTCGGATAGGTCTTCCTTTATATGTTACTTGGCCTTTTTCTCTTACTGCTTTTAATATTCCTTCTTTGTTTAGTACATTTGGTGTTTTGATTATTATGTGATGGGAGGTATTTCTGTTCTGGTCCAGTCTGTTTGGAGTTCTGTAGGCTTCTTGTACGTTCATCGGCATCTCTCTCTTTAGGTTAGGGAAGTTTTCCTCCATAATTTTGTTGAAGATATTTACTGGCCCTTTAAGTTGCAAATCTTCACTCTCATCTATACCTATAATCCTTAGGTTTGGTCTTCTCATTGTGTCCTGGATTTCCTGGATGTTTTGGGTTACATGTTTTTTGCATTTTGCATTTTCTTTGACTGTTGAGTTGATGCTTTCTATGGTATCTTCAGCACCTGAGATTCTTTCTTCCATCTCTTGTATTCTATTGTTGATGTTTGCATCTATGACTCCTGATTTCTTCCCAAGGTTTTCTGTCTCCTTTTGTGATTTCTTAGTTGTTTCTACTTCCTTTTTTTAGATCCTGGATGGATTTGCTGAGATCCTTCACTTGTTTGTTTGTATTTTCCTGTATTTCTTTAAGATATTTTTGCATTTCCTCTTTCAGGATTTCTGCCTGTTGACCCAAGTTCTCCTGTATTTCTCTAAGCAATTTTTGTGTTTTCTCCTTATGGATTTCCATCTGTTGATCCATAGTCTCCTGCATTTCTTTAAGCCATTCTCGTGTTTCCTTTGAAAGGGCATCTACCCATTGTTTCAATTCTTTAAGTGATTTTTGTGTTGCCTCCCTATGGGCCTCCATCTGTTGACCCATATTCTTCTGCATTTCTTTATGCGATTTTTGTGATTACTTTGTAAGGGCATCTACCTGTTGATTCATTTCTTTAAGCGATTTTTGTGTTGCCTCCTTATGGGCCTCCATCAGTTGACCCATGTTCTCCTGCATTTCTCTAAGCGATTTTTGTGTTTCCTTTGTAAGGGCTTCTAACCGTTGATTCATGTTCTTCTGTTTTTCTTTATGAGATTTATTTGTGTCCTTCTTGAAATCCTCTAATAGCATCATGAGAAGTGATTTTAAATCCAGATCTTGCCTTTTGGGAGTGATGGGGTATCCAGGACTTGCTGCTGTTGGAGAGTTGGGTTCGGATGGTGCCATTTTGCTTTGATTTCTCTTAGTAACTTTCCTACGTTTGCCTTTTGCCATCTGATTACGTCTGGTGTTAGTTGGTCCTGCTGTCACTGCCTGTTGGTTGGACCTCCTGTGAGCCTGCAAGGCTATTTCTGCCACCCCCTGGATTACCAGAATTCCCCTGGCACCGATTTCTGGGGCCTGCCCTGCTCCTGAGTGACTTTGGTGTCCTAATGTGCCTTGCCCCAAGTGATGTTATATTGGGGAATCCCTGCACATCCAAAAGCTCAGCGTAGTGGATCCCCGGAGCAGAAGTCGCCAAGGGGAGGCTGGTGGGCTCCCGCCCTGTGTGGGTGTGCTCTCTCCCAGTGCATGGGGGGGGTCCCTCTGCAGGGCAGATGTCCCACAGCAGAGCTGGTGTGTCTGTGACCGCAGACCTGCCCAGCTGTTGGGAGCAGGAAGCACACAAGCTGGCTGAGACCCAAGCGATATTATGCTTGATTGTCCCTGTGCCTGGAGGTTCCAACTGCTCTGTTGCAGGAACAAAGATGGCAGAGTGCACTGTGCACCCTCTCCACGCATATCACTCTGCAGGGCAGATGGCTCACAGCAGAGCTTGCGCTAAGAGGTCTGCAGAGCTGCCCCACTCTTGGGCACAGATGGAAGCCCAACAGGCTATGTCCCAAGCGATGTTATATTGGGGGGTCCCTGGGCACCTGTATGCTCAGTGCAGTCAATCCCCGGAGCAGAGGTCGCCAAGGGGAGGCTGGTATGCTCCCGCCCTGTGCGGGTGCATTTTCTCCCGGGGGGGGGGGAATCCCTCTGCAGGGCAGATGTCCCACAACAGAGCTGGTGCGTAGGTGACCACAGAACTGCCCAGCTCTTGGGAGCAGGTAGCACACAAGCTGGCTGAGACCCAAGCGATATTATGCTTGATTGTCCCTGTGTCTGGAGGTCCGAATTTCCCTGCTCCCCATTTCTTTAATAGTGTTATTTGATTCTCTGGAGTCTAGCTTCTTGAGTTGTTTATATTGCATATTAGCCATCTATTGCATGTAGGATTGGTAAAGAACTTTTCCCAATCTATTGGTTGCCATTTTGTCCTATTGAGAGTGTCATTTACCTTACAGAAGTTTGGAAATTTTATGAGGTTCAGTTTGTCACTTCTTGATCTTAGAGCATAAGTTATTGGTGTTCTGTTCATGAACTTTTCCCTGTGCCCATGTGCACGAGGGTCATCCCCACTTCTTTTATATTAATTTCAGTGTATCTGGTTTTATGTGGAAGTCCTTGATCCACTCAAACTTGAGCTCTGTAAAGGGTATGAGAATGGATGGATTTGCATTCTTCTATATGGTAACCACCAGCTGAACTAGCACCATTTGATGAAAAGGCTGTCTTTTTTCCACTGGATGGTTTTAGCTCCTTTGTCAAAGAACAAGTAACCATAGGTGTATGGGTTCATTTCTGGGTCTTCAATTCTATTCCATTGATCTGCCTGCCAGTCACTGTAACAATACCATGCAGTTCTTATCATGATTGCTCTGAAGTACAGATTGATGTCAGGGATGGTGATTCCGCCAGAATTTCTTTTATTGTTAAGAAAAATTTTCAATATCCTGGGTTTGTTGTTTTTCCAGACAAATTTACAAATTGCTCTAACTATATGAAAAATTGAATTAGATTTTGATGGGAATGCATTGAATCTGTAGATTGCTTTCGGCAACATGGCCATTTTTACTATATTAATCCTGCCAATCCATGAGCAGGGGAGATCTTTCCATCTTCTGAGATCTTCTTCGATTTCTTTCTTCAGAGACTTGAAATTCTTGTCACACAGATCTTTCACTTACTTGGTTAGAATCACACCAAGGTATTTTATATTAGTTGTGACAATTGCGAAGGGAGTTGTTTCTCCAATTTCTTTCTCAACCTTTTCATTATGTGAGTAAAGGAAGGCCACTGATTTGTTTGAGTTAATTTTATAACCAGCCTATTTGTTGAAGTAGTTTATCAGCTTTAGGACTTCTCTGGTGGAACTTTTGCAGTCACTTAAATAAACTATCACATCATCTGCAAATAGTGATAGTTTGACTTCTTCCTTTCCAATTTGTATCCCTTTGACCTCTTTTTGTTGTCTCATTGCTCTGGGTAGGACTTCAAGTACTATATTGAATAGGTAGGGAGAGAGTGGGCATCCTTGTCTAGTCCCTGATTTTAGTGGGATTGCTTCAAGTTTATCTCAATTGAGTTTGATGTTGGCTACTGGTTTGCTGTATATTGCTTTTACTATGCTTACATACGGGCCTTAAATTGCTGATTTTTCCAAGACTTGTATCATGAAGGGGTGTGAGATTTTGTCAAATGATTTCTCAGCATGTAATGAAATTATCATGCAGTTTTTTTCTTTGAGATTGTTTATATAGTGGATTACGTTGATGGATTTCCTTATACTGGACCATCCCTGCATCCCTGGGATGAACCCTACTTGAGTATGATGGATGATCATTTTGATATGTTCTTGGATTTGGTTTGCGAGAATTTTATTTAATATTTTTGCATCAATATTAATAAGGGAAATTACTCTGAAGTTCTCCTTCTTTTTTTTGAGTTCATATTTTTTTTCTTTTTTTTTATTTTATTTTATTTTTTTAATTTACATTCCAAATCACTTCCCCTTTCCCGTTTCCTCCCTCCCCGAAAGTCCCATAAGCCCCCTTCACTCCCTCTTTTCTCCATTCAACCCCCTCTCATCACTCTGTCCTGGCGTTCCCCTACATCCAGTCTTTCCAGGACCAGGGGTCTCTCCTTCCATCTTTTTAGAAATCTATTGATATGCTGATTGTGTCTAGGGTATTCTGAGATTCTGGGTCAATATCCCCTTATCAGTGACTGCATACCATGTGTGATCTTTTGTGATTGGGTTACCTCACTAAGGATGATATTTTCAAGTTCTGACCATTTGCCTAGGAATTTCGTGAATTCATTGTTTTTAATTGCAGAGTAGTATTCCATTGTGTAAATATACCACATCTTCTGAATCCATTCCTCCATTGAGGGACATCTGGGTTCTTTCCAGCTTCTGGCTATTATAAATAAGGCTGCTATGAACATAGTGGAGCATGTGTCCTTATTGCATGCAGGTAAAGTCTCTGGGTATATGCCCAGGAGTGGTATAGCCGGATCCTCCGGAAGTGTCATGCCCAGTTTTCAGAGGAACCGCCAGACTGCTTTCCAGAGTGGTTGTACCAGCCTGCAATTCCACCAGCAGTGGAGGAGTGTTCCTCTTTCTCCACATCCTCGCCAACAACTGCTGTCTCCTGTGTTTTTGATCTTAGCCATCCTGACTGGTGTGAGATGGAATCTCAGGGTTGTTTTGATTTGCATTTCCCTAATGACTAAGGATGATGAACATCTCTTTAGGTGCTTCTCAGCCATTAGATATTCTTCAGGTGAGAACTCTTTGTGTAGCTCTGTACCCCATTTTTTAATAGGGTTATTTGCTTCTCTGGAGTTTAACTTCTTGAGTTCTTTGTATATCTTGGATATTAGCCCTCTGTCGGATGTAAGGTTGGTAAAGATCATTTCCCAGTTAGTTGGTTGCCGCTTTGTCTTTTTGACGGTGTCTTTTGCCTTGCAAAAACTTTGTAATTTAATGAGGTCCCATTTGTCTATTCTTGATCTTAGAGCATAAGCTATTGGAGTTCTGTTCAGGAAATTCTCCCCTGTGCCCATATGTTCAAGGTTCTTCCCTAGTTTCCCTTCTATTAGTTTCAGTGTGTCTGGTTTTATGTGGAGATCTTTGATCCACTTAGAATTGAGCTTAGTGCAAGGAGATAAGGATGGGTCAATTTGCATTCTTCTGCATGTTGACCTCCAGCTGAGCCAGTACCATTTGTTGAAAAGGCTATCTTTTTTCCACTGGATGGTTTTAGCTCCTTTGTCAAAGATCAAGTGACCATAGGAGTGTGGATTCATTTCTGGGTCTTCAATTCTGTTCCATTGATCTACATGTCTGTTACTGTACCAATACCATGCAGTTTTTAACACTATTGCTCTGTAGTACAGCTTGAGGTCCAGGATACTGATTCCCCCAGAGGTTCTTTTACTCTTGAGAATACTTTTACCTATTCTGGGTTTTCTGTTATTCCAGATGAATTTTTGAATTGCTCTTTCTAACTCTATGAAGAATTGAGTTGGGATTTTGATGGGGATTGCATTGAATCTGTGTATTACTTTTGGTAAGATGCTCATTTTTACTATATTAATCCTGCCAATCCATGAGCATGGCAGATTTTTCCATCTTCTGAGGTCTTCTTCAATTTCTTTCTTCAGAGACTTGAAGTTCTTGTCATACAGATTTTTCACTTGTTTGGTTAGCGTCACGCCAAGATACTTAATATGGTTTGTGGCTATTGTAAAGGGTATTATTTCTCTTACTTCTTTCTCAGCCTGCTTATCCTTTGAGTATAGGAAGGCTTCTGACTTGCTTGAGTTGATTTTATATCCGGCCACTTTGCTGAAGTCGTTTATCAGCTGTAGGAGTTCTCTGGTGGAGTTCTTTGGGTCGCTTATGTATACTATCATATCGTCTGCAAATAGTGATAGTTTGACTTCTTCCTTTCCAATTTGTATCCCTTTGACCTCTTTTTGTTGTCTAATTGCTCTAGCTAGAACTTCAAGTACTATATTGAAAAGATATGGAGAGAGAGGGCAGCCTTGTCTAGTCCCTGATTTTAGTGGGATTGCTTCAAGTTTCTCTCCATTTAGATTGATGCTGGCTACTGGTTTGCTGTAGATTGCTTTTACTATGTTTAGATATGGGCCTTGAATTCCTGATCTTTCCAAGACCTTTAGCATGAAAGGATGCTGAATTTTGTCAAATGCTTTCTCAGCATCTAATGAGATGACCATGTGGTTTTTTTCTTTGAGATTGTTTATGTAGTGGATTACATTGATGGATTTCCTTATATTGAACCATCCCTGCATCCCTGGGATGAAGCCTACTTGATCGTGGTGAATGATCGTTTTGATGTGTTCTTGGATTCGGTTGGCAAGAATTTTATTGAGTATTTTTGCATCGATATTCATAAGAGAGATTGTCCTGAGATTCTCTTTCTTTGTCGGATCTTTGTGTGCTTTTGGTATTAGTGTAATTGTGGCTTCATAGAACGAGTTGGGTAGTGTTCCTTCTGTTTCTATTTTGTGGAACAGTTTGAAGAGTATTGGTGTTAGGTCTTCTTTGAAGGTCTGATAGAATTCTGCACTAAAACCATCTGGACCTGTGCTTTTTTTGGTTGGAAGACTTCCAATGACAACTTCTATTTCTTCAGGGCTTATAGGACGGTTTAGATGGTCTATTTGATCCTGATTTAATTTTGGTACTTGGTATCTGTCAAGGAAATTGTCCATTTCCTCAAGATTTTCTAGTTGTGTTGAATACAGGTTTTTGTAGTAGGATCCGATGATTTTTTGAATTTCCTCAGTTTCTGTTGTTATCTCTCCCTTTTCGTTTCTGATTTTATTAATTTGGATACTATCTCTGTGCCCTCTGGTTAGTCTGGCTAAGGGCTTATCTATTTTGTTGATTTTCTCAAAGAACCAACTCTGTAGAGTCTTTGTGTGGTTTAGGTATCAGAGTAATTGCGGCTTCATAGAACAAATTGGGTAGTGTTCCTTCTGTTTCTCTATTGTGGAATAGTTTGGAGAGTATTGGTATTAGATCTTCTTTGAAGGTCTGATAAAACTCTGCACCAAACCCATCTGATTCTGAGCTATTCTTGGTTGGGAGACTTTTATGACTGCTTCCATTTCTTAAGGGGTTATGTGACCTGCTTGTTTCATTTATCTGATCCTAATTTAATTTTGGTCCTGCTATCTATCTAGAAAAGTGTCCCTTTTATCAAGATTTTCCAGTTTTGTTGAGTAAAGACCTTTGTAGTAGGATCTGATGGGTTTTTGCATTTCCTTGGTTTCTGTTGTTATGACTCCCTTCTCATTTTGGATTGTATTAATTTGGATACTTTCTCTGGGCCCTCTGCTTAGTCTCACTAAGTGTTTATCAATCTTGTTTATTTTCTCAAAGAACCAGTTCCAGGTTTGGTTGATTCTTTGTATAGTTCTTTTTGTTTCCACTTGGTTGATTTCAGCCCTGAGTTTGATTATTTCCTGTCATTTACTCCTCTGGGGTATATTTGTATCTTTTTCTTCTAGAGCTTTCAGATGTGCTGTCAAGCTGCTAGTGTATGGTCTATCCAGTTTCTTTTTGAAGGCACTCACTGCTATGAGTTTTTCTTTTTCATGGCTTTCATTGTGTCCCCTAAGTTTGGGTATGTTGTGCTTTCATTTTCGTTAAATTCTAAAAAGTCTTTAATCTCATTTCTTTATTTCTTCCTTGACCAAGTTATCATTGAATAGAGTATTCTTCAGCTTCCACATGTGTGTGGTCTTTCTATTGTTTTTGTTGTTTTTGAAGATCAGCCTTAATCTGTGATAATCGGATAGGATGAATGCGATTATTTCAATTTTGTTGTATCTGTTGAGGCCTTCTTTGTAATGGATTACATGGTCAATTTTGGAGAACTTACCATGAGGTGCTTAGAAGAACATTATTCTTTTGCTTTAGGATAAAATGTTCTATAGATATCTGTTAAATCCATTTGGTTCATAACTTCTGTTAGTTTTATTGTGTCTCTGTTTAGTTTGTGTTTCCATGATCTGTCCATTGATGAGAGTGGGGAGTTGAAATCTCCCACTATTATTGTGTGAGGTGCAATGTGTGCTTTGAGCTTTAGTAAAATTTATATGATGAATGTGGTTGCCCTTGCATTTGGAGCATAGATGTTCAGATTTGAGAATTCTTCTTTGTAGATTTTTCCTTTGATGGATATGAAGTGTCTTTCTTTATCTTTTTTGATATCTTTAGGATGAAGGTCAATTATCTTCTATATTAGAATGGCTACTCTACATTGTTTCTTGGAACCATTTGCTTGGAAAATGGTTTTCCAGCCTTTTACTTTGAGGTAGATTCTATCTTTGTCACTGAGGGTGTTTCCTGTATGGAGGAAAATGTTGGGTCCCGCATACGAATCCACTCCGTTAGTCTCTGTCTTTTAATTGGAAAAGTGAGTCCATTGATATTAAGGGATATTAAGGAAAAATGATGGTTGTTTCCTCTTATTTTTGTTGTTATAGGTGGAATTATGTTTATGTGGCTATCTTCTTTTGGGTTTGTTAAGAGAATAATATTTTCTTGCTTTTTCTAGTATGTGGTATCCCTCCTTGTGTTGAAAATTTCTATTTATTTTCCTTTGAATGGCTGGATTTGTATAACGATATTGTGTAAATTTGGTTTTGTCATGTAATATCTTGGTTTCTCCATCTATGGTAATTGAGAGTTTTGCTGGGTATGGTACCTAGGTTGGAATTTGTGTTCTTTTAGTGTCTGTATGATATCTGCCCAGGATCTTCTGGCTTTAACACTCTCTAGTGAGGAATTTGGTATAATTCTGAGAGGTCTGCCTTTGTATGGTACTTGACCTTATTGCTTTTAGTGTTCTTTCTTTGTTTTGTGCATTTGGTGTTTGGAATTTTTTTAAAGATTTATTTGGTGTTTTGATTGTTATGTGACAGGAGGAATTTCTTTTCTGGTTCAATCTATTTGGAGTTCTGTAGGCTTCTTGTATGTCCATGGATATCTCTCTCTTTAGGTTAGGGAAGTTTTCTTCTATAATGTTGTTGAAGATATTTACTGACCCTTCAAGTTGAGAATCTTCTCTTTTTCTATGCCTTTTATCCTTAGGTTTGGTCTTCTCATTGTGTCCTGGATTTCCTGGAGGTTTTGTGTCAGGAGCTTTTTGCATTTTACATTTTTTGACTGTTGTGTCAAAGTTTTCTGTGGTATCTTCTGCACCTGACAGTCTCTTTTCTATCTCTTGTATTCTGTTGGTGATGCTTGCATCTATGACTCCTGATATCTTTCCTAGGTTTTCTATCACCAGAATTGTCCCCCTTTTTATTTCTTTATTGTTTCAGCTTCCATTGTCAGATCCTGGATGATTTTTTTCAGTTCTTTCAACTGATTGGTTGTGTTTTCCCGTAATTCTTTAAGGAATTTGTGTGTTTCCTATTTAAGGGCATCTACCTGCTTACCTGTATTCTCCTGTATTTCTTTAAGGGAGTTATTTTTGTCCTTCTTAAAGTCCTCTATCAGCATCATGCAATGCTATTTTAAATCCAAATCTTGCTTTTCCAGTGTGTTGGGTTACCAGGATTTGCTGCGGTGGGAGAACTGTGTTCTGATGATGCCAAGTAGCCTTTGTTTCTGTTGGTGAGGTCCTTAGGCTTGCCTTTCACCATCTGGTTATTTCTGGTGTTAATGGGTCTTGCTGTGTCCTCCTGGACCTCGTCCCTTCTATGGACCTGTAAGCTTTTGTCAGCACTCCTGGAAGCCCAGCTTTCTCCTGCTGGGACCCATGCATAGAGGGCTGTTGAACAGCCCCACCTCCAGGGTGCAGATGGAGACCAGAAGGATCCTGTACCAGCTGCTCCTCTGTTTCTGGGCTGTGTGGTCCTAGTCAGTCCACTCTTGACAGTTACTGGAGGAAAGTGGAGACCTTACTCTGAGCCCAAATATGAAAGCACTCCTGAGAGCCCAGCTCTCTCCTGGAGGGACCTGTGCACAGAGGGCTGTGAAGCAGCCCCAGCTCCAGGGTGCAGATGGTGACCAGAAACATATATCTTCATTTTTAAAAAATTAAAATTTGTGTATGCACGCATCTCTCTCTCTCTCTCTCTCTCTCTCTCTCTCTCTCTCTCTCTCTCTCTCTCTCTCTGTGTGTGTGTGTGTGTGTGTGTGTGTGTGTGTGTGTGTGTGTGAATGTGCAATTGAGTGCAGGTTCATAAGAAGGAGAGAAGAGACATTAGATTCTCTCAAACTAGAGTTTTTCACATTGTTGTGAATTTCTTTCACATTTATAAATGAACCAAGGTCCTTCTCAAGAGCAGTACAATCTTTAAACACTGAACCACCTCTCCAAACTGGGACCATAGTTCCAGTATGCTAAAGAGCATTCCCTAAACTTTTCCTGTTAAAACTAAAATAAAATCCTTCAAAGTCACTATTCTGACGAGCAAGTGCCATACACATGGACTCTGGGGCAGGAGACCCTTTCTTTAACCTCTTTCAAGTAATGGAATCCTACCTACAAATCATTTTTAAAGACCTTATTTTTAAAGTGATAAGAAGCATAAAGTGATCATTGCTGTAAGATCTTCGAGGAGTCATTTGTCACTTCTCTGAAGCATAGGGACAAAAAAAAACAAAAAATCTGCCTTCCAGGAAGAGTCAGGGCATGGCAGGACCTGTTGGCAGATTTCCCAGCCTACTGAGGCATAGAATGATAAGTAGAGGTGCACTTGAGGCTTAAAACTAGAGGCAGAAGATTCTATTAACCTTGGTGGAAGAAACAGGGAATTTTTGGGGTGAGAACAAATGTCTTCTCTATATTTTAACAAATTGTATCTGTTAATTTGTGGCATTGCTTCCCATGATACTATAGTATAAGATGGCAATGAGAAATACAGTTCTGCTGGTGTGGTACAGTCCTCCCATATCTATCTCTTGCATCTTTTTTCTATCTTTCCTGTAATCATCCCAATTCCCCCCTCAGATGACTGTTTGACTTCATACAGGTCTGACTTGTACAAAGATCAAAGATAAATATCATAGAAAAATGAGACCAAATAACTGATGTGAACATTTACATTATAAGAATATAAAGAACAGATTTTATAAGAGGGTGAAACAGCTAACCCTATACCTACCACTATTCCTATCCATACCTAAATCCCTAACCCTACCTTACCCATTACTTTTACACCAAACTTACCCTTATTCCACCCCTACCCCAACTCCAGTCCATACCCATACCTATAACCATAACCTAACCCTAACCATTACCCTCACACGAACCCTAACCCTTACCATGCACATACCCTTATGCATAGCATTACCTTTAACCTCAGCTTTTCCCTTACACTTACCCTTACCCCTACCCCTACCCCATGTGTTCCATCTGTGGAATTTTGCCTATCCTCCAGAAAATCTGAAGATCCATTTCATTTAGACATATTAACAACAAATATGTTTGTATTTAGAGACACTAATGATAAAAATAATTAGGATGTGGTTACATGTACAGAATGGAATTTAGGGAGTCTATTTTTTTTTATTTTTATAATGATTAAATGAAAGGTATTTATTACAGTTATGATTTCACTCTCATCAAAGTAACAAAAAATTGAATGGAAAATATTTTCAACACAGATGTAAGAATATAACGCAATCTCAAAATTTTCATGTGGTAATAGAAATAGACAATGTGATAGTTGTGGTAAGTACTTTTCTAGCTATTTGGTTTGAAGGTACTTAGGAAAGATGAAAATATTAATATCTAGCTTCAGAAACTATCAAATATACAAAAAGAAATTAAAGTTTGACTCTCTGCTCTTCCCCATTCCAGAGACAGCTGCATATACCCATGCAGTGCCAGTCTTGTCCTGAGACTAGATTTGACTGAGTAGGGTCCCTAGTTACTAGGGCTTCATTCATGTCTAGCAAAGTAGATATCATTGCCATCAATGACCCATTCATTGACCTCAACTACATAGTCTACATATTCCAGTATGATTCTACCTATGGCAAGTTCAACAATACAATCACAGCTGAGAAGGGAAGCTTGTCATCAATGGGAAGGCCATCACTATCCCCAGAAGCAAATTCACACCAACATCAAATGTGGTGATGCTAGTGCCAAGTATGTTGTGGAGTCTGGTGTTTTCACCACCATAGAGAAGACCAGGGCCTACTTGACAGGCAAATCCCAAAGGGTCATCATCTCTGCCCCTTCTGCTGATGCCCGCATGTTTGTGATGAGTGTGAACCATGAGAAGCATAATAATTCAGTCAAGATTGTCAGAAATGCCTCCTGTACCAGCAACTGCTTAGTTCCGCTGGCCACTTTGGCATTGTGGAAAGACTCCAGGCCATAACTGTTACCAGATCTCATCTATGAATGATCCCTCTGGGAAGTTTTGAAGTGATGGCCATGGGGCTACCACAACATCATCCCTATATCCAAGGCTGCCAAGGCTTTGGGGCACGATCATCCCAGAACTGAATGGGAAGCTCATATATGCCTTCTCCCAATATATCCGAGGTGAGTCTCACATACTACCTGAGGAAAGCTGCCAAGTATGATGATATCAAAAAATTGGTGAATCATGCAATGGGGTCCCTAATAAAGGACATTCTGGCTACAATGAGGAACCTGCAACTTTAGCAGTGATACTCACTCTTCTATCTTTGATTGCTCTCAGTGACAAGTGTGTAAAGGCCATTGTCTGCTATGACAATGAATATGGTTATAGCAACAAGTTGTTAGATCTCATAGCCTACATGGCCTCAGGGAGTAAGAAACCATGAATGACCAACTGTAACATAATCTTGAAAGAAAAGAGAGGCTCTGAACTCCTAAAGAGTCCATGCCCCAACTCAGGCCTCAACACTGAGCATCTCCCTCACAGTTTCCACCCCAGAACCCTATAAGAACAGGAAGACTTAGGGACCCCTAAATTCTTGAATACCATCAATAAAGGTTAATATACTCACAAAAAATCT
The DNA here is from genome assembly GCA_036184795.1 of Tokudaia tokunoshimensis. Lineage (NCBI taxonomy): Eukaryota > Metazoa > Chordata > Mammalia > Rodentia > Muridae > Tokudaia > Tokudaia tokunoshimensis. The sequence goes on along the minus strand of BTHU01000001.1, from coordinate 23,017,853 downwards.
AATCTTTGTTGATATTGTAAATAAATATGGAAAGCTGAAGAAGCCTAGCTGTCCAAGAAGTAGAAAGTGGATGCATAAATTTGAAGATATTCATTCAATAAAAAATAGAATGATTAAAACAATATTCTAAACATGCATATAATATTAAGAATAAAAATAAACAATTGAGCTTGAAATTTTCGTACAAAATATTTAATATGATACATATAAACTTGTCAAACTTACTTTTTAAATATTTTTTTACTTAAAACAGTTTTTAAATTTAAATATATTTGATCATATTTCCCCTCCCCCAAAACAATTAATTTGCTTCCTACCCACACAAATTAAGTTTTTTTAAAAAACAAAAACCCAAAACAACAAAACCCACTGAAATAAAGAAAACAAAAATAAAATACCACCCAAAACTTTAAAACAAAAACACCAAGCAGCCTTGTGTTTGAGAGGAATTAACTAACATATACTAGACTCTACAGATGTTCTTGTATGAGTGTTCTTTCATTTGGTTACTGAGAGTCTATTTCATTGTATGTATATTTGTGTAATAGAGAACCAAGTATAAATAGATGTACTGTGCTGTGATAAAGAAAATGCCAAACAGAGTAACTTCAGTGTGACCATTACGGGTGTTGAGTAGATCAGTGATACATTAGTCTACATAAAATGATACATATTCTTCAGTCATAAAATCCTAGATGAAAACTCACAATGCTTGATATTACTACCTATAATGGGAGTTTGAAATCACAGAAAAGTAACTACTTAGAGGGAAAATCACTAGATATTATTTAATGGAAGAGTTTAAAGTGTGGATGGAATAGGCTACATGCCAAAAAAAAAACCTTATTAAGGATCAGGATTAAAATCTATCATTTCTTCCTATACATGTATAGGAGTCATAATATCTAGTCAGGGTTTGTGTAAACTTCACTTGATCATAAACTCATATTCCCCTCTGCGAAGCATCTGTTGACTTAAAGAACAATGGAATAAACTCCCTAAGAACTGTGGCTCTTCAACACTGGTCAGCTCCCAATCACTGGACTAGAAAATGGAAAAGCAGTAGGATATATTACATGAAATTCCAGAGAGTTTTTCTCTGAGCTCAAATTTTCACAATTCTACCATAAAGAACTACATTCAGGGGTCTAGTAATTCTGACACAAAAAGGCAGGGACAGAAGATTTCCTCTAGAACTTTCTGCAAAGTAACACAGGTCCCATCTCCCCAAAACATTCAGCTCTTCCATGGAGAAAAAACATGCTCTTACATTCTTTTAAGAAAGAAAACTATGTGTATCCATTGCTTCTCAGAGCCAAGGATCTGTTAAATAGGTGGGCTTCATTATTTTGCTACTCTTTCTTCTATATTTAAATCCACATAATAGAAAGACAGGTGTGCTACAAATAAATTATCAAAAATGACGACATGCACACTCACACTTGTGCATACACACACACACACACACACACACACACACATGCACACCATCATTTTTACCTAACAGGTTATTGGAAGGATTAAAAAGAGACAGTGTAAGTAAGCTTTTATAAAACAAACTGAAGTATTTAGCTCATTGAACACAGAGAAGTCACATACACAGGTGCCTACCTAGAGTATTTATCCACACAGAATTCTGCTTAGTACCAAAAGGTACTCTGCACACTATTAGACAAAAAGGTAAACACAAACCCATTAAAAACATTTCAGTCTGTAATGGTGACTTGCCTACAAGATACACTGGTTCAATATTGACACAAAATTGCATAAGTAACAAACTATTATGCCTTTGGATTTAATGACTACTCCATGAGAGAGAGCCCAGGCCCATCACTTCTCAGGTGCCCAAGATTTTGAGACTAAATAGATTATGGACCTAGGAGGAAAGCAAAACAATGTGGCAATAAAATAACTCCTAATGATATTCCAAAATACTCACAGACAGTGCACTGCCCAGTGATCATCTGTGAAGCTTGCTCCTACAGTAGACAGAAACAAACATAAAGATAAACATGGGACAATATGCAGAGTGAGGAAACTTAGAACAATCAGTCCTAAACAGGTTGACTCTATCAAACTTCTCTCATCAAGAAGAGATATAGAAGAAGAGTCAGAAAGATTGTTAGAGCCAGAGGTAATGGAGGGCAACAACTTGCCCTTCTATACATAACAGGATTGATGCACATCTAAACTCTCAGAGATATAGCATCCAGAACAGTGCTTACATAGGTCTGCAATAGATGAGGTCCTAGAGCTGAGAGCAGAAGTAGACAAAAACTACCATTCTTAATACAGAAGCTATTCCTAATTGATAAACACTCACAAATGAAAAAGTATTTTTCTCCAATAATACATCACTGCTTATACAAAAATGACACTTAAATGCAGGACTCATGCCCAGCAGTAGACTATCAAAAAAACCAAAATCAATGGTATTTAAAGGTTGTTTTGTCTCATGACAGCATATATTTTCCCTGGGCACTTGCTCCTCTTACTCCTCCTCCCCCTCATCCTGCTTATTCTCCCTTCTGCTCATCCTTCTTCCTCTTCATCTGTCCTCCTCGTTCTTCCTCTTCTTGGCACTCCTCCTCTTTCCTCCTCCTCTTCTTCTTTGTTCTCTTCCTCCTTTTTCCTTCCTTACCATAAAGATCTTTTGCTTTAATATCTTTTAATATCTTTTTTAATATGGCATTTTGTTTAATGGTGTATCTGTAAAAGAGAATTGTGTGTGTGTGTGTGTGTCTGTGTGTGTGTATGTGTGTGTGTGTGCCTAGTGTCTATATTTGTTTCTTGTGGTTTATCTTTGGCTCAATGTGTTCTATTTGTTTGTTACTATTTTATTTGTTTTTATTTTATCATATCTTATTTTTTCTGAATGCTGTTGATTTTTCTAATGAGAGGAACAAGAAAGACAATGGATTTGGGTTGGTGGGGTGTTAGGGAGTGGGTAGGAGGAGTTGGGTAGGGGGACCTATAGTCAGAAAATATTATATGAAAAGCTCTATTTTCAATAAAAAACAATATACTTGTCATAAGAATGACATTGTCCTGTAGCAATTACATGCCCATCACTATTCACTCTCATCTTTTCTTCTGACAATCTGCATAGAAAACTTTCACCATTACAGACAAGTACTTATCTTCTAGAAGAAACTAAGGAGAATGCTTGTGTTGTGGAAGGTTTGTCTTTCTTATTTACTGCACATCACTTAGCAGTCCCCCAAGAGATATATCCATGTTTCAGTTCCCTCTAAGCAGAGGCACTCAGACTTCACTCTTCCTTTCCCCTTCCTCTGCTGAGCAATCTTCTCTGACCTACACCCACCCCCAAGCTGCACACCTAACGGCTTCTTGCTGCTCAGCAAAGTAGGATTTGGTTCTTATCTCAATGTCCTGCCAAGGAACATTAGGTTTTTGTGCATGCATGAATAATTTTAAATATACTTAGGGTTGACTGCCAAAGAGATTTGGGAATTTAGAAAGTTTCTCAATCACGTGTCTGTGCCTGTTCTAATGCCTTCTGTGGCATGTGCATCTTTATGTTCTATGTCACCCAAATCAACCAATAATATACATGCTTACACTCATTCCGAAAAGGAGACTACCAAGGGCATAACACAAACTTCACATGAAGTTGTAGAATTATTTCCATCTTTAATTTCTGATACTCTGTGAGATACATCTATGCTTTTTGTTTTTTAAGTGCAGGAGTCTAATATCTTCACAAAGAAAAACATGAATGGTTCTTTTTCTTTCTCTTGATTTACTACCTCCACTAAGACATCAAGCATCACGGTGAATAAAAGAGGAATGAGTTGATGTGCTTGTCTCATTCCTGATTTTAAGATGCTATTGTTCCACATTCAGTAAGACCCTGGCTGTTTATAACACATAGCCTTTACCATGTTAGGATATCATCAATCCATCCCTAATTTCTTCAGCTTTCACCAATTGTTTTTCAATGTCATTGTTTTGCATTTTTTGAAATTTTCAAATATGTCTCTTTCTTCACTTATTTACATGTTTTGTTAATATTTATTACCTCTTTAGAATATTGAAGGTTCATTGTACTCTTGAAAAAACATTCACTGTATGTATTTTATCTATTTTTTATTTTTATCATTGTTGTTTTATATTATTTTTCAATTTCATATGTTCAAATAATTCCTTATGATCATATTCACCCTGTACTACTCTATAATACCCTCACCCTGTACTACTCTATAATACCCTCTCCCCTGCTCCTGATGATACTGTTCTTCACCCCGTCTCTTTCCTATTTTGGCATTTTATTTTTTTAATATCTTATTATTTGTGAATTTTACATCATGTACCCCAATCTCATCTCCCTGTCCCTCTGTGTCTGCCCTTCACTATTACAATCTGTCCATAACCTCAAAAATAATCTATCCATGGAAGCAACAGTGTGTCCCACAGTATAGACTTCTGCCCAAATAACTTTATTTGTGAATATTCTTTGCAATGAGTCATTGGTTTGGTTCTCAGCCTCTGGGTTCTGCTCTACTATCTGTCAATACTGGATCTTTACCTTGATTCCTCTTAGATATCCTGTGGTTGCCCTGTATTATGGAGATCCTACAGGTTTGGCTCTGTAGGACCTGCCCTTTCATGCACTCCAGCAGTTCATAGACAGCTTAGAGGTTAGGGTGGGTCAGGGCCTTTTTAGTGTAGCTAAGTTTGCTAGCTCATTAGATGTCCTGCACAATACCAACAGTGCCAACACTAAAGCTCTGCCATGGTAAGGAGCAGGGCCAGCTCTTCAGCTCTCACCCACTAGAGGATGGCTCTACCACACCCAGCCCTGGAACCAAGCCAGCACTGCCATTCTACACAGACAAGATGAAGGGACTTCTCTCCCTACTGCTGTAGCTGGAGAGGGGTGGGGCCAGCTCTCCTGAGTACTGAAGTCAGTGAGGAGTGTATCCTCCCCTTCACAATCTTTAGGCATCAATACGGCCCCAGGAGGTAGCACATGACTTCTCACATGAGCTGTTCCTCACCAATCTCTCGTCTCCAGTTCATCTCTTCAGAATTCACAAACCATTCCTCTTCCCTTTCTCTCTCATCTCATATCTCCACCACATACTTTCTCACTGCAGTGGCCCCTGCCCACCACTGATACATGGAGGTGAGCAGGCATCTGGGAGTCTTATTTTTCTAATACATTGGTCAAATAATCTTTATATCTTTGTATAATTTCTGTTGATTACTTTCTTGTCCCCTGACAGCCAGTGAGCAGGACTCTGTGTGTCTTATTTTTATAATTCATTGGTTATACAATCTTTATATCTTTGCATATCTTCTGTTGTTTATATTGTGAATTTCTAATTGTATTTGATAAGACAGAAAGCTACTCAATTTGGTGGCTTTTGTGAAGACCATCTTATGAGCTAAAATAGTATAGAGAAACTTTTGTGTGTTGCTTAGAAGGATGTGTGTTCTGGGGTTGTTGGATGAATTACTAGGCCCTTGTAGTCTTTAAGTTAAAGTGGTTTGTCTATGAAGCTTCCTTGTCAATTTTTTCTCTGATGATATGCAACTTGACCTACACAGTGAGTTTCAGGCAGGCTAAAACTACACAGTGAGACCTTGTTTCAATAAAACAAACAAAAAGGAAGCAAGAATTTATATATTAAGCCATCATGTAGTTGAATTTATTAGCATGTGTGCACACAAAACATGTACAAACACACACATTATTTTTAATGATTTACTGAGTAGTATGTAGGCGTTATATGCATTATTACTACTTCTATTTTTTAATCTTTTAAGAGACAACACAGCCTATCTTTCTTTCATATTCCACATTTGGAATATTATCTTCATCCCTTTCTTTCATTCTGTGCACGTCCTTTTCAACAGAAATGTGTTTCTTGAATACAGCCAACAGATAGAAAAGATTTGTCACACAATCAAGCAGAGTTAACACAATTTACATTAAGAATACTATTGAGATACATGTGCTAATCCTATAATTTGGAGGGTTTCCTAGTTGATTTGAATACTAATTCTGCCTTTGTAGTTTATTCTTCTTAAAAGTGTACTGGGTCTTTGATTGATTGGATCAAAATGGTTGATTCTTTCTAAATTCCAGTTCTCTATTCTCATTAGATATAGTGTTTCTCAAAGCCTCATGATTTTGAATTTCTTTCTCACACATAATTGGAGGCATCTTTTTTTCCACTGGAATCTGAATAATGCAAACACATGTTAGAAAGATCAGATTCAACAAAACAATTCGGCTCATTGTAAAACAAAAGCATATACATGGGGTGGGTAGAAGACAATTTCAGACCAGCTTCTTCAAAGGCCTTGTGGTCTGAGCCCATGCTCAGAGATGTACTCTGGGAAAGGAGAGGCAGGACAATTTAGTGTAGACTGACATACAGGGATGAGCAAATCCATCTGATTAGAGCCTTAATCCAACTGTATTTTACCTATTTTTCCTGCTGTAGAAGATGAAACTAAGCATTTCATTGGTTGAGGAATCATTGAATTCATTGCAGTGGCCCTCAGCATCAAGTTTGAATTTGTTCCCTGCAGTTTAACCCCCTTTGGGCTTAACATTTATTTATCCATTTGTCATTGTTCTTAATTATCTATTGTGCTGCCTTGTAGTGATCAGGACATTTGTGATATAACACAAAAGAGAAAGCTACTCTACTTCTCATTTTCAAATTTGGAATGCAGACCCAGCCTACATTTCCTAATGAGTGAAACTATTCTCATACAGGTCATAGTAAGAAGTGGCATTTCCTACATAACACTCATTCTGGATCCATTTTTTTCTTACTTGATAGACTCCTCTCATGACTATTGTTCACAGTGAGGGCTTCCATTCTCCTAAACCTGAAAAAGAAATCTCAGCCCAAGAACAAATAGAAAATTTAATGCAAAGCACCTTCTTTTCCTGGCATAGACTTAGATGCTAAGTAGCTGTGCTCGAGCCATCATCTACTTCTCAAGCAGTAGAGTTCTTTGGAGGCTGCCCAAATACAAACAACTTGAGTTGGTCCTTAAAGGAGGAAATAGTAATTATCTGGAGATAGGTAGACCTAAGTGAATGGGATGGGAGAGGACATTCTCTAAGTGGAAATGGGGTAGATACCAAGAAACATCCTAGGGGGCATCTGGAAAGGTCTTTGGTGTGTGACTTGTTCCCAGCATTCATACTATAAATCACATGTTCTGCTCAGTGTTTTATACATCTCACCTGGGTCAGAAATTTTCACTCAACTCCTGAAAGCAAATCCCAGTTCCAGAGCAAGGAAGCAGAGTCAAGAATCAATCTATGGAACAGTCTTCTGCCTTGTCTTCTCTCCACTTCTAGACCAAAAAAGGGAAGAAAGGCAAGGATATATGCCAAGAATGTTCAGAGTTACTGTCATGCTGACTTCAGATCCTTGTGTTGCTATGACAACATGGAACATGCATAGTCTAGGCCTTCCTCCTCAGAAGGCTTGAGACAGATGCTTCCCTTTGAAGCTTAGAGGTGGCCTGCCTTAAATACTTTTCTTACTTTCCCTCAAATCATTCATATTTGTTCCTGTCATTCCTTTAAAGAGGAAGGTGATATGCATAGTTTGTTTCCCAGGGCAGAAACCAGTAAACAGGTGTATTTTTTGTTGGTTCCCAAAATTGATCCACCATATGTGTATGTTGCCTCTTGGGAGAAACTGGTGGTTAGAACATGAGTAACTGAAAAAATGCCAGAGGAAGTGTTTATTTACAAAACCCATGAGTCCTAGGGACAAAGGAAATGCATGGGGACTATGAGAAAGCAAAGAAGTGAAGGAAGATGTTCACTCCTTGGCTTCAATAATCAGCAGAGGAATTTGTATGAGAGAGAGAGAGAGAGAGAACCATAGTTGTAACTATGTTTACAAGGGGATAATTGCTGTCAACACACAATTGACCAGGAGAGAGATAAAAAATAAGAATCACAAAGCTTTTTCCTTCTCCAGGTCCTTGAGATGTCACCAAATGTCTCAAATAAAAGGAAAGATAGAGAAAGAAACCCTCTTGGAGCCCAGATCAACCTCCACTCCTGACAGAACTTCATTTGCTGCATTTCTCTACTTGGCTCTGAATCTTCAGTTTCAGGTAATGTTATGGTCATCGGGATCAAAAGAAAGTGAACTGGAATCCATTTTAAGTTAAAACTCAGATAATTTGTTAAAAGAGAAATTAAGAGGCTTGGTCTCTCTAGCAATTTGTAAAAGTCCTGAAGGTCTCTCAAGCACTGTATCATATGAAGATTTTGGCACATTCTCAAAATTAGGCGACATCAGTGCAGAACATATAAAAAAATCAGAAGTGAGATAGAAGAAAACTCAAGGATCTGATATTCATGTGTTTTTCAGAATACCCTTTTGTACATCTAGTGCTTTCTCCCTGATACAGCATCACAGCAAATGTCATTTAAGGAGAGTATGCCCAGAGTTGAGATAAATCAGGAAAGTGATTGATGCATGACATAGGCATTCTAGTCCTCCACATTTGGTGGAGAGGGGTACATCACACCATGCAAACATATGTTCAGACTGTGAGTTATCATAAACAGACATAGAACTTTTGTTTTTCCTTCCCTCATCTACTGAAGTTACCATCTATTGAAGTGAGAGAGCTGGTAACTCTCAGAGTTAATGGATGAGACAGCCCCTGCATGCATCTCTGCTCCCTAGGAGGAGGATGTCTTTCCATTTGAAAGTCTCCTGCTTTGGTGACTGTTTTGGACTCTGAAGCTGCATTTGTTTAAATGTAGTAAAGAAACCCTGGATCCTGATGATTGCTAAGAGTATTGACATTGGAGGGCAGATTTGGGAGAAATAGGAGGCAGGTTACTATGATTCCCGGCTAGCCTCAGATTCCCTAGGTCATGGAGAAAAGTCATGAACTTCTGGACTTCCTGACTCTCCTACCTAGCACTAGGGTTACTAGGTGAACACTACCTTAACCACATTTCTGCTGACTGCAGCTGATGTCCACTGCCTCCATTCTTAGCCCCATTTGATGTGTCTCCCCTGCTACTCCACAAGTTTTAATTCATCCACAATTGTGATTACCATCTTCTTTATAGTGTGGGTAAGTCTCCTGTGCTTTTTGTTTCCTACTTTCTAATCCACACAGTGTTGTAGTCTGTGAAGAGTTTGTAAAGGGATTAATCCTTTCCAGGTTAGATAGCTTAATGTATAAATAATTTCAGTACAAGCATGAGAACATGTACATTCCAGCTTCCAGAATAATACAGGCCTGGAAAGGCATGCCCATCCCTTCAGTGCTGACAATACAGAGACAAGAGGATCTCTCACTGTGCTGGTCTGCTGTTGAGTCTTTGAGCTCAATGTTCACTGAAAAACCCTGTCTCAAAAAAATGAGGTAGTGATCTGTTGAAGAAAATTTCATGTCATCTTGTAGATTCTACAAACACTTGTGTGCACATTGTGCACAAGAACATGCATATATATATACGCAGGAGGCCATGCACACACCCATTCACTCACCCATATGTACACACATTGCACTGGTACTGAGGCATTTTTTTCTACCTTGCAATTCATACTCTGAGATGAGGACCAGATACAATCACTCATCCTTTTGTGCTACTAGTCTATCCTCAGAAAATGAGCAAAAACAGTCATTCTGTACACCATATGTTCTAAGGAGGATTCCAAGTGATATAGGTAAGTATTATAAGTAATATAGGTAAGCATTTAAAGAATGCAGTCATTTAAGCCACATGGGAGCTTGTCCTATTCCTTTAGCGACTAGGCTCTAGATGCAACTGTGACTAGACTATAAATCACTGTACATATTTCAAATGTTACACATTCTTGCCTCTCTTCAGCCTATACAGAAAGCTTTCATCATCAGAGAAAATGTCTCATCTTCTAGAATAGACTACGCAAGACGTTCATGTTATATTAGGTTTGTCTCTCTTTTCTCTGCTGTCCACTTAGCTATCCTCCTTTAGACATACCCACCTTTCAGGTTCTTCTCCGATGCAGCACTCAGACCTCCCCTTCCTTTCCTCTGCTAAGCAATCATCTCAGAACCACATTCAGCCTCAGACTACAAACCTAAGTACATCTTGCTGTTCAACAAAGCTGAACTGGGTCCTTAACACATAGCCCTGCCCATAATCAGCATCAGTGATTTGTCCCTGTATGAATAATTCTGAAAATGCTCAGGACTATCAACAAAAGTTTACAAATATTGAGTATTTATTTATTTTTTTATTTACTTTTTTTTATTTTTTTTAATTTACATTCCAAATCATTTCCCCTTTCCCGTTTCCTCCCTCCCCGAAAGTCCCATAAGCCCCCTTCACTCCCTCTTTTCTCCATTCAACCCCCTCTCGTTTCTCTGTCCTGGCGTTCCCCTACATCCAGTCTTTCCAGGACCAGGGGTCTCTCCTTCCATCTTCTTAGAAATCTATTGATATGCGGATTGTGTCTAGGGTATTCCGAGATTCTGGGTCAATATCCCCTTATCAGTGACTGCATACCATGTGTGTTCTTTTGTGATTGGGTTACCTCACTAAGGATGATATTTTCAAGATCTGACCATTTGCCTAGGAATTTCGTGAATTCATTGTTTTTAATTGCAGAGTATTATTCCATTGTGTAGATATACCACATCTTCTGAATCCATTCCTCCGTTGAGGGTCATCTGGGTTTTTTCCAGCTTCTGGCTATTATAAATAAGGCTGCTATGAACATAGTGGAGCATGTGTCCTTATTGCATGCAGGTAAAGCATCTGGGTATATGCCCAGGAGTGGTATAGCCGGATCCTCCGGGAGTGTCATGCCCAGTTTTCTGAGGAACCGCCAGACTGCTTTCCAGAGTGGTTGTACCAGCTTGCAATTCCACCAGCAGTGGAGGAGTGTTCCTCTTTCTCCACATCCTCGCCAACAACTGCTGTCTCTTGTGTTTTTGATCTTAGCCATCCTGACTGGTGTGAGATGGAATCTCAGGGTTCTTTTGATTTGCATTTCCCTAATGACTAAGGATGATGAACATCTCTTTAGGTGCTTCTCAGCCATTAGATATTCTTCAGGTGAGAACACTTTGTTTAGCTCTGTACCCCATTTTTTAATAGGGTTACTTGCCTCTCTGGAGTTTAACTTCTTGAGTTCTTTGTATATATTGGATATTAGCCCTCTGTCGGATGTAAGGTTGGTAAAGATGATTTCCCAGTTAGTTGGTTGCCGCTTTGTCTTTTTGACAGTGTCTTTTGCCTTGCAAAAACTTTGTAATTTAATGAGGTCCCATTTGTCTATTCTTGATCTTAGAGCATAAGCTATTGGAGTTCTGTTCAGGAAATTCTCCCCCGTGCCCATATGTTCAAGGTTCTTCCCTAGTTTCCCTTCTATTAGTTTCAGTGTGTCTGGTTTTATGTGGAGATCTTTGATCCACTTAGAATTGAGCTTAGTGCAAGGAGATAAAGATGGGTCAATTTGCATTCTTCTGAATGTTGAACTCCAGCTGAGCCAGCACCATTTGTTGAAAAGGCTATCTTTTTTCCATTGGATGGTTTTGGCTCCTTTGTCAAAGATCAAGTGATCATAGGAGTGTGGATTCTTTTCTGGGTCTTCAATTCTATTCCATTGATCTACATTGCTCTGTAGTACAGCTTGAGGACCGGGATACTGATTCCCCCAGAGGTTCTTTTACTCTTGAGAATAGTTTTAGCTATTCTGGGTTTTCTGTTATTCCAGATGACTTTTGGAATTGCTCTTTCTAACTCTATGAAGAATTGAGTTGGGATTTTGATGGGGATTGCATTGAATCTGTATATTAGTATAGGTAAGATGGTCATTTTTACTATATTAATCCTGCCAATTCATGAGCATGGCAGATTTTTCCAACTTCTGAGGTCTTCTTCAATTTCTTTCTTCAGAGACTTGAAGTTCTTGTCATACAGATCTTTCACTTGTTTGGTTAGAGTCACGCCAAGATACTTAATATGGTTTGTGGCTATCGTGAAGGGTATCATTTTTCTTACTCCTTTCTCAGCCTGCTTATCCTTTGAGTATAGGAAGGATACTGACTTGCTTGAGTTGATTTTATATCCGGCCACTTTGCTGAAGTCGTTCATCAGCTGTAGGAGCTCTCTGGTGGAGTTCTTTGGGTCGCTTAAGTATACTATCATATCGTCTGCAAATAGTGATAGTTTGACTTCTTCCTTTCCAATTTGTATCCCTTTGACCTCTTTTTGTTGTCTAATTGCTCTAGCTAGAACTTCAAGTACTATATTGAAAAGATATGGAGAGAGAGGGCAGCCTTGTCTAGTCCCTGATTTTAGTGGGATTGCTTCAAGTTTCTCTCCATTTAGATTGATGCTGGCTACCGGTTTGCTGTAAATTGTTTTTACTATGTTTAGATATGGGCCTTGAATTCCTGATCTTTCCAAGACCTTTAGCATGAAAGGATGCTGAATTTTGTCAAATGCTTTCTCAGCATATAATGAGAAGACCATGTGGTTTTTTCTTTGAGATTGTTTATATAGTGGATTACATTGATGGATTTCCTTATATTGAACCATCCCTGCATCCCTGGGATGAAGCCTACTTGAACGTGGTGAATGATCGTTTTGATGTGTTCTTGGATACGGTTGGCAAGATTTTTATTGAGTATTTTTGCATCGATATTCATAAGAGAGATTGGCCTGAGATTCTCTTTCTTTGTCGGATCTTTGTGTGCTTTTGGTATTAGTGTAATTGTGGCTTCACAGAACGAGTTGGGTAGTGTTCCTTCTGTTTCTATTTTGTGGAACAGTTTGAAGAGTATTGGTGTTAGGTCTTCTTTGAAGGTCTGATAGAATTCTGCACTAAAACCATCTGGACCTGTGCTTTTATTGGTTGGAAGACTTCCATGACAACTTCTATTTCTTCAGGGCTTATAGGACGGTTTAGATGGTCTATTTGATCCTCATTTAATTTTGGTACTTGGTATCTGTCAAGGAAATTGTCCATTTCCTCAAGATTTTCTAGTTGTGTTGAATACAGGTTTTTGTAGTAGGATCTGATGATTTTTTGAATTTCCTCAGTTTCTGTTGTTATCTCTCCCTTTTCGTTTCTGTTTTTATTAATTTGGATACTATCTCTGTGCCCTCTGGTTAGTCTGGCTAAGGGCTTATCTATCTTGTTGATTTTCTCAAAGAATCAACTCCTCGTTTTGTTGATTCTTTGTATGGTTTTATTTGTTTATACTTGATTGATTTCAGCCCTGAGTTTGATGATTTCCTGCCTTCTACTCCTCTTTGGTGTATTTGCTTCTTTTTGTTCCAGGGCTTTCAGGTGTGCCATTAAGCTGTTAGTGTATGCTGTCTCCCGTTTCTTTTTGGCGGCACTCAGGGCTATGAATTTTCCTCTTAGCGCTGCTTTCATTGTGTCCCATAAATTAGGGTATGTTGTGCATTCATTTTCATTAACTTTCAAAAAGTCTTTGATTTCTTTCTTTATTTCCACCTTGACCAAGTTATCATTGAGTAGAGCATTGTTCAGCCTCCATGTGTACGTGGCTTTTCTTTTGTTTTTGTTGCCATTGAAGACCACCCTTATTCCATAGTGATCTGATAGGAGGCATGGGATTATTTCTATCTTCTTATATCTGTTGAAGTCTGATTTGTGACCAATTATATGATCAATTTTGGAGAAGGTACCATGAGGAGCTGAGAAGAAGGTGTATTCTTTAGCTCTAGGATGAAATGTTCTATATATATCTGTTAGTTCCATTTGGTCCAAGGCTTCAATTAGATTCACTGTGTCCCTGTTTAGTTTCTGCTTTCCTGAACGATCCTTTTCAGAGAGCGGGGTGTTGAAGTCACCCACTATTATTGTGTGCGGTGCGATGTGTGCTTTGAGTTTTAGTAAAGTTTCTTTTATGAATGAGGGTGCCCTTGCATTTGGAGCATAGATATTCAGAATTGAGAGTTCTTGATGGTGGATTTTTCCCTTGATCAGTATGTAGTGTCCTTCTGTGTCTTTTTTGATGACTTTAGGTTGAAAATCAATTTTATCTGATATTAGGATGGCTACTCCACCTCGTTTCTTGGGGCCATTTGCTTGTAAAAATTTTTTTCCAGCCTTTTACTCTGAGGTAGTGTTTGTCTTTGACACTGAGGTGCATTTCCTGAATGCAGCAAAATGCTGGGTCCTGTTTACGTATCCAGTCTGCTAGTCTATGTCTTTTAATTGGGGAATTGAGACCATTGATATTAAGAGAGATTAAGGCATAGTGATTATTGCCATCTGCCATTCTTGACGCTATCTTTATGTTTGAGTGGTTATCTACTTTTGGGTTTGATTCAAGAAGGTTATTATCTCATTTTTTCCAGGGTGTTGTTTCTCTCCCTGTATTGGAGGTTTCCACCTATTATCCGTTGCAGGGCTGGATTTGTGGAAAGATACTGTGAAAATCTGGTTTTATCATGGAATATCTTGGTCTCTCCATCTATGGTGATTGAGAGTTTTGCTGGGTATAGTAGTCTAGGCTGGCATTTGTGCTCTCTTAGTGTCTGCATGAGATCTGCCTAGGATCTTCTGGCTTTCATAGTCTCTGGTGAGAAGTCTGATGTGATTCGGATAGGTCTTCCTTTCTATGTTACTTGGCCCTTTTCTCTTACTGCTTTTAGTATTCTTTCTTTGTTTAGAACATTCGGTGTTTTGATTATTATGTGACGGGAGGTATTTCTGTTCTGGTCCAGTCTGTTTGGAGTTCTGTAGGCTTCTTGTACGTTCATCAGCATCTCTCTCTTTAGGTTAGGGAAGTTTTCCTCCATAATTTTGTTGAAGATGTTTACTGGCCCTTTAAGTTGCAAATCTTCACTCTCATCTATACCTATAATCCTTAGGTTTGGTCTTCTCATTGTGTCCTGGATTTCCTGGATGTTTTGGGTTACACGTTTTTTGCATTTTGCATTTTCTTTGACTGTTGAGTCGATGCTTTCTATGGAATCTTCAGCACCTGAGATTCTTTCTTCCATCTCTTGTATTCTATTGTTGATGTTTGCATCTATGACTCCTGATTTCTTCCCAAGGTTTTCTGTCTCCTTTTGTGATTTCTTAGTTGTTTCTACTTCCTTTTTTTAGATCGTGGATGGATTTGCTGAGATCCTTCACTTGTTTGTTTGTATTTTCCTGTATTTCTTTAAGGTATTTTTGCATTACCTCTTTCAGGATTTCTTCCTGATGACCCACGTTCTCCTGCATTTCTCTGAGCGATTTTTGTGTTTCCTCCCCATGGGAATCCATCTGTTGATCCATTGTCTCCTGCATTTCTTTAAGCAGTTCTCGTGTTTCCTTTGTAAGGGCATCTAACCGTTGATTCATTTCTTTAAGCAATTGTTGTGTTGCCTCCTTATGGGCATCCGTCTGTTGACCCATATTCTTCTGCATTTCTTTATGCAATTTTTGTGATTCCTTTTTGAGTGCATCTACCCGTTGATTCATCTCGTTAAGCGATTTTTGTGTTGTCTCCTTGTGCGCCTCCATCTTTTGATCCATGTTCTCCCGCATTTCTCTAAGCGATTTTTCTGTTTCCTTTGTAAGGGCTTCTAACCATTGATTCATGGTCTCCTGTAATTCTTTATGAGATTTATTTGTGTCCTTCTTGTGATCCTCTAATAGCATCATGAGAAGTGATTTTAAATCCAGATCTTGTCTTTCGGGTATGGTGGGGTATCCAGGACTTGCTGCTGTTGGAGTGTTGGGTTCGGATGGTCCCATATTACGTTGATTTCTGTTAGTAACATTCCTATGTTTGCCTTTTGCCATCTGGATACCTCTGATGTTTGTTGGTCCTGCTGCCACTGGCTGTTGGTTGGACCTCCTGTGAGCCTGCAAAGCTATTTCTGGCCCCCCTGGATTACCAGGATTCCCCTGGCACCGATTTCTGGGGCCTGCCTGCTCCTGAGTGACTTTGGAGCCCTGATGTGCCTTGCCCCAAGTGACCTTATATTGGGGAGGCCTTGCACATCCAAAGGCTCAGCCTAGTGGATTCCTGGAGCAGAGGTCGCCAAAGGGAGGCTGGTAGGCTCCTGCCCTGTGCAGGGGTGTGTGATCTCTCCTAGGGGGGGAGGGGGCGTCCCTCTGCCAGGCAGAAGTCCCACAGCAGAGCTAGCACGCTGGTTACTGCAGATCCGCCCAGCTCTTGGGAGCCACGTGCACACAATCCGCCCAAGACCCAAGCGATATTATGCCTGTCTGTCTCAGAATCTGGCTGTCCCAACTTCCCAGCCACTGGAGCAAAGATGGCGGAGTGCACTCTGCACACTCTCCGTGGCGCTGCTCACCCTGCAGACGCGATGGCCTGCAGATCTGGCACCCAGACGACCACAGCGCTGACCCGTTCTTGGGCGCAGACGGAAGCCCCAACAGGCCGTGTCCCAAGTGATGTTATATTGCAGGAGAGCCTGGGTACCTGTCTCTTCAGTGCAGTCTGCGGGAACAGAGGTCGCGGGAGCTATTTATTTATTTTTTAATACTCCTTATTCATTCCCCTCCCACTCCACCCTCCAGCTGTTCCAAATGCCATATCTGTTTCTGCCCCCGTCTCCAGATTTGCCCACCCCACCCCCACCTCACCAGACCTCTAAACTCCCTGAAGCCTCCAATCTCTTGAGGATTAGGTTCATCTTCTCTGAACCCAGATCAGCAGTACTCTGTTCTATATGTGTTGGAGGTCTCATAAAGGCTGGTGTATGCTTCCTGGTTGGTGATCCAAAATCTGAGAGATCTTGGGGGGTCCAGGTTAATTGAGACCACTGATCCTCCTCCACAGCTGCCCCCTCCTCATCTTCTTCCAGATTTTCCCTAATTCAACCACAGGGGTGAGCAGCTTCTGTCCATTGGTTGGGTGCAATTATCTGCATCTGACTCTCTCAGCTGGTCATTGGGTCTTTTGGGGGGCAATCATGATAGATCCCATTTTGTGAGTGCTCCATAACCTCAGTGATGGTGTCAGGCCCTAGAGTCTCCCATTGAGCTGAACCCCACTTTGTGCCTGTCAGTAGGCCTTCTTTTCCTCCGGCTCCTCTCCATTTCCATCCCTGCCATTCTTTCAGACAGGAATAATTCTGGGGCAGAGTTTTGACTGTGGGATAGCATCCCCATCCCTCACTCAGTGCCATATCTTTCTCCTGGAGGTAGGCTCTACAACTGCCCTCTCCCCCCTGTAGGGCATTTTATCTAAGGTCCCTCACTTTGAGTCCTGAGAGTCTCTCAGCTTCCAGGTCTCTGGTACATTCTGGAGGGTACCCTACAACCTACTACATCCCAAGGTTGGCTGTTTCCATTCTTTCTGCTGGCCCTCAGGGTTTCAGTTCTTCCCCCCCCCCCAAATACTAGATAATTTTCTCCTCTTGTCACACCCTGTCCCCTATCCCTCCCAGGTCTCTCCTACCCCCTTGTAGTTGCTTTTTTTCTCCCTCCCAAGTGGGACTGAGGTATCCTCACTTGGGCCTTTAAGCTTGTTGACTTTTTTGAGTTCTGTGAACTGTATCATGTATTCTGTCCTTTTTTTAAGCTAATATCCACTTATTAGTGAGTACATAGCATGCATGTCTTTTTGGGTCTGAGTAACCTCACTCAGGGTGATATTTTCTAGTTCTATCCACTTGCCTGCAAAAGTCAGAATATCCTCATTCTTAATAGCTGTGTAGTATTCCATTATGGAAATGAACCTCATTTTCTGTATCCATTCTTCTGTCGTGAGACATTTGAGTTGTTTCCAGCTTCTGGCTATCACAAATAAGGCTTCTATTAACATAGTGAAACAAGTGTCCCTGTGGCACGGTAGGGCATCTTTTGTGTATATTCCCAAGAGTGGTATTCTTGGGTCTTCAGGTAGATCTATTTCCAATTTTCTGAGGAACCTCCAGATTGATTCTCTGAGTCATTGTACCAGTTTGCAATCCCACCAGCAATGAAGGAGTGTTCCTCTTTCTCCATAATCTCACCAACATGTGTTGTCACCTGGGGTCTTGATCTTAGCCATTCTGATAGGTATAAAGCAGAATTATCTGTGCTGGTCAATGACATTTGTTGCATTTGCCTTTTTTATTTATAAATAACCTACCACCTAATGCTGTCAAGATTTGCATATATGCAGCCATTCATGAATAAACAATGTCAGGGTTTAACAAAACTGAGCATGGGATTATAAAAATGTTCCATCTTTGCTATCTGACACACTGTGACATTTCTAAGCTATATGGATTTTTAAGTAATGGATAAGGTAAATTGTTATCCTTTAAGTTTTAGATTTGGATCCTTTTGTTTCTCTTGACTTATTGCTTTTATGAAGATTTTAAGCACAATGCTGGATATAACAGGTGAAGAGAACATACTTGTATCATATTTGTTAAACAATTTTCCATTGTCCCACTTCAGAGAGCTTTTGTCTGTCTTTCTGTGATATTGCTTTTACCATGTTAGACTATCCTATCTCTTTTACAAGTTTCCTCACAGATTTTCATCCTGGGTGCCATTCAATCTTATGACTTCATTTGCTACATCTTTTGAAATGATCTATGTTTCCTTGATATGTATGTTCTTTATTACATTTATTTTATTTCTTTTTCCATAATAATCTACCCTTGCATCTTGGAATAACATTGACTAAAACATTGTGAGTACAACTCATCTATGTTATTGTCAGTTTTCTCAGCTCCATGCATGTACACAATTCATTGTGATCATATTCACCCACTGTTACCCTCTCTCAAGCCCTGACCTAATCTTGTTGATCATCTTCTTCCTCCCAATCAGTCTGATTTCTACTTTCATGTCTACTATCTTTTGTCACCCAATCAAATATTCTTGTCTTTACAATGGTGAGTTAAGACCATTTACACTTTTGGTTACTATTGATATACATTTGCTAATTCCTGTCATTTGGGTAGTTTTTGGTTGAATTGAAGATTGACTCCACTTTATTCTTTATACTTTATTCCTCTTACGGGAATTTCTTTTATTAATTTTTAATTTTACTACCATTTATTGAAAACACTTGTAACATTTATTTGTTTCCTAAGGTCTCATGGCTTTGAATCTTTTTCTTCCTCTCCTCTGTGAAATATTGCATTTTCTTTTATTATTAGCTGAGTCCACAGCTTTTCATTGGTTTTTTTTTCTGTTTGTTTGTTTTGGGGTTTTGGGGGTGGGGTTTTTTGTTTTTTTTGTTTTGGTTTGGTTTGGTTTTTTTGTTTGTTTGGTTTTTTTTTGGTTTTTGGAGACAGGGTCTCTCTGTGTAGCTCTGGCTGTCCTGGAACTCACTCTGTAGACCAGGCTGGCCTTGAACTCAGAAATCCACCTGCCTCTGCCTCCCAAGTGCTGGGATTAAAGGCATGCACCACCACTACCCGGCTGTCCACAGCTTTTCTATGGTATCTTTATTCTAGAGAGATGTTAACAATGTGAACATGGATCAGAAAGTTCAAACAGAACACTTTAACTGGTTGTAAAGTAAGGAAACTGGTCACAGAGTAGGAGAATGGCAATTCCAGACCAACTTTCTCAAATGGTATTTTGTCCAAACCTTTATGACAGGGTTGCTATGATCAAGGACAGGGGGAGGGCTATTTAGTCCAGATTGGTGATTGGAGAGAAGAAAAACAAGCTCCAATGGAAGCTGTGGCTGAGTTGATCCTATTTTTGTTTCCTGTGTAAGTTTCATGAAGCTGAGCAATCTCTTGGCAAACAATTGTGCAGGTGATTGAGGTGCTACCATCAACATCAAGCTCATCAGCTGCTTACTTAGTACCACTCAGCCTATTTTAAGAGGTTGATGCCCAAATGATTCCCTGAATGAAAATCTTGTGGTCCTGTGTAGCGATCAAGGCTCCAAATAGGAATTCGGTGATCTTGATGAACACAATTGAACTTGTTTTTTGTTTTGTTTTGGTTTTTCGTTTGGTTTTTTTTTTTTTTTGGTATAGAGTAGAGTTTATTCAGGGGAGAAGATGGGAGTTAATGGGGTAGGAAAGGCAGAGAGAGTAGAGAGGTAGAGAAGTAGAGGCCGGCCATGACCACGTGGAGAGAGGGGGGAGGGGAGGAGAACCCAAGAGGGGCAGAGGAGCAAGAGAGCAAGAGCAGGAGCAATAAGAGCACAATTGAATTTGTTAGGTAATAACCTTCAAAGTTCTTATGTGAGATCAATTTGCAAGGTCTTCTGGGTAGGTGCTTTCCCTGAGCTCTATCTGAGCATCCTTGGATGATTTCTTCTTCGTTAATGCCTCTGTCTTGGATAAGTCAGCCAGAAGGATCCTGTGAAGCAAAGCTCTCTATACAGGATACTGTTCAGGCTGAGCTACTGCAAGCACAGGAACTGCCATCATTCTGCACAGTTGGTCGGTATAGAAATAAAGGGGAATACCATGGTAGTTTGTCTTTTCTCCAAATGTTTCTATGGCTTTATGGGTGAGAAATAGAAGCCTATCAAGGATGTTTGTATGGGGGAGTGGAGTTGAGAGAAAGCTCTAAACGATGCTACCTGGTCAGCTACACTGCTCCCTTTTCCAGACAGTTTGCATCCATTTAGAGATCTCACGTCTTTTTGCAGGGATTGGGATACTAATTCCAAATGGAGGTGCTCTGTTTTTCTCTGCAGCATAACCTACAATTCTCATGCCAGAGACATGTGCATTTTCATGTAGGTACAAGTCACAACGAGAACATTTACTCCAGTTTTCACCTACTTTTGAATGTCTGGCTCATTTGTTACAGTTCTTATTTCTCCACTGTACCCCTGCAGAGAACAGGACACCGGTTACATAATAACAACAGAAAAGTTCTTGATGCCCCTCAAGGCTTCTCTGCTTTCTACTTTTCAAGATTTTAAATGAGAACCAAACTTTTCTAGCATAAGAAGGATGGCTGTTCACCTATAGGTCTTCATAGCAAGTACCATTCCCTTCATGACTCTCGTTCACAATTCCATTTTGCCTGTTTGATAGATCCCTTCCAAGGACTGAGGGAAGATATGGCTTGTGCCAACAGCTTCCATTTTGCTACACCTGAAATGAAATCTCAGCCCTAGAACAGAAAGAACTTTGGTTTCAGAGTTCTATCTCTTTGTAACATAACCTTAAATGCTTAGCATTTCAGCTGTACTATACTGGGATCATCAACTACCCCATATCATACCAGTCTGCAGATAGATCCAATAGTACAAACTGGATTTAAAAGAAGTTTCCAGCACTTTTGGAAGGCTGGTAAATTACTTAATCTCTGTCATCCTGTTTCCCTTCCTTATGGACCTGAGCCAGACATACCTACATAGTTACAAGGTCCTGACAGAGAGTATCATGGATTCATATCTCTATTTCTTTGCAGGAATGACAGTGGAAAATTCCTAAGCATGGATTCAACCACCCCAACCTGGAACAACACAGTAGATAATGAAAGTTACAACACTGAAAGTTTACCCTGTATCATCAAGCTCACTACCCTGGATTTTCTTACTATCATCATTTCTGTGGTTGGGCTGGCAGGAAATGCCATAGTGTTATGACTTCTAGCCTTTCGTATGAATAGGAATGCCTTCTCCATCTATGTCCTCAACCTGGCTGGTGCTGATTTCTTGCAACTTTGCACTCAGATTGTGTATTCCCTGGAGTGTGTCCTTCAGTTAAGTATCAGACACTTTTATTTTCTCCTAACTGTATTAATGTTTGCTTACCTGGCAGGTTTGTGTATGATTGCAGTCATCAACGTTGAGCGCTGCCTATCTGTTGTGTGGCCTATCTGGTATCACTGCCAAAGACCAAGACACACATCAGCCATCATGTGTGTTCTCCTCTGGACTTTCTCTCTACTGTTGAGCCTCCTGGTAGGGCAAGGCTGTGGCCTTCTGTTCAGTCATTATGAATATTATTTCTGTATTACTTGTAGTTTTATCACTACTGCATTTATAATAGTATTGTCGGGGTTCCTTCTGTGTCCAGCCTGGCCCTGTTGGTCAAGATCGTCTGTGGATCACACAGGATTCCTGTGACAACGTTCTATATGACCATTGCTCTCACAGTGGTGGTTTTCTTATCTTTGGTCTGCCCTTTGGGATCTATTGGTTCCTCTTGTTATAGATTAAAGACTTTCGAAACATTTTGTCTGAAAATGTTCATGAAGCGATAGCTATCCTGTCCTGTATTAACAGCTGTGCCAGTCCCATCATTTACTTCCTCATTGGCTCAATTAGGCACCTCAGATTTCAATGACAGACTCTGAAACTGCTTCTACAGAGAGCCATGCCGGACACTCCTGAGGAGGAGAGTGGAGAGAGGGGTCCTTCACAAGTCTGGGAAACTGGAAACAGTCTGGTTCAGTAGTAGAGAGAGTCCTTGATCAGACATAACTTCTCTGAGGGTCAATTTTGCCTTTATCTATATAGGCAATTTTCACAATCTTGTTCAATTGGTACAGAAAATAATCATTTTATAAAAATTGGGAGGAATGGGGCTTGTTACATAGAAACTGACTGGAGCACCCTAAAACTACCTTATGTGGGCCTCACTGCATCCCTTCACCTTTGAGCACACTCAAAGGTAGAGGGAGACTGTCTCCAGTTTTTCTCTCTCACAGTACCTTGGTTAACATTCCATGGTCATGTCTTCCCTCTTCTTCCCTTGTCTTTTTCCTGATTCTCTTTCTATGACCCTCATGAAAAAAATTTCAGTGAGTGTCATTGAATTTATTTTCTCTTGGAATTGTACATTATTCCCAGGAGTGTGTAGCATCCATAACTTGATTATGCATGTTTATATATTTTCTTTTTGAAATATTTTGTTTGAAATAGGATGACATCACTGTCTCCTTTCCCTTTCCTCTCTCTAGCCCTTCCAGCTACCATTCCTTAAGCCCTTTCTGTGTGTCCCCTCATAAATAAATAGCTTTTTCAATTTTCATTAATAGTGTTATACATACACATACAATATATGTACATATACATATGCAAATACATCTGCTGAGTCTATTTTTGTTGTTTGTGTATATTTCAAGGTTAACCATTCTGCATTTGACAACCAATAAGGGAACTCACCCATGGGAGAAGTTAATTCTCCTTTTCCCAGTAGTCATTGGTTGCCTGTAATTCTTGTCTAGGGCTGAAACACTGTAAAAATTTCCTCCTTTCACATTGACATGTCTATTGATATTGCCATTGTCCCCATCTTGTTTACACAGTCATTCCTAGGACAGACAGTTTCACAGACAACTTCCTAGTATTCTGACTCTTACAAACTTTCTGGAACTTCTTCCGTAATGTTCCTTGAGTCATAGATGCAGAAGCTGTGATGGAGATATGCTCATCGGGCTGGGATACCCACAATCTGTTGATCACTGTATTGTGTCCAGTTTTGGTTTTGTGTGATGGTCTCCATTAGCTATAAAGAGGAGCTTTTTTAATTAGCAGTGGTAGCTACATTTACCTATGGTATAAGAATAAGATTTAGAGTGTAGTAAGGAAGTATACTGGTCTAACAAAGTGACAGTAGTAGATTCATTTCGAAGGTCCATGACATTACTATCCCCAGGAAGCTGCCTAGAGTTGTAGTACTAGACATGATTTCCCTCCTGTTGACTGAGCTTTAAATCCAATTAGAGATATGTTGGTTGCCACTGACATGTGACACTATTTATATGTTTATGGATATATTGCCATTCTAGTAATTGTCATAATTGAAGGGTATTGAAGCTTGGTAGGATGGTTTTCTTGCTTCCTTCCTTTCTGGAACCATAGAAGACAAACTGCAGGAAAGAGATCAGATCAAGCTTGAATCATCTAAGTACTGTTTCTTAAATGTGAAGTGTCTTCATCAATGGGATTCACCTTCAACTGAGGTTTACATCTTCAATCTATATTGTTTTGATAATTACATGGAGTGCCCTGGCTAATCGTTCAGAAAGAGACTTCTCATGCCTGGAACTCATTCCTGTGAGGATTGTTGTCAGTCCAACTGACTTAACTTCATTTAAGATATGTGTATATGAAGATATGTGTGCGTGAGTATGGATACATGTATAATATATAGTATTCTATTTCCCAGTTCATATTATCTATATCCTGCTATTCCTTCCCAAGTCCACAACATATGGTTGCTTTATTTTTTTTGTTTATTACATGTTGCATATGTACATCTGAGGATTTAAAACATTAAATTACAAAGTTTTTGCAAGGCAAAAGACACCGTCAAAAAGACAAAGCGGCAACCAACTAACTGGGAAATGATCTTTACCAACCTTACATCCGACAGAGGGCTAATATCCAAGATATACAAAGAACTCAAGAAGTTAAACTCCAGAGAGGCAAGTAACCCTATTAAAAAATGGGGTACAGAGCTCCACAAAGAGTTCTCACCTGAAGAATATCTAATGGCTGAGAAGCACCTAAAGAGATGTTCATCATCCTTAGTCATTAGGGAAATGCAAATCAAAACAACCCTGAGATTCCATCTCACACCAGTCAGGATGGCTAAGATCAAAAACACAGGAGACAGCAGTTGTTGGCGAGGATGTGGAGAAAGAGGAACACTCCTCCACTGCTGGTGGAATTGCAGGCTGGTACAACCACTCTGGAAAGCAGTCTGGCGGCTCCTCAGAAAACTGGGCATGACACTCCCGGAGGATCCGGCTATACCACTCCTGGGCATATACCCAGAGACTTTACCTGCATGCAATAAGGACACATGTTCCACTATGTTCATAGCAGCCTTATTTATAATAGCCAGAAGCTGGAAAGAACCCAGATGTCCCTCAACGGAGGAATGGATTCAGAAGATGTGGTATATTTACACAATGGAATACTACTCTGCAATTAAAAACAATGAATTCACGAAATTCCTAGGCAAATGGTCAGAACTTGAAAATATCATCCTTAGTGAGGTAACCCAATCACAAAAGATCACACATGGTATGAAGTCACTGATAAGGGGATATTGACCCAGAATCTCAGAATACCCTAGACACAATCAGCATATCAATAGATTTCTAAAAAGATGGAAGGAGAGACCCCTGGTCCTGGAAAGACTGGATGTAGGGGAACGCCAGGACAGAGTAATGAGAGGGGGTTGAACGGAGAAAAGAGGGAGGGAAGGGGGCTTATGGGACTTTCGGGGAGGGAGGAAACGGGAAAGGGGAAGTGATTTGGAATGTAAATTAAAAAAATAAAATAAAATTAAATTAAAAAAAAAAAAAAAAAAAAAAAAAATAAAACTTGGAACTAGAGATAAAAGAGACCATGTGGCATTTGTCTTTCTGGACAGGACTCCATAAAACCAAAACACTTCTTCATGGGTAAGAAACAATCATCCAAGTAAAGAAGAAACAAACAGAATGGGAAATCATCTCTGCCAGTTACACATCTGACAGAGAATTAGTACTCAGAATATATAAAGAATTCCAAAAACAAATATTCCAAGAACTGAATTACCTTTTGAAAACTGGGCCTTGGACATAAACAGGGAGTTCTCAGGAGAATAAATAAAAATTGCTAATACAATCTTGAAGTCTTTTATCATCCTTAGCAATTGGAAAAATGCAAATTAAAACAACTTTGACATTTCATGTCATCCCAGACAGTATGACTGAAATCAAGAAAACAACTGACAACAAATTCTGTCAAGGTTGTGGAGAAAGCAGATCCCCCCATCATTCTTATTAAGTAGCCACTCTTGAAAACAGGATGGAGAATCTCCAGAGGACTAAAACTGTATATGTCATATGACTCAGCTATACTACTCACTGGCATATGACCAAAGAACTGAACATTCTATTCCACAGATACTTGTTCACCAGTGTTCATTGCCACATTTTTTCACAATAGCAGGGGAATGGGAACAATGCAAAGGTCTTCAACTGATGACTGGAAAATGAACATGTGGTACTTATACAATTGAATTCCATTCAGCTGTAAAGAAAAATGAAATCAGGAGATTTACAGATAAACCTAGAAAATATCTTGAGTAAAGTGATACTTTCTATAAAATAATATCAATTTTAAATGCTGCTGTATTTAATAATTTAAAATATAATTAAGAAAAATTATATGTATAGATTAAACAAATTCATAGTTCAGCAAATTTGCTTGAATAAATGTAAGTACTTGACTCCAAACCCAATCAAGATATAAAATATTTCCTTGCTTCTGTGAATTCTCACGGTTCCTCCAGTCATAACTCTGCCTTGGAAA
Source organism: Tokudaia tokunoshimensis (assembly GCA_036184795.1). NCBI lineage: Eukaryota > Metazoa > Chordata > Mammalia > Rodentia > Muridae > Tokudaia > Tokudaia tokunoshimensis. The sequence continues at coordinate 22,991,645 of BTHU01000001.1, read as the reverse complement.
TCAGTACCATTCATATTTGTGCCTCAATGTAAAATTGAAAGGGAAAATTAAAAGAGTTTGTCATCTACCATTTTTTCTACATTTAACAAAAGCTACTTCTTTAGAGAAAAATTCCTGAATATAATGTACTATTACCACATAGAGAGCTTGTATTGTAAATTATTTTTATCTCATCTTACATATACTTCACATTTTTGATATTTTCCCATTTTCTTTTACCACAAAGATTTAGTAACCACCAATATATCATGTAGTCTCTCTACACATATTGACACTTTAAAATATATTCCATATGAAAATGAGATTTCATGCAGTCTGTCTATACATAACGGTGTGTTAAACTACATTCCATACCTAAATGAGGTGATGCAATATTTTCTCCCTACATTGTTCTTACTTCCAGTTGAGTTAAATGGTAACTCCATTTAAATTCCATATATATATATATGGAATATATATATATACATAAATAGACACATACATATATATGGAAGCAATACAATATAATAGGAAGCAGTAGATGTTAATATAGCTTTTCAAAAGGCCTGTAGTATTATCCTTGTCCTTCCCCAAATACCACCCTCCAGCTAGCCCTCTTATTGAACTTGGACTTTGAAACAATGTTGAAAAAGGTAAGTATTTTGTGATTCTTGAAGATGGGCTACATGAGTTTTACATTATGAAATGTGCATGACATTTTAGGATAAAGGGCAAAATGTTAAGGTCTGAGTATCAATAAAAATCTACCTAGACTCATGTTTTAAATGCTTATTATCCAGCTAATTATTATATTTTGAAATAATATACAAATATTAGGGCCTAAGAACACCCATATTGTAACCAAAGACAAGAACTCCTCTTTTAACAGTTGAGGGATAACATGTTCACTGTGATTATCACAATGTCTGTGAGGGAAAAAAGAGTGGGGGCAGTGGTGGGTCCTGCATAGGAGAACTCTGGCAGGCAAAGCATGCATAGGGGGGGTAGGGGAACACTGGCTAGACCCACACACTGCACTGGAATAGGGAAGGAGGACACCTGAGTACCTGTGGAGCAAGAAGCTACCTGACTAGCAGGGAGGTCTCTGCCCAGAAGGTGAGGCTGTTTGCAAAGCTCCAGGTACCTGTTAAAGAAGCTTGACTGAGAGGAGGCTGGATCCTTTCCTGGTGGCTGGAAATGCTGAGGCCTGCTCCTTGTTCATACACAGCGGGTTTTGATAAGAAGAGACAGTTCATAGTTTCTATGCTTTATTACAGAAGAGTAGGAAGAGAAAAGGAGATAGAGAAGTAAAGAGAGAAAGAGAAGATAGAGAGATGAGAGCTGGACATGACCATGTGGAAAGAGGGGAAACAATGGAGGGAGAGAGGAGGAACAGAGAGAGAGGGACAAGAGGGGGCAGAGAGAGATAAGATAAGCCAAGTAACTGTGGGGCAGGGAAAGCCTGGCTGTAGTCAAGTGACTGTAGGAGTGAAGTCCAGTCAGAACACTAGGGGCCTGGTGGGGGAGGTGGGGGGCATACGTGACTGATGGCCACAGGATTATGGAATTGAGGAGTCAGCAATCTGGGAGCATACCTCACAGGTTCCATCCCTTGTAGAATGTTTTGCTGGGTCTCCGGAATAAACCTTGTTCAACCAGGCTACAGACTGCCCTACAAGGTCCCACAAATGTCAAACTCCATTTCTCCACTGTTGAATGCCTAGATCTTCTATGTACTGAATGCTGTAACTAATGCTCCAATAAACATACAACATTGTCTTTTTATTTGAGGTAGAAGTGTCTTTTTTTCTGTATTTTGGCCTGTCTTTTTTCTTTTGTATTATTATTTTGTATTGGTTATTTTATTTCTTTACATTTCAAATATTATTACCCTTCAAAGTTTCCCCTCCACAAGCCCCCTCCCCTCCCCATGCTTTTATGAGGGTGCTGTCCCACCCACCCACTCCCACCTCAGCACACTAGCATTCCCCTACTTGGGTCATCCAGCCTCCACAGGACCAAGAGCCCCCCTCCCATTGATGCCATATAAGACAGTCCTCTGCTATACATGCAATTGGAGTCATGGGCCACTCCATGTGTACTCTTTGGTTGGTGAATTAGTCCCCTGGGAGCTTTGGAGAATCTGGTTGGTTGATATTGTCTTTCTTCCTATGGGGTTTCAAAACTTTTCAGTTCCTTCAGTCCTTCCCCCAATGACTCCATTGGGGTCTCTATGCATAATCTAGTGATTGCCTGCATGCATCCACATCTATATTGATCAAGCTCTGGCATTTATTTTAATCCAGTATGTCCATAGTGGGCATGTGGTATCAATATAAATTTTGGGTTTGCTTGTTTTAGTTTTGGTTTTGGTCTTTGAGCTTGGGGTTTTGGGGTTTTGCTATTGTTCTTGTATTGTTGTTGGGTTTGGGGGGGTTGGTTTTTTTTTGCTGAAATGCATTACAACTCACAATGTTTTGATTATCATATGAAGGGAAGGATTTTTGCGGCTTATGGCTTGAGGGCTCAGTCTATGACTGAAGGGCTCTCTCTGTGCTCCTATATTAACTGTAATGGAGATATGCTCCTATATAAAATGTATGGAAGGAGAGGAACACTCACATCATGGCAAACAAAACAAAATGTGACAAAGAAAGGTCAGATATATACATCAAAAAACACTTTTGATCTGTGCCCAGTGGCAGATAGTGCTCCAGCCCCGCTAAACTTACCCAAACCCACAGACAGATTGACTCCCAGAAGTTCTGACACACCTGAGCTTACAGGTGAGTTCCACACCCCAGTCCCAATACATACGCTACCTGGGACTACATGGGCCCAGAGGACAGAGGACCTCCTGCCCTGACAGAGACACAGCTTCCTTCCTTTCCAATCTGCCCCAGGGAGCACATCCTGTGCTCCAGTCATCCTCCCAGACCTTCCACATCCAGAGGCAACTTAACCCCAAGGAGTACTGACACAGCTAGATTTATAGATCAAGCTCACAAATACTCCTCCCATATCCAGAGACAGCCTGAACCAATGAAGCCCAACAAAACCAGGCTCACAGGAGGGACAGACTTCAGTCACAGACAACAAAGCCAGTTAATACCACAGATAACTACATGTCGAGAGGCAAGCAGTAGAATATAAGCAACAGAAACCAAGGCTACTTGGCATCATCAGAACCCAGTTCTCCCTCCACAGAGAGTGCTGGGTACCCCCAACATACCAGAAAAGAAAAACTGTGATTTAAAAATCACATCTCATGATGATGATAGAGGACTTTAAGAAGGACATAAATAACTCCCTTAAGGAAATACAGGAGAACACAAGTAAACAGGTAGAAACCAATAAAGAGAAAACACATAATTCACTTTTAAAAATACATGAAAACACAATCAGAAAGGTGAAGGATTTGAACAAAACCAGCCAGGATCTAACGAGATCAAAGGGATACAAATTGGAAAGAAGTCAAAATATCACTATTTGCAGATGATAAGATAGTACAATTAAGTGATACCAAAAGCTCCACCAGAGAACTACAGCTGATAAACAACTTCAGCAACATGGCCAGATATAAAATTAACTCAAACAAATCAATAACCTTCCTGTAATCTAAGGATAAAGAGGCTGAGAAAGAAATTAGGTAAATGACACCCTTCCCAATAGTCCCAAAAAATATAAAATAACTTGGTGTGACTCTGACTAAGCAAGTGTAAGATCTGTATGACAAGAACTTTACGTATCTGAAGACAGAAATCACAGAAGACCTCAGAAGATGGAAAGATCTACCATGCTCAGCGACTGGCAGGATTAATATAGTAAAAATGGACATCTTGCCTAAAGCAATCTACAAATTCAATGCAATCCCCATCAAAATTCCAAATCAATTCTTCAAAGAGTTAGAAAGAGCAATTCTCAAATTCATCTGGAATAACAAAAAACCCAGGATAGCGAAAACTATTCTCAAAAATAAAAGAACTTCTGGCAGAATCACATCCCTAACCTCAAACTGTACTAAAGAGAAATAGTGATTGAAAAATCAGCATGGCATTGATACAGTGACAGGCAAGTAGATCAATGGAATAGAATCAAAGACGCAGAAATGATCCCACACACCTATGGTCACTTGATCTTCGACAAAGGAGTTAAAACCATCTGGTGAAAAAAGACAGCATTTTCAACAAACGGTACTATTTCAACTGGTAGGGTGCCTGTAGCAGAATGAAAATTGATACATTTTTATCTCCCTGTATGAAGCTCACGTCCAAGTGGATCAAGTACCTCCACATAAAACCAGATACACTGAATCTAAAAGAAAAGAAAGTGGGGAAGAGCCTCGAACACATGGGCAAAGGGGAAAAGTTCCTGAATAGAACACCAATGATTTATTCTCTAAGATCAAGAATCAACGAATGGGACTTCATAAAATATCAAAGTTTCTGTAAGGCAAAGGACACTGTCAATAGGACAAAACGGCAACCAACAGATTGGGAAAAGATCTTTACCAATCCTACATTAGCTACAGGGCTAATATCCAATATATACAAAGAACTCAAGAAGCTGAACTATAGAGAACCTAATAACTCTATTAAAAAATGGGGTACAGAGATAACCAAAGAATTCTCAACTGAGGAATGGCTGAGAAACACCTAAAGAAATGTTCAACATCCTTGATCATTAGGGAAATGCAAATCAAAACAACCCTGAGATCCCACCTCACACCAGTCAGAATGGCCAGGATCAAAAACTCAGAGGACAGAAGATGCTGGAGAGGATGTGGAGAAAGAGGAACACTCCTCCATTGCTGGTGAGATTGCAAACTGGTACAACCACTCGGGAAATCAGTTTGGCAGTTCCTCAGAAAATTAGACATATCACTACCTGAGGACCAGCTATACCACTCCTGGGCATATACCCAGAAGATGCTCTAACATGTAATAAGGACACATGCTCCACTATGTTCATAGCAGCCTTATTTATAATAGCTAGAAGCTGGAAAGAACCCAGATGTCCCTCAACAGAGGAATGCATATGAAAAATGTGGTGCATTTACACAATGGAGTACTACTCAGCTATTAAAAACAATGACTTCATGAAATTCTTAGGCAAATGGATAGAGCTAGAAAATATCATCCTGAGTGAGGTAACCCAATCACAAAAGAACTCACATGATATGTACTCACTGATAAGTGGATATTAGCCCAAAATCTCAGAATACTCAAGATACAACTCATAGACCACATGAAGCTCAAGAAGAAGGAAGACCAAAGTGTGGATACTTTGATCCTTATTGGAAAGTGGATCAAAATACCCGTGGCTCATAGCCAACTTATAGAATGAACATAGGCTCCCCAATGGAGCAGCTAGAGAAAGGATCCGAGGAGCTGAAGAAGTTTGTAGCCCTGCAGGAAGAACAATAATGTGTACCAACCAGTACCCCCGAGTTCCCAGGGGCTAAAACACCAACCAAAGAGTACACATAAAGGGACCCATGGCTCCAACTACATATGTAGCAGAAGAGACCATTTCAGACATCAATGAGAGGAAGACCATGGGTGCTGTGAAGGCTCGATTCCCCAGAATAGGGGAATGCAAGTCAGGAAATGGGGGAGGGAGCAAGGAAAAGGGGGTTGAGATAGGGGCTTTTCAGAGGTGTAATGCGGAAAGGGGATACCATTTGAAATGTAAATAAAGCAAAACTCTAATAAGAGAATTTTAAAAATTAAATAAAATAAAAAGAAAAACACCTTTTAAAAAAGCGAATATCGAAGAAGAAGAAGAAGAAGAAGAAGAAGAAGAAGAAGAAGAAGAAGAAGAAGAAGAAGAAGAAGAAGAAGAAGAAGAAGAAGAAGAAAACAAATGTCTTTTGTATATTTTAGCAAATTGTTTCTGTTAGTTTGTGGCTTTGCTTCCCACAGTACTGTAGTATAAAAAGACTAAGAAATACAGTTGCTGCTGGTGCGGTATTGACCTATATCCCTCCCATATCTATCTCTTGCATCTTTTTCTTATCTTTCCTGTAATCATCACCCCACTCTACCTATAAGAGAATTGTTTGACTTCATGCCAGCCAGAAAAAGATCAAAGATGGAAATCAAAGAAAATGAGATTAGTCTCACATCATACATAATGTGAACATTTACATTATAAAAAACATAAAGAGGGCTGTCCTTTCTGCTAGGGCAGACTCTTGGCGGGTCTGCTACAGTGAAGACACCATCTCCTTATCCATACTAGAGAACCCACTGCAATCAGAGCAGTTCGTAAGAACCCCCACCCACCTCTGGAGTCCCAGAGCTGCTGATGGGGAACCGAGAGGCCTCACTAACCAGCAACCACCAAAACCCCGCCCTTCCGAATACCACTCCACTTCCATTCCTTTTGCCCCTTCCACCACTGATCCCTCCACAGGAGTTCAGATAGGCCTGAGAGCACAGGTAGGACCACCCCTGCTGCTCAGAGGAACCCCATCCAGAACCCTCAGGTGGGAGCCTCTTGATTTCTATCTCAGGCTGGGGACCATCCTCTGTCACAATATCCAGGTGGTGCAGGAGATAGCTAACTGTGGAGAGGCTTGAGAATGCAGAGCAGATTCTGGGCTGCAGAGCTATATACACAAATGCCACCATAAGAGAGCTGGTCTCCCAGGAGTGCCTACATACCTGTGTGCACAAAGAGAATGGGAAACCCAGGAGTACAGATACACAGGCTTGCAGGACAGATAAGCCACAGTCAGACACAGCAAGACCAGCTAATAACAGAGATATCCAGATGGCAAAAGACAAACTCAAGAACATTACCAACAGATACAAAGGGCAACATGGCACCATCTGAACTCAGTTCTCTCACAACCACAAGTCCTGAATACCCCAAAACACCAGAAAGGCAAGATAGGGATTTAAATAACATTTCATGATGCTGATAAAGGACTTCAAGAAGGACATAAATAGATCCCTTAAAGAAATACAGGAGAATATGGGTCAACATATAGAAGCTGTTAAAGAGGAAACACAAAAATTCCTTAAAGAATTACAGGAAAACACGAACAAACAAGTGAAGGAACTGAACAAAAACATTCAGGATGTAAAAATGGAAGTAGAAATAATAAAGATATTACAAAGGGAGACAACTCTGGAGATATAAAACCTTGGAAAGAATTCAGGAGTCATAGATACAAGCATCAACAACAGATTACAAGAGATAGAATAGAGAATCTCAGGGACTGAAGATACCATAGAAAACATTGACTCAACAGTCAAAGAAAATGCAAAATTCAAAAGGCTTATAACCCAAAACATACAGGAAATCCAGGACAAAATGAGAAGACCAAACCTAAGGATTACAGGTATAGAAGAGAGCAAGGATTTACAACTTAAAGTGTCAGTAAATATCTTCAACAAAATTATAGAAGAAAACTTCCCTAATCTAAAGAAAGAGATGCCCATGAATATACAAGAAGCCTACAGAACTCCAAACAGACTGGACAAGAACAGAAATTCCTCCCATCACATAATAATCAAACCATCACTAAACAAAGAAAGAATATTAAAAGCAGTAAGAGGAAAATGTCAAGTAACATGTAAAGGCAGACCTATCAGAATTATACCAGACTTCTCACCAGGAAATATGAAAGCTAGAAGATCCTGAGCAGATGTCATACAGACCCTAAGAGAACATAAATGTCAGCCCAGGCTACTATACCCAGTAAAACTCTCAATTACCATAGATGGACAAAACAAGATATTCCATGAGAAAACCAAATTTACACAATACCTTTCCATAAATCCCACCCTACAAAAGATAATAGATGGAAAACGCTAACACGAGGAGGGAAACTACACCCTAGAAAAAGCAATAAAGTAATCTCCTTTCAACAAACCCAAAAGAAGATAGCCACCCAAAAAGAATTCCACATTTAACAATGAAAATAACAGGAAATAACAATCACTTTTCCTTAATATCTCTTAACATCAATGAACTCAGTTCCCCCAATAAAAAGAACAAGAGTAACAGACTAGATATGTAAACAGGACCCAATGTTTTACTGCATACAATACACCCACCTCAATGACAAAGAGAGTCACTACCTCAGAGTCAAAGGTTGAAAAACAATTTTCCAAGCAAATGGTCCCAATAAACAAGCTAGAGTGGCCGTTCTTATATCAAATAAAATTGACTTTCAACCAAAATTTGCCAAATATAAGGAGGGACACCTCAAACTGGTCAAAGGAAAAACCTACCAAGATAAACTCTCAATTCTGAACATCTATGCTCAAAATGGAAGAGTACCCACATTCATAAAAGAAACTTCACTAAAGCTCAAAGCACGCAATAATAGTGGAAGACTTCAACACCCCACTCTCAGCAATGGACAAATTATGGAAACAGAAACTAAACAGAAACACAATGAAACTAACAGAAGTTATGGACCAAAAGGATCTAACATAATTATAGAACATTCCATCCAAAAGCAAAAGAATATACCTACATCTCAGCACCTCATGGTACCTTCTGCAAAGCTGACCATATAACTGGTCACAAAACAGGCCTCAACAGATACAGTAATATTGTTATAATTCCATGTACCCTATCAGATCACCACAGTCTAAGGCTGGTCTTAAGTTCAAACAAAAGCAACAGAAAACTAACATATACATGGGCATTTAACAATGCTCTAGTCAATGATAACTTGGGCAAGGAAGAAATAAATTAAAGACTTTTTAGAATTTAATTAAAATAAAGACACATAATACCCAAACTTATGGGACACAATGAAAGCAGTGCTAAGAGGAAAACTCATAGTGCTAAGTGCCTCCAAAAAGAAAATGGAGAGAGCTTACACTAGCAGCTTGACAACACACCTGAAAGCTCTTGAACAAAAAGAAGCAAATGCAGCCAAGAGGAGTAGATGGCAGGAAATAATCAAACTCAGGGCTAAAATCAAACAAATAGAAACAAAAAGAACTATGCAAAGAGTCAACAAAACCAAGAGCTGGTTCTTTGAGAAAATCAACAAGATAGATAAACCCTTAGCCAGACTACCCAGAAGGCACAGAGGTACTACACAAATTAATAAAATCAGAAATGAAAAAGGAGACATAACAACAGAAACTGAATATATAAAAAATCATCAGATCCTACTACAAAAGCTTATACTCAACAAAATTGGAAAATCTGGACAAAACGGACAATTTTCTAGACAGATACCAAGTGCCAATATTAAAACAGGATCAGAAAAACCATCTAAATAGTCCCATAAGTTCTGAGGAAATAGAAGCAGTCATTAAAAGTCTCCCAACCAAACAAAAGCCCAGGACCAGATGGTTTTAGTGGGGAATTCTATCAGATCTTCAAAGAAGACCTAATTCTGATAATTTTCAAACTATTTCACAAAATAGAAGCACAAGGAACGTTACCCAGTTCCTTCTATGAAGTCACACCAATGCTTAAACCTAAACCAAACAAGGAAAGAGAACTTCAGACCAATTTCCGTTATGCACATTAATGCAAAAATACTCAATAAAATTCTTGCGAACAGAATCCAAAATGCATCAAAACAATCATTCACCACGATCAAGTAGGCTTCATCCCAGGGATGCAGGGATGGTTAAATATAAGAAATCCTTCAATGTAATCCACTACATAAACAAACTCAAAGAAAAAACATTAGATATTGAAAAAGCATTTTGCAAAATTCATCATCCCATTATGTTAAAAGTCTTGGAGACTTCAGGAATTCAAAACCCATACCTAAACATAGTGAAAGCAATATACAGCAAACCAGTAGCCAACATCAAACTAAATGGAGAAAAACTTGAAGCAATCCCACTAAAATTGGGGATCAGATAAGGCTGTCCATTCTCTCCCTATCTACTCAATATAGTACTTGAAGTTCTAGCTAGAACAATTAGACAACAAAAGGAGGTCAAAGGTATACAAATTGGAAAGGAAGAAGTCAAAATATCTATCACTATTTGCAGATGATATGATAGTATACTGAAGTGACTGAAAAAATTCAACCGGAGAACTTTTAAAGCTGATAAACAACGTCAGCAAAGTGGCTGGATATAAAATTAACTCAAACAAACCAGGAGTCTTTCTCTACTCAAAGGATAAAAAAGCTGAGAAAGAAATTAGAGGAACAAAACCCTTCACAATGGTCACAAATAATATTTACATACCTTGGTAAACAAGTGGAAGATCTGTATGACAAGAACTTCAAGTCTCTGAAGAAAGAAATTGAAGAAGACCTCAGAAGATGGAAAAATCTTCCATGCTCATGGATTGGCAGGATTAATATAGTAAAAATGTACCCCATTTTTAATAGGGTTATTTGACTATCTGGAGTCTAAATTCTTGAGTTCTTTGTATACTTTGGATATTAACCATCTATCAGATGTAGGATTGGTAAAGATCTTTTCCCAATCTTTTGGTTGCCATTTTGTCCTATTGACAGTGTCCTTTGCCTTATAGAAGCTGTGCAGTTTTATGTGGTCCCATTTGTAGATTCTTGTTCTTAGAGCATAAGCCATTGGTGTTCTGTTCAGGAAAATTTTCCCCTGTGCTCATGTATTCAAGGCTCTTCCCCACTTTTTCCTCTATAAGCTTCAGCGTATCTGGTTTTATGTGGAGGTCCTTGATCCACTTGAACTTGAGCTTTCTACAAGGACATAGAATGGGTAGATTTGCATTTTTCTAAAAGTTGTCCTCCAGTAGTTGATCCAGCACCATTTATTAAAAATGATGACTTTTTCCCACTGGATGTTTTTAGCTCATTGTCAAATATCAAGTGACTGTAGGTGTGTGGGTTTATTTCTGGGTCTTCCATTATTTTCCATTGATCTTCCTGCCAATCCCTGTACCAGTACCATACAGTTTTTATCACTATTGCACTGTAGTAGAGTTTGAGATCAGGGAAGTTGGTTCCCCCAGAAGTTTTTTTGTTGTGGAGAATAGTTTTCGCTATCCTGGATTTTTTGGTTATTCTAAATTAATTTGGTTATTCTAAATGAATTTGCAGATTGCTTTTTTTTAGCTCTATGAAGAATTGATTTGGAATTTTGATGGGGATTGCATTGAATTTTTAGATTGCTTTCAGCAAGATGGCCATTTTTACTATATTAATCCTGCCAATCCATGAGCATGGGAGATCGTTTCATATTCTGAGATCTTCTTTGATTTCTTTCTTCAGAGACTTGAAGATCTTGTCATACAGATCTTTCACTTGTTTGGTTAGAGTGACACCAAGACACTTTATATTGTTTGTGGCTATCGTGAAGGGAATCATTTCTCTTATTTCTTTCTCAGCCTGCTTATCCTTTGAGTATAGGAAGGCTACTGACTTGCATGAGTTGATTTTTATATCCAGCCACTTTGCTGATGGATTTGCGTATGAACTGGCAGGATTAATATAGTAAAAATGACCATCTTGCCAAAAGCAATATACAGATTCAATGCAATCCCCATCAAAATTCAGATGCAATTCTTCATACAGTTAGAAAGAGCAATTCAAAAATTCATTTGGAATAACAGAAAACCCAGGATAGCTAAAACTATTCTCAACAGTAAAAGAACTTCTGGGGGAATCAGTATCCCAGACCTCAAGCAGTATTACAGAGCAATAGTGTTAAAAACTGCATGGTATTGGTATAGTGACAGGCATGTAGATCAAAGGAACAGAATTCAAGACCCAGAAATGAATCCACACTCCTATGGTCACTTGATCTTTGACAAAGAAGCTAAAACCATCCAGTGGAAAAAAGTTAGCCTTTTCAACAAATGGTGCTGGTTCAACTGGAGGTCAACATGCAAAAGAATGCAAATTGATCCATTCTTATCTCCTTTCACTAAGCTCAAGTCCAAGTGGATCAAGGACCTCCACACAAAACCAGACACACTGAAACTAATAGAAAGGAAACTAGGAAAGAACCTTGAACATATGGGCACAGGGGAGAATTTCCTGAACAGAACACCAATAGCTTATGCTCTAAGATCAAGAATTGACAAATGGGACCTCATAAAATTACAAAGTTTCTGTAAGGCAAAAGACACTGTCAAAAGGACAAAGCGGCAACCAACAAACTGGGAAATGATCTTCACCAACCCTTCATCTGACAGAGGGCTAATATCCAATATATACAAAGAACTCAAGAAGTTAAACTCCAGAGAGGCAAGTAACCCTATTAAAAAATGGGGTACAGAGCTAAACAAAGAGTTCTCACCTGAAGAATATCTAATGGCTGAGAATCACCTAAAGAGATGTTCCATCATCCTTAGTCATTAGGGAAATGCAAATCAAAACAACCCTGAGATTCCACCTCACACCAGTCAGAATGGCTAAGATCAAAAACATAGGAGACAGCAGTTGTTGGCAAGGATGTGGAGAAAGAGGAACACTCCTCCACTGCTGGTGGGATAGCAAGCTGGTACAACCACTCTGGAAAGCAGTCTGGCGGTTCCTCAGAAAACTGGGCATGACACTCCCGGAGGATCCGGCTATACCACTCCTGGGCATATACCCAGAGCCTTTCCCTGCATGCAATAAGGACACATGCTCCACTATGTTCATAGCAGCCTTATTTATAATAGCCAGAAGCTGGAAAGAACCCAGATGTCCCTCAACGGAGGAATGGATTCAGAAGATGTGGTATATTTACACAATGGAATACTACTCTGCAATTAAAAACAATGAATTCACGAAATTCCTAGGCAAATGGTCAGAACTGGAAAATATCATCCTTAGTGAGGTAACCCAATCACAAAAGAACACACATGGTATGCAGTCACTGATAAAGGGATATTAACCCAGAACCTTGGAATACCCTAGACACAATTTGTATATCAATAGATTTCCAAGAAGATGGAAGGAGAGACCCCTGGTCCTGGAAAAACTGGGTGTAGGGGAATGCCAGGACAGAGAAGCAAGAGGGGGTTTAATGGGGAACAGAGGGAGGGAAGGGGGCTTATGGGACTTTCAGGGAGGGAGCAAATGGGAAAGGGGAAATCATTTGGAATGTAAATAAAAAAACTTAGAAAATAAAAAAAAATGAGGTACAGAGCTAAACAGAGAATTCTCAACTAAGGAATCTTGAATGGCTGAAAAGTACCTAAAGAAATATTCAGCATCCTTAGTTATCAGGGAAATGCAAATCAAAACAATAGTGAGATTCCACCTCACACCAGTCAGAATGGCTAAGTTGAAAAACTCAGGGGGACAGCCGATACTGGAGAGGATGTGGAGAAGGTAAGAACGCTCCACCATTGCTGGTGGGATTGCAAGCTGGTACAACCACTCTAGAAATCAGTTTAGTGGTTCCTTAGAAAATTATACATAGTACTACCTGAAGACCTTGCTATACCACTCCTGGGCATATACCCAGAAGATGTTCCACGATATAATAAGGACACATGCTCCACTATGTTCATAGCAACCTTATTTATAATAGCCAGAAGCTGGAAAGAATCCAGATGTCCTTCAACAGAGGAATGGATATAGAAAATGTGGTATATTTACACAATGGATATTACTCAGCTATTAAAAACAATGAATTCATGAAAATATTAGGCAAATGAATGGAAGTAGAAAGTGTCATCCTGAGCGAGGTAACCCAGCCACAAAAGAACACATGGTATGCACTCACTGATAAGTGGATATTAGCCCAAAAGCTCAGAATAAACAAGATACATCTCACAAACCACAGGAAGCTCAAGAAGAAGGAAGACCAAAGTGTGGGTGCTTCCGTTTTTCTGAGAAAGGGAACAAAATACTCACAGGAGCAATTATGGAGACAAAGTGTGGGGCAGAGACTGAAGGAAAGGCCACCCAGGGACTGTCCTACCTTGGGATTCATCCTATAAACAGTCACCAAACCCCGACACTATTATGGATGACACGAAGTGCTTGCCTAAAGGAGCCTGTTATGGCTTTCTCCTGAGGGCCCCTGACAGAGCCTTACAGATACAGATGCAGATGCCAGAGGTCAACCATTGGACTGAGCGTGGGATCTCCAATGAAGGAGTTGGAGGGAGGTCTGGAGGAGCTGAAGGGGTTTGCAGCCACATGGGATGAACTATGATGTCGGCCAACCAGACACCCCCCAGGGCTCACATGGACTAAGTCATTGACCAAGGGGTACACATGGTTCCATCTGCAATTGTGGTGGAGGAATGCCTTGTCAGGCATCTATGGAAGGAGAAGTCCTTGGTCATATGAAGGCGCGATAGATGCCCCAGCATGGGGAAATCAAGGCGGGGAGGTGGGAGTGGGTTAGGCAGAGGAGCATCTTCTCGGAACCAGGGGGTGGGAGGATGGGTTATGGGTTTTCTGGAAGGGGGAAAATCCGGGAAAGGTTTCAGCATTTAATAAATAAAGAATATATTCAATTAAAAAATGTATTTGAAAAAAATAAGCACATAAAGAACAGATTTCATGAGAGAGAAACAGCTAACCCTATACCTACGCCTATCCCTATCCATACCCATACCCCAAAACCTACCTTTACACTTATCCCAACCTTAGTCTTATTCCTACCCCTACCCCAACTCCAAACCATACCCATACCCTAACCCTAAACCTAACCATTACCCTTGCCCTAACCCTAATCCTTACCCTTATACTTACCCTTAGTTATAACCTCACCCTTAAACTTAGCTTTGCCCTTAAACTTACACTTATCCCTACCTCTACCCCATGTGGTCCGTCTGTGGAATTTTGCCTTTCCTCAGGAAACTCTGAAGATCCATTTCATGAAGACATATTAAAAACAAAGGTAAGTTTTTATTGAGAGATACTAATGATAAAAATAGAGAGTGAGATTAGGATGTGGTAACATGTACAGAATGGAATTCAGGAGTCTTTTTTAATGCTTAAGTGAAGGGTCATTTATTTATTAAACTTATGACTTCAGTTTCATCAGAGTAACAAAAAATTGAATGGAAAATATTTTTCAACACAGATGTAAGAATATAACCCAATCTCAAAATCTTCATGTGGTACTAGAAATAACTACTGTGATAGTTGTAGTAATTACTTTTCTAGCAATTTGGTTTGATGATACTTAGGAAAGTTGAAAATATGCATATCTAGCTTCAGAAACTATCAGATATACACAAAAAAGTTAAAGTTTGACTCTCTGCTCATCTCCATTCCAGAGACAGCTGCATCTTTCCCTGCAGTGCCAGTCTTGTCTCTGAGACTATATTTAACTGAGTTGGGTCCCGAGTTACCAGGGCTTCCTTCATGTCTATCAAAGTGGATATTGCTGCTATCAATGAACCCTTCATTGACCTCAACTACATAGTCTACATATTCCAGTATGACTCAACCTATGGCAAGTTCAATGGTACCATTAATGCTGAGAAAGGGAAGCTTATCATCAATGGGAAGGCCATCACTATCTCCAGAAGCAAGATTGCACCAACATCAAATGTGGTGATGCTGGTGCCAAGTATGTTGTGGAGTAAGGTGTTTTCACCACCATGGAGAAGGACAGGGCCTACTTGAAAGGTAAATCCTAAAGGATCATCATCTCTGCCCCTTCTGCTGATGCCCGCATGTTTGTGATGGGTGTGAACCATGAGAAGCATAATAATTCAATCAAGATTTTCAGCAATGCCTTCTGCACCAACTGCTTAGTTCCACTGGACACTTTGGCATTGTGGAAAGACTCCACGCCATAACTGCCACCAGTTTTCATCTATGGATGATCCCTCTGGGGAGTTGGGAAGTGATAGCCATGGGGCTACCCAGAACATCATCCACTGGTGCCACCAGGTATTTCGGGCATGGTCATCCCAGAACTGAATGGGAAGTTCATTGTCATGGCCACCCATGTGCCTACCCCCAGTGAGTCTGAGGTGGGTCTGACATGCTGCCTAGAGAAAGCTGCCAAGTATGGTGACATCAAAAAATTGGTGAACCATGCACTGGGGCTCCTAATAAAGAACATAATGGCTATAATGAGGATCAAGTTGTGTCCTGCAACTTTAGCAGTGATACTCACTCTTCTATCTTTGATGCTGGGGCTAGCATGCTCTCAGTGACAAGTTTGTAAATGCCATTGTTGATATGACAATGAATATGGCTATAGCAACAAGGTGTTGGATCTCATGGCCTACATGGCCTCCAGGGATTAAGAAGCCATGAATCACTGACACTAACATGGACTTGAAAGAAAAGAGAGGTTCTGGGCTCCTAAGGAGTCCATGCCCCAACTCAGGCTTCAACACTGAGCATCTCCCTTACAGTTTCCATCCCAGAATCCTATAAGAAGAGGAGGACTTAGGGACCCCCTAATTTCTTGAATACCATCAATAAAGTTTATTGTACTGACAAAGGTGTAATGTTGTTGATATTATAAATAATTACGGAAAGCTGAAGAAGCCTAGCTGTCCAAAAACTAGAAAATGGATGCATAAATTAGAAGATATTCATTCAATAAAACATATAGAATGATTAAAATAATGTACTAAACCTACATATAGCATTAAGAATAGAAATAAACTATTGAGCTTGAAATTTTATTACAAAATATTGCATATGATACTGTATAAATTTGTGAAGTTTCTCTTCATGTAGTTTGATGTTGGCTACTGGTTTTCTGTCTATTGCTTTTACTATGTTTAGGTAGGGGCCTGGAATTCTTGATTTTTCCAAGACTTTTATCATGAGGGGGAGTTGCATTTTGTCAAGTGCTTTCTCTGCATCTAATGAAATGATCATGTGGGTTTTTTTTCTTTGAGTTTATTTATATAGTGGATTACATTGATGGATTTCTGTATCTTGAAACACCCCTGCATCCCCGGGATGAAGCCTATTTGATAATGATGAATGATCATTTTGATGTGTTCTTAGATTTGCCTGGCTTTTTATATTTAAATCCACACTGTAAAAGCCAGATGTGCTCCAATTAAATCATCAAAAAAAATGGCAACATGCACATTCACACTCATGCATACACACACACACAGAGAGACAGAGAGAGAGATACACAGACACATGCACACACACACACACACACACACACACACACACACACACACAGATACACAGACATATGCAGGCCCATCACTTCTCAGGTAGCCAACACTTTGAGACTAGAAAGATTATGGACCTAGGAAGAAACGAAAAATATGTGGCAATGAGATAACTCCTAATGATATTACAATATACTCACACATTCAGTGCACTGAACAGTGATCATCAGTGAAGCTTGCTCCTGCAGTAGATGGGAACAAACATAGAGATACACATGGAAAAAATATGCAGAGAGTGAGGGAACTTAGAACAATCAATCCTAAACAGGTTGTTTCTATCACACCTCTCTCCTCAGGAAGAGATGCAGAAGAGGCAGAAAGATTGTAAGAGCCAGAGGTAATGGATAGCACGAACTTGCCCTTCTGGATGTAACAGTAGTGATGCACATCTAAATTCACAGAGAAGTAGCATCCTGAACAGTGCTTATATAGATTTGCAATAGATACGATCCTAGAGCTGAGTGCAGAAGTAAACAAAAACTACCATCCTTAATCCAGAAGCTATTTCCAATTGATAAACACTTGCAAATAAAAAATTATTTTTTCTCCAATAATATATCACTGCTTATACAAAAATGACACTTAAATGCAGGACTCATGCCCAGCAGTATATGGACAATGAAAAACGAAACCATTGGTATTTAAAGGTTGTTTTGACGCATGATATCATATGCTTTCTCTGGGCTCTTGCTCCTGTTACTTCTCCTCCCCCTCCTCCTGTTTCTCCTCCCTCCTGCTCTTCCTTCTTCCTCCTCTTCTTTGTCCTCCTCCTCCTTCCTTATCCTCTTATTACTCCTCTTCCTCCTTTTTACTTCTTTAACTTAAAGAACTTTTGCTCACATATTACATCTGACATTGTGTTTAATAGTGAATCTGTAAGAGAGAATTGTGTGTGTGTGTGTGTGTGTGTGTGTGTGTGTGTGTGTGTAGTGTCAATATTTGTTTCTTGTGGTTTTTCTTTGGCTCAATTTTTCCCATCTGCTTTGTCCTATTTTGTTTGTTTTTATTTTATCATATCGTATTTTTTTTCTAGATGCTGTTTGTCTTCTAATGAGAGGAACAAGAAAGGACATGGATTTAGATTGGTGGGGAGTCTGGAGTGTGGTTGGGAGGAGTTGGGTAGAGGAAAGGCATATTCAGAATATATTATATCAAAAACTCTATTTTTCAATAAAAAACAATGTATTCATCATAAGAATGATATTGTCCTGTAGCAACTACATGCCCATGACTTTTTTTATTAGATATATTCTTTATTTACATTTCCCCTTTCCTTGTTCCCCCCTCCCCATAAGTCCCATAAATCCTCTTCCCTCCCGCTGTTCCCCAATCGAACCCCCGCCACTTCCATGACCTAGTATTCCCCTACACTGCTGCGTCAAGCCTCTCCAGGACCAGGGGACTCTCCTTCCTTCTTCTTCAGCATCATTTGATAAGTAAATTTTGTCTAGGGTATTCCAAGCTTCTAGGCTAATATCCACTTATCAGTGAGCGCATGCCATGTGTGTTCTTTTGTGATTGGGTTACCTCACTTAGGATGATATTTTCAAAGTCCACCCATTTGCCTAAGAATCTCATGATTTCATTGTTTTTAATAACTGAGTAGTATTCCATTCTGAAATTTATACCACATTTTCTGTATCCATTCCTCCTTTGAGGGACATCTGGGTTCTTTCCAGCTTCTGGCTATTATAAATAGGGCTGCTTTGAACATAGTGGAGCATGTGTCCCTATTACATGCTGGGGAATACTCTGGGTATATGCTCAGGAGTGGTATAATGGGGTCCTCTGGGAGTGTCATGCCCAGTTTTCTGAGGAACTGCCAGACTGATTTCCAGAGTGGTTGTACCAGTTTGCAATCCCACCAGCAGTGGAAGAAAGTTCTTCTTTCTCCTCATGATCTCAAGCACCTGCTGTCTCCTGAGTTTTTCATCTTACCCATTCTGACTGGTGTGAGATGGAATCTCAGGGTTGTTTTGATTTGCATTTCCCTAATGACTAAGGATGTAAAACATTTCTTTAGGTACTTCTGTGCCATGTGATATTCCTCAGGTGAAAATTCTTTGTTTAGCTCTGTACCCCATTTTTTAATAGGGTTATTTGGCTCTCTGAGGTCTAACTTCTTGAGTTCTTTGTGTATATTGGATATTAACCCTCTGTCGGATGTAGGGTGGGTAACAATCTTTTCCAAATTTGTTGGTTGCCGTTTTGTCCTACTGACAGTGTCCTTTACCTTACAGAAACTTTGTAATTTTATGAGGTTCCATTTGTCAATTCCTGATCGTAGAGCATAAGCTATTGGTGTTCTGTTCAGGAAATTTTTCCCTGTGCCCATGTGCTCAAGGCTCTTCCCCAGTTTCTATTCTATTAGTTTCAGTGTGTCTGGTTTTATGTGGAGGTCCTTGATCCTCTTGGGGTTGAGCTTAGTACAAGGAGATAAGAAAGGATAGATTTGCATTATTCTGCATGTTGACCTCCAGTTGGAGCAGTACCACTTGTTGAAAAGGCTATTTTTTTCCACTGGATTGTTTTAGTTCCATTGTCAAAGATCAAGTGACCATAGGTGTGTGGATTCATTTCTGAGTCTTCAATTCTATTCCATTGATCTACATGCCTGTCACTATACCAATACCATGCAATTTTAAAACTATTGCTCTGTAGTACTGCTTGAGGTCCAGGATACTGATTCCCCCAGAAGTTCTTTTACTGTTAAAAATAGTTTTAGCTATCCTGGGTTTTTTGTTATTCCAGATGAATTTGAGAATTGTTCTAACTCTATAAAGAATTGAGTTGGGATTTTGATGGGGATTGCATTGAATCTGTAGATTGCTTTTGGCAAGATGGCCATTTTTACTATATTTATCATGCCAATCCATGAGCATGGCAGATTTCTCCATCTTCTTAGGTCTTCTTCTATTTCTTTCTTCAGAGATTTGAAGTTCTTGTCATAAAGATCTTTCACTTGTTTGGTTAGAGTCACACTAAGATACTTTATATTGTTTGTGTCTATTGTGAAGAGTATCATTTCTCTTACTTCTTTCTCACCTTCTTTATCCTTTGAGTATAGGAAGGCTACTGACTTGCTTGAGTTAATTTTATATCCGGCAACTTTGCTGAAGTTGTTTATCAGCTGTAAGAGTTCTCTGGTGGAGTTTTTTGGGTGGCTTAAGTTTACTATCATATCCCTCTGCAAATAGGGATAATTTGAATTCTTCCTTTCCAATTTGTTTCCCTTTGATCTCCTTTTGTTGTCTAATTGCTCTAGCTAGAACTTGAAATACTATATTGAAAAAATATGTAGAGAGGGCAGCTTTCTCTAGTCCCTGATTTTAATGGGATTGCTTCAAGTTTCTCTCCATTTAGTTTGATGTTGGCTACTGGTTTGCTATATATTGCTTTTACTATGTTTAGGGTATGGGCCTTGAATTCCTGTTCTTTCCAAGACCTTTAACATGAAAGGATGCTGAATTTTGTCAAGTGCTTTTTCAGCATCTAATAAAAGGACCATGTGATTTTTTTTCTTTGAGTTTATTTTTGTAGTGATTACATTGATGGATTTCCGTATATTGAACCATCCCTGCATCCCTGGGATGAAGCCTACTTTATCATGGTGAATGATCGTTTTGATGTGTTCTTGTATTAGATTGGCAAGAAATTTATTGAGTATTTTTGCATCAATATTCATAAGGGAAATTGTTCTAAAGTTATATTTCTTTTTTGGATCTTTGTGTGGTTTTCATATCAGCAAAACTGTGGCTTCATAGAACGAGTTGGGTAGTGTTCCTTCTGTTTCTGTTTTGTAGAATAGCTTGAAGAGCATTGGTGTTAGGTCTTCTTTGAAGGTCTGATAGAATTCTGCACTAAAACCATCTGGTCCTGTGCTTTTTTGTTTGCGAGACTGCCAATGTCCACTTCTATTTCTTTAGGGATTATGGAACCATTTAGATGGTCTATCTGATCCTGATTTAACTTTGGTATTTTGTATCTGTCTTGGAAATTGTCCATTTCATCCAGATTTTCCAGTTGTGCTGAATATAGGCTTTTGTAGTAGGATCTGATCATTTTTTTAATTTCTTCAGTTTCTGTTCATATGCCTCCCTTTACATTTCTGATTCTGGTAATTTGGATACTGTCTCTGTGCCCTCTGCTTAGTCTAGCTAAAGGTTTATCTATCTTGCTGATTTTCTCAAAGAACCAGCTCCTGGTTTTGTTGAGTCTTTGTATATAGTTCTTTTTGGTTTCTACTTGGTTGATTTCAGCTCTGAGTTTGATGATTTCCTGCCTTCTACTCCTCGTGGATGTATTAGCATCTTTCTGTTCTAAAGCTTTCAGGTGTGCTGTTAAGCAGCCACTGTATACTCTTTCTAGCTTCTTTTTGGAGGCATTCCGAGCTATGAGTTTTCCTCTTAGCACTGCTTTCATTATGTCCCATTAATTTGGGTATGTTGTGCCTTCATTTTGATTAAATTCTAAAAAGTCTTTGATTTCTTTCCTTATTTCTTCCTTGTAGAGCATTGTTCAGCTCCCATATGTACGTGGGCTTTCTGTTGTTTTTGTTGCTATTGAAGAACGCCCTTACTCCATAGTGATCTGATAGGAGGCATGGGATTAGTCCGATCTTCTTATATCTGTTGAGGTCTGTTTTGTGACCAATTATATGGTCAGTTTTGGAGAAGGTACCATGAGGTGCTGAGAAGAAAGTATATTCTTTTTTTTTCTAAGTTTTTTTTATTTACATTCCAAATGATTTTCCCTTTCCCGTTCCCTCCCTCCCCGAAAGTCCCATAAGGCCCCTTCCCTCTCTCTGTTCCCCATTCAACCCCCTCTCGCTTCTCTGTCTTGGCATTCCCCTACATCCAGTCTTTCCAGGGCCAGGGGTCTCTCCTTCCATCTTCTTGGAAATCTATAGATATGTGAATTGTGTCTTGGGTATTCCGAGATTCTGGGTTAATATCCCCTTATCAGTGACTGCATACCATGTGTGTTCTTTTGTGATTGGGTTACCTCACTAAGGATGGTATTTTCCAGTTCTGACCACTTGCCTAGGAATTTCGTGAATTCATTGTTTTTAATTGCAGAGTAGTATTCCATTGTGTAAATATACCACGGAGGAAAGTATATTCTTTTGATTTAGGATGAAATGTTCCATAGATGTCTATTAAATTCATTTGGTCAAAAACTTCTGTTAGTTTCACTGTGTCTCTTTTTCCTGATCTGTTTTGTCTTGTTTTCCTGATCTGTCCATTGAGGAGAGTGGGGTCTTGAAGTCACCCACAATTATTGTGTGAGGTGCGAAGTGTGCTTTAAGCTTTAGTAAAGTTTCTTTTACAAATGAGGGTGCCCTTGTGTTTGGAGCATATATGTTCAGAATTGTGAGGTCTTGGTAGGGTTTTCCTTCAATGAGTATAAAATGTTCTTTCTTGTCTTTTTTTGATGACTTTTGGTTGAAAGTTTATTTTATTGGATATTAGAATGGCTACCCCAGTTTGTTTCCTGGGACCATTTGCTTGGAAAACAATGTTTTCCAGACTTTTACTCTGAGGTAGTGTTTGTCTTGGACACTGAGATGCATTTCTTGTATGTAGCAAAATGTTGAGTCCTGTTTACATATCCAATCTGTTAGTCTATGTCTTTTTATTGGGGAATTGAGTCCATTGACGTTAAGAGATATTAAGGAATATTGATTGTTGCTTCCTGCTATTTTTGATGTAATTTTTATGTTTGTGTGGTTATCTTCTTTTGGGTTTGTTGAAAGAAGATTAATTTCTTGCTTTTTCTCATGTGTATTTTCCCTCCTTTTGTTCGTGTTTTCCATTCATTATCCTTTGAAGGGCTGAATTTGTGGAAAGATATTTGTAAATTTGTTTTTGTCATGGAATACCTTGGTTTCTCCATCTATGGTAATTGGGAGATTTGCTGAATATAGCAGTCTGGGTCAACATTTGTGTTCCTTTAGGGTCTCTATGACATCTGCCCAGGCTCTTCTGGCTTTCATAGTGTCTGGTGAGAAGTCTGGTGTAATTCTGATAGGTCTACCTTTATATGTTACTTGAACTTTTTCCCTTACTTCTTTTAACATTCTTTCTTTCATTACATAATACTCTTCATCTTCTAGAAGAAACTAAGGATAAGGTTTCCTGTTGTATTAGGTTTGTCTTATTTACTGCACTTCACTTAGCAGTCCCCCAAGAGACATGCCCATGTTTCAGTTCCCTCTAAGCAGAGGCACTCAGACTTCATTCTTCCTTTTCATCTCCTCTGACCTACACCCACCCCATGCTGTACACCTAAATGCTTCCTGCTACTCATCAAAGTGTCCTTACCTCAGTGTCCTGCCAAAGACATTAGGTTGTTTTGCATGCATAAATAATTCTGAATATAATTAGGCTGACTACCAAAGAGATTTATGAGTATAGAGAGTTTCTCCATCACTTGTCTGTGCCTGTTCTAATGCCTTCTGTGGCAAGTGCATCATTATTTTATATGTCACCCAAATCATCCAATAATATACATACTTACATTCATTCTAAAGGGGAGACTATGAAGGGCCTACCACAAATTTAGCATAAAGTTGTGAAATAATTTCCATCTTCAATTTCTGATACTCTGTGAGATGGTATCTATGTTTTTTGTTTTTTTTAAGTAGAGGATTCTAATATACTCACAAAGAAAAACATGAATGGTTCTTTTTCTTTTTCTTGATTTATTACGTCCACTAAGATTTCAAGCATCAAGGCGAATAAAAGAGGGATGAGTTGATGTGCTTCTCTCATTCCCGATTTTGAGAGGTGATGCTATTGCTCCACATTCAGTAAGACCCTGGCTGTTTATTACACATAGCCTCTACCATCTTAGAATACCATCTATCCATCCCAAATTTCTTCAGTTTTCACCAATTATTTTTCAATGTCATATTTTTTGCCTCTTTTGAAATTTTCAAATGTTTCTTTCTTCATTTATTTACATGTTGTGTTAATATTTATAACCTTTTAGAATACTGAAGGATCATTGCATTCTTGGAAAAATGTATTCACTGTATATACTTTATCTACTTTTTAAATATTTATCATTACTGTTTTTATATTATTTTTCAGTTTCATATGTGTAAATAATTCATTATGATCATATTCACCCTGTATTACTCTGTCATCCCCTCTTCCCTGCTCCTGATGATACAGTTCTTCAATCAGTCTCTTTCCTACATCAGCATCTTATTTTTCTAACATCTTAATGATTCTTTGTGAATTTCACATCATGTACCCCAATCCTATTCATCTTCCTGTCCCTCCATATCTGCCATTCACCATTACAACCTCCCCCTATCCACAAAATAATTCTGTCCATAGAAGTTGCAGAGTGTCCCACAGTATAGCCTTTTGCCCAAATAGCTTTACTTGTGAATATTCATTGCAATGAGTCATTGGTCTGGTTCTCTCAGCCTCTGGCTTCTGCTCTACAGTCAATACTGGATCTTTACCTTGACTCCTCCTGGATATCCTGTTGTTTCCCTGTATCATGGAGATCCTGCAGCTTTGAATCTGTAGGATCTACCCTTTCATGCACTACAGCAATTCATAGATGGTTTTAGAGGTTATAGCAGGCCAACCTAAATCCCTGGATCTGAACCTGGATAGTAGCTAAGTTGATTAGCCCATCAGACTTCATGCAGGCATGCCACCAGGGTCAACTCTATAGCACTGCCATGGTAAGGAGCAGGGCCAGTTCTTCAGCACTCACTCCCTAGTGGCTGGCTTTACCACACCCAGCCCTGCCACCAAGCCAGCACTGCCACTCTACACAGGCAAGATGAAAGGACTGTTCTCCCTAGTACTATAGCTGGATAGGGGCAGGGCCAGCTCTCCTGAGTGCTGAAGCAAGTGAGGGGTGCATCTAGCTTTGCACAATCCTTAGGCATCAATATGGTCCCAGAAGGCAGCACATGACTTCTCACATGAGCTGTTCCTCACCACTCTCTCATATCCAGTTTATCTCTCCAGGGTGCAAAAACCATTCCTCTGCCCTTTCTCTCCCATATCTCCACCACATACTTTCTCACTAGTGGCCCCTGCCTACCAGTGACACATGGAGGTGAAAATGGCGCTGGGTGTCTTATTTTTTATAATTCATTGATTATGCAATCTTTATATTTTTGCCTATGTTCTGTTGTTTGCATTGTTCATTTCTAATTGTATTTGATAAGACAGGAAACAATGCAATTTGGTGGTTTATGTGAAGACTGTCTTATGTGCTAAAATATTGTAGAGAAACTTGTGTTGCTTAGAAGGACGTGTGATCTGGGGTTTTGGGGTGAATTGCTAGGCACTTGTGGTCTTTTACTTAAAGTGGTTTATCTATGAAGTTTCCTTGTCAATTTATTTTCTGAATGATATGCAATATATAAGAGTTGGAATCAGGTGTAGTGGCACTTGCCTATAATCTCAGAAATCTAAAGGTAGAAGGAGGGAGATCTTGATGAGTTCAAGGCCAACCTGGCCTACGCAGTGAGTTTCAGGCTAGCTAAAACTACACACTGAGACCTTGTTTCAATAGAACAAACAAATAAAGAAGCAAAAAGAATTTGTATTTTAAGCCACCATTGTGTAGTTGAATTTACTGGCATACACACACACACACACACACACACACACACACATTACTTTTAATGAATTATCCACTGAGTAGTATGCATTCATTATTATTACTTCTATTTTTTAATCTGTTGTGGCAAGTAAGAGTACATACAACCTATCTTTCTTTCACAGTTAATTCATTTGGAATATAATTCTCATCCATTTTTTTCATTCTGTGCATGTCTTTGTCAATGGAAATGTGTTTCTTGAATACAGCCAACAGTTAGAGACAGGGTGTGCGGCGCCACGGAGACTGCCCTCCGCCATCTTTGCTCCAGTGACCAGGTAGTTGGGACCGCCAGGCTCAGAGACAGACAGGCATAATATCGCTTCGGTTTCAGGCAGCTTGTGTGTAACCTGCTCCCAGGTGCTGGGCTGATCTGCAGTAACCAGCGCGCCAGTTCCGCGGCGGGACCTTCTGCCTGGTGGAGGGACCCCGCGCAGGGAGGGAGCCTGCCAGCTTCCCTTCCGCGACCTCTGTTCCCGCGGACTGCGCTGGAGAGACCGGTACCCAGGCTCTCCCCCCGATATAACATCACTTGGGACACGGCCGGTTGGGGCTTCCGTCTGTGCCCGAGGGCGGGTCGGCGCTGTGGTCGTCTGGGTGCCAGATCGGCGGGCCATCGTGACCACAGGGTGTGCGGCGCCACGGAGACTGCCCTCCGCCATCTTTGCTCCAGTGACCAGGTAGTTGGGACCGCCAGGCTCAGAGACAGACAGGCATAATATCGCTTCGGTTTCAGGCAGCTTGTGTGTAACCTGCTCCCAGGTGCTGGGCTGATCTGCAGTAACCAGCGCGCCAGTGCCGCGGTGGGACCTTCTGCCTGGTGGAGGGACCCCGCGCAGGGAGGGAGCCTGCCAGCTTCCCTTCCGCGACCTCTGTTCCCGCGGACTGCGCTGGAGAGACCGGTACCCAGGCTCTCCCCCCCGATATAACATCACTTGGGACACGGCCTGTTGGGGCTTCCTTCTGTGCCCGAGGGCGGGTTGGCGCTGTGGTCGTCTGGGTGCCAGATCGGCGGGCCATCGTGACCACAGGGTGAGCAGCGCCACGGAGAGTGCCCTCCGCCATCTTTGCTCCAGTGACCAGGTAGTTGGGACCACCAGGCTCAGAGACAGACAGGCATAATATCGCTTCAGGTTCAGGCAGCTTGTGTGTAACCTGCTCCCAGGTGCTGGGCTGATCTGCAGTGACCAGCGCGCCAGATCTGCTGTGGGACTTCTGCCTGGCAGAGGGACGCCCCCTCCCCCCCCCAGGAGAGATCACACACCCCTGCACAGGGCAGGAGCCTGCCAGCCTCCCTTTGGCGACCTCTGCTCCAGGAATCCACTAGGCTGAGCCTTTAGATGTGCAAGGCCTCCCCAATATAAGATCACTTGGGGCAAAGCACATTAGGGCTCCAAAGTCACTCAGGAGCAGGCAGGCCCCAGAAATCGGTGCCAGGGGAATCCTGGTAATCCAGGGGGGGGCAGAAATAGCTTTGCAGGCTCACACGAGGTCCAACCAACAGCCAGTGGCAGCAGGACCAACTAACACCAGAGGTATCCAGATGGCAAAAGGCAAACGTAGGAATGTTACTAACAGTAATCAAAGTAATGTGGGACCATCCGAACCCAACTCTCCAACAGCAGCAAGTCCTGGATACCCCACCACACCCGAAAGACAAGATCTGGATTTAAAATCACTTCTCATGATGCTATTAGAGGATCACAAGAAGGACACAAATAAATCTCATAAAGAGTTACAGGAGACCATGAATCAACGGTTAGAAGCCCTTACAAAGGAAACACAAAAATCGCTTAGAGAAATGCGGGAGAACATGGATCAAAAGATGGAGGCGCACAAGGAGACAACACAAAAATCGCTTAACGAGATGAATCAACGGGTAGATGCACTCACAAAGGAATCACAAAATTTGCATAATGAAATGCAGAAGAATATGGGTCAACAGACGGATGCCCATAAGGAGGCAACACAAAAATTGCTTAAAGAAATGAATCAACGGTTAGATGCCCTTACAAAGGAAACACGAGAACTGCTTAAAGAAATGCAGGAGACGATGGATCAACAGATGGAATCCCATGAGGAGGAAACACAAAAATCGCTCAGAGAAATGCAGGAGAACGTGGGTCATCAGGAAGAAATCCTGAAAGAGGTAATGCAAAAATACCTTAAAGAAACACAGGAAAATACAAACAAACAAGTGAAGGATCTCAGCAAATCCATCCAGGAACTAAAAAAGGAAGTAGAAACAACTAAGAAATCACAAAGGGAGACAACTTTGGAGATAGAAAACCTTGGGAAGAAATCAGGAGTCATAGATGCAAACATCAACAATAGAATACAAGAGATGGAAGAAAGAATCTCAGGTGCTGAAGATTCCATAGAAAGCATCGACTCAACAGTCAAAGAAAATGCAAAATGCAAAAAACGCGTAACCCAAAACATCCAGGAAATCCAGGACACAATGAGAAGACCAAACCTAAGGATTATAGGTATAGATGAGAGTGAAGATTTGCAACTTAAAGGGCCAGTAAACATCTTCAACAAAATTATGGAGGAAAACTTCCCTAACTTAAAGAGAGAGATGCCGATGAACATACAAGAAGCCTACAGAACTCCAAACAGACTCGACCAGAACAGAAATACCTCCCGTCACATAATAATCAAAACACCGAATGTTCTAAACAAAGAAAGAATACTAAATGCAGTAAGAGAAAAGGGCCAAGTAACATACAAAGGAAGACCTATCCGAATCACATCAGACTTCTCACCAGAGACTATGAAAGCCAGAAGATCCTGGGCAGATCTCATGCAGACACTAAGACAGCACAAATGCCAGCCTAGACTACTATACCCAGCAAAACTCTCAATCACCATAGATGGAGAGACCAAGATATTCCATGATAAAACCAAATTTTCACAATATCTTTCCACAAATCCAGCCCTGCAACGGATAATAGGTGGAAACCTCCAATACAGGGAGAGAAACAACACCCTGGAAAAAATGAGATAATAACCTTCTTGAATCAAACCCAAAAGTAGATAACCACTCAAAACATAAAGATAGCGTCAAGAATGGCAGATGGCAATAATCACTATGCCTTAATCTCTCTTAATATCAATGGTCTCAATTCCCCAATTAAAAGACATAGACTAGCAGACTGGATACGTAAACAGGACCCAGCATTTTGCTGCATGCAGGAAACGCACCTCAGTGTCAAAGACAAACACTACCTCAGAGTAAAAGGCTGGAAAACAATTTTACAAGCAAATGGCCCCCAAGAAACGATGGAGTAGCCATCCTAATATCGGATAAAATTGATTTTCAACCCAAAGTCATCAAAAAGACACAGAAGGACACTACATACTGATCAAGGGAAAAATCCACCATCAAGAACTCTCAATCCTGAATATCTATGCTCCAAATGCAAGGGCACCCTCATTCGTAAAAGAAACTTTACTAAAACTCAAAGCACACATCGCACCGCACACAATAATAGTGGGTGACTTCAACAC
The DNA here is from genome assembly GCA_036184795.1 of Tokudaia tokunoshimensis. Lineage (NCBI taxonomy): Eukaryota > Metazoa > Chordata > Mammalia > Rodentia > Muridae > Tokudaia > Tokudaia tokunoshimensis. Next base: position 22,962,476 of record BTHU01000001.1, on the reverse strand, counting down.
CCCGCTCTCTGAAATGGATCGTTCAGGAAAGCAGAAACTAAACAGGGACACAGTGAATCTAATTGAGCCTTGGACCAAATGGAACTAACTGATATATATAGAACATTTCATCCTAGAGCTAAAGAATACACCTTCTTCTCAGCTCCTCATGGTACCTTCTCCAAAATTGACCATATAATTGGTCACAAATCAGACCTCAACAGATACAAGAAGATAGAAATAATCCCATGCCTCTTATCAGATCACTATGGAATAAGGGTGGTCTTCAATGGCGCAACAAAAACAAAAGAAAACCCACGTACACATGGAGGCTGAACAATGCTCTACTCAATGATAACTTGGTCAAGGTGGAAATAAAGAAAGAAATCAAAGACTTTTTGAAAGTTAATGAAAATGAAGGCACAACATACCCTAACTTATGGGACACAATGAAAGCAGTGCTAAGAGGAAAATTCATAGCCCTGAGTGCCGCCAAAAAGAAACGGGAGACAGCATACACTAACAGCTTAATGGCACACCTGAAAGCCCTGGAACAAAAAGAGACAAATACACCAAAGAGGGAGTAGAAGGCAGGAAATCATCAAACTCAGGCTGAAATCAATCAAGTAGAAACAAATAAAACCATACAAAGAATCAACAAAACGAGGAGTTGGTTCTTTGAGAAAATCAACAAGATAGATAAGCCCTTAGCCAGACTAACCAGAGGGCACAGAGATAGTATCCAAATTAATAAAATCAGAAACGCACAGGGAGAGATAACACCAGAACCTGAGGAAATTCAAAAAATCATCAGATCCTACTACAAAAACCTGTATTCAACACAACTAGAAAATCTTGAGGAAATGGACAATTTCCTTGACAGATACCAAGTACCAAAATTAAATCAGGATCAAATAGACCATCTAAACCGTCCTATAACCCCTGAAGAAATAGAAGTTGTCATTGGAAGTCTTCCAACCAAAAAAAGCACAGGTCCAGATGGTTTTAGTGCAGAATTCTATCAGACCTTCAAAGAAGACCTAAACCCAATACTCTTCAAACTGTTACAAAAAATAGAAACAGAAGGAACACTACCCAACTCGTTCTATGAAGCCACAATTACACTAATACCAAAAGCACACAAAGATCCGACAAAGAAAGAGAATCTCAGGCCAATCTCTCTTATGAATATCGATGCAAAAATACTCAATAAAATTCTTGCCAACCGAATCCAAGAACACATCAAAACGATCATTCACCACGATCAAGTAGGCTTCATCCCAGGGATGCAGGATGGTTCAATATAAGGAAATCCATCAATGTAATCCACTACATAAACAATCTCAAAGAAAAAAACCACATGGTCATCTCATTAGATGCTGAGAAAGCATTTGACAAAATTCAGCATCCTTTCATGCTAAAGGTCTTGGAAAGATCAGGAATTCAAGGCCCATATCTAAACATAGTAAAAGCAATTTACAGCAAACCAGTAGCCAGCATCAATCTAAACGGAGAGAAACTTGAAGCAATCCCACTAAAATCAGGGACTAGACAAGGCTGCCCTCTCTCTCCATATCTTTTCAATATAGTACTTGAAGTTCTAGCTAGAGCAATTAGACAAGAAAAAGAGGTCAAAGGGATACAAATTGGAAAGGAAGAAGTCAAACTATCACTATTTGCAGACGATATGATAGTATACATAAGCGACCCAAAGAACTCCACCAGAGAACTCCTACAGCTGATAAACGACTTCAGCAAAGTGGCCGGATATAAAATCAACTCAAGCAAGTCAGAAGCCTTCCTATACTCAAAGGATAAGCAGGCTGAGAAAGAAGTAAGAGAAATAATACCCTTTACGATAGCCACAAACCATATTAAGTATCTTGGCGTGACGCTAACCAAACAAGTGAAAGATCTGTATGACAAGAACTTCAAGTCTCTGAAGAAAGAAATTGAAGAAGACCTCGGAAGATGGAAAAATCTGCCATGCTCATGGATTGGCAGGATTAATATAGTAAAAATGAGCATCTTACCAAAAGTAATACACAGATTCAATGCAATCCCCATCAAAATCCCAACTCAATTCTTCATAGAGTTAGAAAGAGCAATTCAAAAATTCATCTGGAATAACAGAAAACCCAGAATAGCTAAAACTATTCTCAAGAGTAAAAGAACCTCTGGGGAATCAGTATCCCGGACCTCAAGCTGTACTACAGAGCAATAGTGTTAAAAACTGCATGGTATTGGTACAGTAACAGACATGTAGATCAATGGAACAGAATTGAAGACCCAGGAAATAACCCACACTCCTATGGTCACTTGATCTTTGACAAAGGAGCTAAAACCATCCAGTGGAAAAAAGATAGCCTTTTCAACAAATGGTGCTGGCTCAGCTGGAGGTCAACATGCAGAAGAATGCAAATTGACCCATCCTTATCTCCTTGCACTAAGCTCAATTCTAAGTGGATCAAAGATCTCCACATAAAACCAGACACACTGAAACTAATAGAAGGGAAACTAGGGAAGAACCTTGAACATATGGGCACAGGGGAGAATTTCCTGAACAGAACTCCAATAGCTTATGCTCTAAGATCAAGAATAGACAAATGGGACCTCATTAAATTACAAAGTTTTTGCAAGGCAAAAGACACCGTCAAAAAGACAAAGCGGCAACCAACTAACTGGGAAATGATCTTTACCAACCTTACATCCGACAGAGGGCTAATATCCAAGATATACAAAGAACTCAAGAAGTTAAACTCCAGAGAGGCAAGTAACCCTATTAAAAAATGGGGTACAGAGCTCCACAAAGAGTTCTCACCTGAAGAATATCTAATGGCTGAGAAGCACCTAAAGAGATGTTCATCATCCTTAGTCATTAGGGAAATGCAAATCAAAACAACCCTGAGATTCCATCTCACACCAGTCAGGATGGCTAAGATCAAAAACACAGGAGACAGCAGTTGTGGCGAGGATGTGGAGAAAGAGGAACACTCCTCCACTGCTGGTGAATTGCAGGCTGGTACAACCACTCTGGAAAGCAGTCTGGCGGCTCCTCAGAAAACTGGGCATGACACTTCCGGAGGATCCGGCTATACCACTCCTGGGCATATACCCAGAGACCTTACCTGCATGCAATAAGGACACATGCTCCACTATATTCATAGCAGCCTTATTTATAATAGCCAGAAGCTGGAAAGAACCCAGATGTCCCTCAACGGAGGAATGGATTCAGAAGATGTGGTATATTTACACAATGGAATACTACTCTGCAATTAAAAACAATGAATTCTCACGAAATTCCTAGGCAAATGGTCAGAACTTGAAAATATCATCCTTAGTGAGGTAACCCAATCACAAAAGATCACACATGGTATGAAGTCACTGATAAGGGGATATTGACCCAGAATCTCAGAATACCCTAGACACAATCAGCATATCAATAGATTTCTAAAAAGATGGAAGGAGAGACCCCTGGTCCTGGAAAGACTGGATGTAGGGGAACGCCAGGACAGAGTAATGAGAGGGGGGTTGAACGGAGAAAAGAGGGAGGGAAGGGGGCTTATGGGACTTTCGGGGAGGGAGGAAACGGGAAAGGGGAAGTGATTTGGAATGTAAATTAAAAAAATAAAATTAAATTAAATTAAAAAAAAAAAAAAAAAAAAAACAGTTAGAAAAGTTTTGTCACACAGAGTTAACGCAATTTACATTTAAGAACACTATTGAGATATATGTGCTAATCCTATAATTTGGAGGGTTTTCCTAGTTGATTTGAGTACTAACTCTGTCTTTGAACATTATTTTTCTTAAAAAAAAAAGGAATAATCAGAATATCTATTTGTATGGTATGTAGAATATAATATGTTCCCAATAAATTTCAGTTTTTCATTTTTCTACGTTCTTTTTTCTCACTTTTTTTATTTTTCTGTTTTTTTTAATTTACATTCCAAATGATTTCCCATTTCCCATTTCCTCCCTCCCCGAAAGTCCCCTAAGCCCCCTTCCCTCCCTCTGTTCCCCATTCAACCCCCTCTTGCTTCTCTGTCCTGGCATTCCCCTACATCCAGTCTTTCCAGGATCAGGGGTCTCTCCTTCCATCTTCTTGGAAATCTATTGATATGCAAATTGTGTCTAGGATATTCCGAGATTCTGGGTTAATATCCCCTTATCAGTGAGTGCATACCATGTGTGTTCTTTTGTGATTGGGTTACCTCACTAAGGATGATATTTTCAAATTCTGACCATTTGCCTAGAAATTTTGTGAATTCATTGTTTTTAATTGCAGAGTAGTATTCCATTGTGTAAATATACCACATCTTCTGGATCCATTCCTCCGTTGAGAGATATCTGGGTTCTTTCTAGCTTCTGGCTATTATAAATAAGGCTGCTATGAACATAGTGGAGCATGTGTCCTTATTGCATGCAGGTAAAGCCTCTGGGTATATTCCCAGGAGTGGTATAGCAGGATCCTCCGGGAGTGTCATGCCCAGTTTTCTGAGGAACCGCCAGACTGCTTTCCAGAGTGGTTGTACCAGCTTGCTATCCCCACCAGCAGTGGAGGAGTGTTCCTCTTTCTCCACATCCTCGCCAACAACTGCTGTCTCCTATGTTTTTGATCTTAGCCATTCTGACTGGTGTGAGGTGGAATCTCAGGGTTGTTTTGATTTGCATTTCCCTAATGACTAAGGATGATGAACATCTCTTTAGGTGCTTCTCAGCCATTAGATATTCTTCAGGTGAGAACTCTTTGTTTAGCTCTGTACCCCATTTTTAATAGGGTTACTTGGTTCTCTGGAATCTAACTTCTTGAGTTCTTTGTATATATTGGATATTAGCCCTCTGTCAGATATGGGGTTGGTAAAGATCTTTTCCAGTTTGTTGGTTGCCACTTTGTCCTTTTGACAGTGTCTTTTGCCTTACAGAAACTTTGTAATTTTATGAGGTCCCATTTGTCAATTCTTGATCTTAGAGCATAAGCTATTGGAGTTCTGTTCAGGAAATTCTCCCCTGTGCCCATATGTTCAAGGTTCTTCCCTAGTTTCCTTTCTATTAGTTTCAGCGTGTCTGGTTTTATGTGGAGGCCCTTGATCCACTTGGAATTGAGCTTAGTGCAAGGAGATAAGAATGGATCAATTTGCATTCTTCTGCATGTTGACCTCCAGTTGAACCAGCACCATTATTTTTCTTTAAAAGGAATAATCAGAATATGTATTTGTGTAATATGTGGAAATATAAATATGTTCCCAATAAATTTCAGTTTTTCATTTTTCCACTTTCTAAAAAAAAAACACTAATGATGTTAAAGAGACCACTGTATTAAATAAAAATATTGATTGTGTAATAATCTAATTTTGAGAATAAAAGTGTATTGGGTCTTTGATTTGGAAATGGTTGGTTCTTTCTACTCTCATTAGATTTAGTGTTTCCCAAAGCCTCATGATTTTGAATTTCTTTCTCACACATAATTGGAAGCATTTTTCTTCCACTGGAATCTGAATAATACAAACACATGTTAGAAAGATCAGATCAACCAAAACAGTTCAGCTCATTGTAAAACAGAAAGAGTATGTATGGAGAAGGTTGAAGGCAATTTCAGACCTGCTTCTTCAAAGGGCTTGTAGTCCAAGCCCATGCTCAGAGATGTACTCTGGGAAAGTAGGGGCAGGACAATTCAGTGTAGGCTAGTATACAGGGATAAGCAAATCAATCATATTAGAGATTGCATCCTACTGTATTTTATTTTTTCTTCCTATTGCAAAAGATGAAATTGAGCATTCCATTGGTTGAGGAATCATGGAGTTCATTGCAGTGACCCTCAACCTTGAGTTTGAACTTCTTCCCTGCAGTTTTAACTCCCTTTGGGCTTAACATTCATTTACCCTTTTGTCATTGTTCTTAATTATCTATTGTGCTCCCTTGTAGTGATCTGGACATTTGTGATATAACAGAAAAGAGAAAGTGCTTGATGTCCTCCAAAGCTACTCTACTTCTCATTTTTAAATTTGGAATGCAGACCCAGCTTGCCTATCCTGATGAGTGAAACTATTCTCACACAGATCTTAGTAAGAAGCAGCATTTCCTTTATAACACTCACTCTGGATCCATTTTTTCTCACTTGATAGGACTCCTCTCATGACTATTATTCACACTGAGGGCTTCTATTCTTCTAAACCTGAAAAAGAAATCTCAGCCTGGAGAACAGAAAGGAAGTTTAATCCAAATTGCAATCTTTTCCTGATATAACCTTAGATACTGGTAGCTGTGCTCAAGCCATCAGCTACTTCATAAGCGGTAGAGAAGTTCTTTGAAGACTGCCCAAATACAAACAACTTGAGTTAGTCATTAAAGAAGGAAATAGTAATTAATTTGAGATAGGTAGACCTAAGTGGATGGGATGGGAGAGACAATCTGTGAGTGGAAAATGGGGCAGATGCCAACAAACATCTTAGGCGGCATCTGGAAAGGTCTCTGGTGTGTGACTTGTTCCCAGTATTCATACTGGAAATCACATGGTCTGCTCAGTGTTTTTATAAGTCTCACCTGGGTCAGAAACTTTCACTCAGCTCCTGAAGGCAAATCCCAATTCCAGAGCAAGGAAGCACAGTCTAGAATCAACCTATGGAAGGGTCTTCTGCCTTGTCTGCTCTCCACCTCTAGACCAAAAAATGGAAGAAAGGTAAGGATATATTCCAAAATGTTCAGAGTTACTGTCATGCTGAGTTCTCAATCCCTCTTTTGCTATGACAACATGCAACATGTATGGTCTAGGCCTTCCTCCTGAAAAGGGATGAGACAGAAGCTTTCTTGGAAGCAGAAAGGTGTCCTGGTTTAAACAATTTTCTTACTTTCCCTCAAATCATTCAAATTCATTCCTGCCATTCCTTTAAAGAGAAAGGTGATATGCATAGTTTGTCTCCCAGGGCAGAAACCTGTAAACAGGTGAATTGCTTGTTGGTTCCAAAACTGATCCACCATGTGGGTATGTTGCCTCTTGGAAGAAACTAATGATTACTTATGGTAACAGAAGAAATGGCAGAGAAAGTGTGTATATACAAAACCACGAGTCCTAGGGACACAGGAAATGCATGGAGACTGTGAGAAAGTGAAGCAGGGGAGCAAGTTGTCCACTCCTTGGCTTCAATAATCAGCAGAGGTAACTGGTACTATAGAATGAGAGAGGGGTGGCATAGTTATAACTATGTTGTTTTAAAGGATAATTGCGTGCACAGGGAAGCTCTGCTGCTGCCAACACACAACTGACCAGGAGAGAGATAAAAAATAAAAGTCCCAAGGCTCTTTCCTTCTGTTCTCCACAGTCCTTGAAATGTCACCAACTGCCTCAAATTGAAGGAAAGTTAGAGAAAGGAACCATCTTAGAGCCCAGATCAAGCACTTCTATAAGTTGTCAGGTGGCAGAGAGAACTATGAGAGGAAAACACTTCCTCACATGCAAGTCTTCTTCCACCACTAGGTTTGCAGATTTAACTGTCATTAGATCATCTCTATCTGAGTTAATTTTGTCCTGCTTGCATCTTTTTCTTCTAATGCTGCTTTTAGAGAGGATCACCCACAGTGATCAACCTGAGATTAGACTGAAGTTTGTACAGGGATGAATAGTTCTTATTGGCTATAATAGAAGAGTGGTCACTCAAGTACAGACTGACAGAAGAACACCTTAGCAAGAAAGTTGTTCTGCATGGATTGGCAGCTACACCATGTCAGACATGAAAACTGCCCCATTGCTGTTCCTCAGACCTAAAGTGGCATCAGCTTGCTGTGGGCAAGGACTGTCAGCCACATCAGAGTGTCAGTGTAGGGAAGATGCAGAGAGGAGCAGGAGGGTTGCTCCTCTCCTGACACAACTTTACTGCATTTCTCTACTTGGCTCTGAATCTTCAGTTTCAGGTAATGTTTTGGCCATTGGGATCAAAAGTGTGTGAACTTTAATCCATATTAAGTTAAAACTCAGATAATTTTTAAGAGAGAAATTAAGAGTCTAGGTCTCTCTAGCAATCTGTAAAGGTCTTGAAGATCTCCCAAACACTGTATCATATGAAGATTTTGGTACATTCTCAAAATCAGGGGACAACAGGGCAGAAACAGAGAAAAAACATCAGAAGTGAGGTAGAAAAAGAAAACTCAAGATTTGATATTAATGTGATTTTCAGAATACCCTTTTGTACATGTTTCCTCCCTGAGACAACATCACAACAAATGTTGTTTAAGGAGAGTATGCCCAGAGGTGAAGTAAATCAGGAACATGATTGATCCATGACTTAGCTCTTCTAGAGCTCCATATTTGATGAAGATGGGTACATCACAAAATGCAAACATATGGTCAAACTGTGTATTTTGTTCTTCCTTCCCCTCTCTACTTAAATTACCCAATGTGATAGAGCTGGTTACTCTAAGAGTTAATGGAGGAGACAGCCCAGAATACATCTCTGCTCCATAGGAGGATGATGACTTTCCCATCAGAAAGTTTCCTGCTTTGGTGGCTGTTCTGGACTCTGAAGCTGTATTTGTTTAAATACTGTAAAGAAACCCCAGATCCTGGTGATTGCTAAGAGTATTGACTTTGGAGGACAGGGAGAAACAGGAAACAGGTTACAATGATTCCAGGCTGGTCTCAGACTCCCTAAGTCATAGAGAAAAACATGAACTTCTGATCTCTTGACTCCACCTACCAAGCACTAGGGTTACAGGTGAACACTACTTTAGCCACATGTCTGCTTACTGCAGCTGATGTCCACTGCCTCCATTCTTGGCCCCATTTGAAGCTTCTCTCCTCCTGCAAGTTTTCATTCATCCACAATTGTGATTGCTGTCTTCTTTATAGTGTGGGTAAGTCTCCTGTGGCTTTTCATTAATACTTTCCAATCCACATAGTGTTTTAGTATATGAAAAAGTTTGTAAAGGGATTAGTCCTTTCCAGGTTAGATGGCTTAATGTATAAATAATTGCAGTATAAGCATGAGAACATGTATTCCAGCTTCCAGAATAATCCAGGCCTGAAAAGACATGCCCATTACTTCAGTGCTGAGAATACAGAGACCAGAGGATCCCTCAATGTGCTTGTCTGCTGTTGAGTCTTTGAGCTCCATGTTCAGCGAAAAACCCTGTCTCAAAAAAATAATATAGTGATCTACTGAAGAAAATTTTATGTCAGCCTATAGCTTCTACAAATGCCTGTGTGCACACTGTGCACAAGGACACGTACATACACTCATGTTTGCATGCACACACATTGCACTGATCCTGAGTGAGTTTTCCTGCATTGTAATTCATACTCTGAAATGAAGACCATGTATAATCACTCACCTTTTGTGCTAAAATTCTATCCTCGAAAAAATTGTCAAAAACAGTCATTCTGTACACCACAGGCTCTAGGGAGGATTCCAAGTGACAATATAGGTCAGCATTTAAAGAATGCAGTCATTTAGGTCACATGGGAGCTTGTCCTATTCCTTTAGCGACTAGGCTCTAGATGTAACCTTGACTAGACTGTGAATCACAATTCATATTTCAAATGCTGCACCTTCTTGCCTCTCTTCAGTCTGCACAGAAAGCTTTCATCTTCAGAGAAAACATCCCATCTTCTAGAATAGACTGTGGAAGAGGCTCATGTCATGTTAGGTTTCTCGCTTTTCTCTGCTGTCCACTTAGCTATTCTCCTTTAGACACCATCTTTCAGGTCCTCTGAGCAGCACTCAGACCTCCCCTTCCTTTCATTCCTCTGCTAAGCAATCATCTCAGAACCATACCCAGCCTCAGGCTGTATACCTAAGTATATCCTGCTGCTCAACAAAGCTGAACTGGGTCCTTATCTCATAGACCTGCCCATGATCAGCATCAGTGATTTTTCCCCATATGAATAATTTTGAAAATGCTCAAGACTGTCCACAAAATTTTAGGAATATTGAGAAGTTAGTCAGGTCAGTCAGTCAGTCAGTCAGTTTTTTTTAATGCAGATTTTATCCCCATCCTTGTCCATGCTCCAGCTATTCCATATCTCATATTCCTTCCTGAGACCCTGTCTCTACAAGGATATCCCCAACCTACCCCCCACCCCACCTCTACCCCACCTCACCCAACCAGAACCCTAAATGCCCTGGGACCTCCAGTTTCTTGAGGCACATCTTCTCTGACTGAACAAAGACCCAGCAGTCCTCTGCTGTGTATGTGTTGGGGGCCTCATATCAGTTGGCGTATGCTGCCTGGTTTGTGATCCAGAATCTGAGAGATCTTGGGGGTTCAGGTTAATTGAGACCACTGATCCTCCTCCAGTGTAGCCCTCCTCCTCAATATCTTTCAGCCTTCTCTAACTCAACCACAGGGGTCAGCAGTTTCTGTCCACGGATTGGATGCAAATATCTGCATCTGACTCTCTCAACTGCTCATTAGGTTTTTGTTGTTTTTTTTTTTTTTTTTTTTGAGGACAGTCATGATAGGTCCCATTTTGTGAGTGCTCCATAGCTTCAATAATGATGTCAGGCCTTGGGGCCTCCTCTTGAGCTGGATCCCACTTTGGGCCTGTCACTGAAACTCCTTTTCCTCAGGCTCTTCTCCATTTCCCTCCCTGTAGTTCTTTCAGACAGGAACAATTCTAGGTCAGAGTTTTGACTGTGGAATAGCAACCCCATCCCTCACTCGATGCCCTGTCTTTCTGCTGGAGGTGCACTCTACAAGGTCCCTCTCCCCACTGTAGGGCATTTCATCTTGGGTCCCTTCCTTTAAGTCCTGAGAGTCTCTCACCCTCCTAGGTCTCTGGTACATTCTAGAGAGTCCTCCCAACCTCCTACCTCTGGAGGTTGCCTGTTGACTATTAGGGCTTCAGTCCTTTCCCCCACCCAATACCATATCATGATCCCCTCTCACCCCACCCTGTCCCCTTTCCCTCCCAGGTGCCTCTCACCCCTTGAGGTTGCTTTCTTCTCCCTCCCATGTGGAACTGAGCCATCCTCACTTGGGCCATTAAGCTTGTTGATCTTTATGGGTTCTGTGGACTGTGTCTTGAGTATTCTGTAAATTTTTTTTGCTAATATCCACTTATTAGTGAGTACAATACCATGTATGTCCTTTTTGGGTCTGAGCAACCTCACTCATAGTGATATTTTCTAGTTCCATTCATTTACCTGCAAAACTCAGGATGTCCTCATTCTTAATAGCTGAGTAGTACTCCATCATGTAAATGAACTGCATGTTCTGTATTCATTCTTCTGTCGTGGGACATTTGGGCTGTTTCCAGCTTTTGTTTATCACAAATAAGTCTTATTATAAACATAGTGGAAACACTTGCTGCTGTGGCACGGTGGGGCACATTTTGGGTTTGTTCCCAAAGATTATTGCTAGGTCTTCAGGTAAATCTATTTCCAATATTCTGAGGAACCTCCAGATTGATTTCCAGAGTGGTTGTACCAGTATGCAATCCCACCAGCAATGGAGGAGTGTTCCTTTTTCTCTACATCCTCACCAACATGTGTTGTCACCTAAGGTTTTGATTTTATCCATTCTGATTGGTGTAAGATAGAATTATCTGTGATAGTCAATGATTTTGTTGCATTTGACTTTTTAATTTATACAGGACACATTACCAAATGCTGTCAAGATTTGCATATATGCAGGCATCCATGAATAAACAATGTCAGGGTCTCACAAAAACTGAGCATGGGGATATAAAAATGTTCCCTCTTCACTGTCTGACACACTGAGAACTTTCTAGGCTATATGGTTTTCTAACCTAAAGGATAAGGTAAATTTTTATCCTTTAAATTTTAGATATGGATCCTTTTCTTTCTCTTGATTTATTGCTTTTTATGAAGATTTTAATCACAATGTTGAATATAACAGGTCAAGAGGACATACTTATTTCATATTTGTTAAACAATTTTCTGTTGTCCTGCTTCAGAGAACTTTTGACTATCTCTTTGTGATGTTGCTTTTACCATGTTAGACTATCCTATCTCTTTTTCAAGTTTCTTCACAGATTATCATCCTAGGTGCCATTCAATTTTGTGACTTCATTTGCTACATTTTTTGAAATGATTTCTTTTTCCTTGATATTTATGTTCTTTATTACATTTATTTTATTTCTTTTTCCATGATGATCTATCCTTGTATCTTGGAATAACATTGACTAGAACATTGTGAGTATGATTTATCTATGTTACCATCAGTTTTTGAGCTTCATGCATGTATACAATTCATTGTGATCATATTCACCCACTGTTACCCTCTCTCAAGCCCTGACTGAATTTTATTGACCTTCTTCCTCCCAATGAGTCTGTTTTCTACTTTCATGTCATCTTTTCATGATCCACTGATTATTCCATCTTTATATCATCGTATGTTTACTATTTATTCATTTGTCTATCACTTCTAGTGTTATCCTATTGTAAACTGATATTATACAAAACATTGCAATTTCTCTTATGCTTATGAAGAATGCTTTATGACATGAAATATGACATAAAGAAATATGTAGAAATTTTTCTATGGGTTGCTGACAAGGATATATGTTCCATAGTTCTTGTATGAACTATTATATACTACTTTGCTAAAACCCCTTGATCTGTAGTGCAATTTATCTTTGAAGTTTCTGTGTCAAATTATTCTCTAAACAACATATATTAATGGTATATGGGTGCTAAATCACCATCATGTATCTACATTTATTGATTCCTGGTACTTAGTAGTGTTTATTCTATGAAATGGGTACAGATTCACACAAACTTACCCACATAGAGGTATACACATTACTTTTTGAAGAACAGTTCCATTCACGTATTTTATTTGCTTCTAATTTTTTCTTGAAATCTGTCACATTAAATATGAGCATAAATATCCTACCTTTCATATTTCACTAATTTGAATTGTCTCTTTCCATTTTTTTTTGTTTTATTTTCATTTTGTGCTTGCCTTTCCCAGTGAAATACATTTCTTACAGATAAACAAAGTAGGATAGTCTTTTGTCACCCAATCAAGCATTCTTGTCTTTACAGTAGTGAGTTCAGACCATTTGCACTTAAGGTTAATATTGATATAAATGTGCTAATTCCGGTGATTTGTGGAGATTGTGGTTGAATTGAAAATTGACTCTGCACATTGTTCTTTATTCATCTTAAAGGATTTTCTTTTATTGAGCTTTAAAAAGGTTGATTCATTTTTATTACCATTTCTCTAGTCTTCTTGTAACATTTACTTGTTTCCTAAGGTCTCTTGACTTTGGGACTTTTTCTTCCTCTCCTCTGTGAAATATTGCATTTTCTTTTATATAAACTGAGCCCACAGCTTTTCTGTGGCATCTTTATTCTATTGAGATGTCAACAATATGAACATGGATCAGAAAGTTTAAACAGAACACTTTAGCTGGTTGTAAAGTAAGGAAACTGGCCATAGAGTAGGAGAGTGACAATTCCAGACCAACTTCCTTGCATGGTCTTTTGTCCAAACCTCTATCACATGGTTGCTATGATCAAGGGCAAGGGGAGAACTATTTGGTTGAGATTGGCTAGCAGAGGCAAAGAAAAACCAGCTCCCATTGGGAGCTGTGGCTGAGTTGATCCTATTTTGGCTCCTGCTTCTGTTTCATGAAGCTGAGCAGACCCTTGACAGCAGATGACTGAGGTGCTACCATTACCATCAAGCTTATCAGCTGTTTATTTACTACCACTGTGCCTATTTTAAGCTGTTGATGCCCAGACGATTCCCTGAATGAAAATCTTGTGCTCCAAAAGGAATGGGGTGGCTAAGCTACTACAAGCACAGGACCTGCCCTCATTCTGCACCATTGGTCATGTAGGAATGAAAGGGGAATACAGAGTAGTTTGTCTTTTCTCCGAATGTTTCTGTGGCTTTATGGGTGAGAATGAGAAGCCTATCAAAGATATTTGTATGGGGGAGTGGAGTGGAGAGAAAGCTCTAAACGATGCTACCTGCCCAACTATGCTGCCCTCTTTTCCAGATTGTTTGCATCCATTTAGAGATCTCACAGCTCTTCTCAAGGATTGGGACACTATTCCCAAAAGGAGGGGCTCTCGGTTTTTCTCTGCACCACAACTTATACTTCTCATGCCAGAGGCATGTGCGTTTGCATGTAGGTAAAAGTTACAACCAGAACATTTACTCCAATTTTTCAACTACTCTTAAACATCTGGCTCATTTGTTACAGTTCTTAGTTCTCCATAGTACTCCTGCAGAGAACAGGACAATGGTGACATAATAACTAACAGAAAAGTGCTTGATGTTCCTCAAGGTTCCTCTGCTTTCTAATTTTCAATTTTTAATGAACACGCAGGCTTTCTAGCATAAGAAGGATGGCTGTTCACCTACAGATCATGACTCACATTCACGGCTCCATATTGCCCATTTGATAGATCCCTTCCAGTGACTGAGGGAAGATATGGCTTGTGCCAACACCTTCCATTTTCCTACACCTGAGAAGAAATCTCAGCCCTAGAACAGAAAGAATATAGGTTTCAGAGTTCTATCTCTTCCTAACATAATGTGAAATGCTTAGCAAACTGTACTGGAACCATCAACTACCTCATATCATGTTGGTCTGCAGATAGAACGAATAGTACAAACTGGATTTAAAGCAAGTTTCCATCTTCTGAGGTCTTCTTCATCATATACCCAGAGGCTTTTACCTGCATGCAATAAGGACACATGCTCCACTATGTTCATAGCAGCCTTATTTATAATAGCCAGAAGCTGGAAAGAACCCAGATGTCCCTCAACGGAGGAATGGATTCAGAAGATGTGGTATATCTACACAATGGAATACTACTCTGCAATTAAAAACAATGAATTCACAAAATTCCTAGGCAAATGGTCAAGATCTTGAAAATATCATTCTTAGTGAGGTAACCCAATCACAAAAGAACACACATGGTATGCAGTCACTGATAAGGGGATATTAACCCAGAATCTCAGAATACCCTAGACACAATTTGCATATCAATAGATTTCTAAGAAGATGGAAGGGGAGACCCCTGGTCCTGGAAAGACTGGATGTAGGGGAACGCCAGGACAGAGAAGCAAAGAGGGGGTTGAATGGAGAAAAGAGGGAGGGAAGGGGGCTTATGGGACTTTCGGGGAGGGAGGAAATGGGAAAGGGAAAATGATTTGGAATGTAAATAAAAAAAAACTTAGAAAATAAAAAAACAAGTTTCTAGTGCTTCTGGAAAGTTGGTAAACTACTTAATCTCTGTGATTCTTTTTCCCTTCCCTATAGACCTGTGCCAGACATTCTTTCATAGTTGCATGGTCCTGACAGAGAGTATCATGTGTTCATATCTCTATTTCTTTGCAGGAACACCAGTGGAAAATTCCCAAGCATGGGTTCAACCATCCGGACCTGGAACATTAACAACACGATAGTGAATGAAAGTTATTTCACTAAAAATTTCTCCTGTATCACCGTGTTCAATACCCTGGATTTTCTTACTATCATCATTGCTGTAGTTGGACTTGCAGGAAATGGCATAGTGCTGTGGCTTCTAGCTTTCCACATGCATAGGAATGCCTTCTCCACCTATGTCCTCAACCTGGCTGGTGCAGATTTCTTGTATCTTTGCATTCATATTGCGTTTTACCTGAAGTGTGTCCTTCAGTTAAATAACAGCTACTTTTATTTTCTCATCATATTATTTATGTTTGCTTACCTGGCAGGTTTGTGTATGATTGCAGCCATCAGTGCTGAGCGCTGCCTATCTGTTGTGCGGCCCATCTAGTATCACTGCCAAAGACCAAGACACACATCAGCAATCATGTGTGCTCTGCTCTGGGTTTTCTGTCTACTGTTGAGCCTCCTGGTAGGGGTAGGCTGTGGCTCGCTGTTCAGTGATCATGATTATTATTTTTGTACTACTAGTGCACTTATCACTACTGCATTTGTAGTAGTATTATCTGTGGTTCCTTCTGTGTCCAATCTGGCCTTGTTGGTCAAGATTGTCTGTGGATCACACAGGATTCCTGTGACCAGGTTTTATGTGACCATTGCTCTCACAGTGGTGGTCTTCTTATTCTTTGGTCTGCCCTTTGGGATCTACTTGTTCTTCTTACCATGGATTATGAATTATCAAGATGCTTACAATTTCAATGTTTTTGAATTGATAATATTCTTGTCCTGTGTTAACAGCTGTGCCAATCCCATCATTTACTTCCTCGTTGGCTCCATTAGGCACCGCAGGTTAGAACGGCAGACTCTGAAGGTACTTCTGCAGAGAGCCATGCAAGACACTCCTGAGGAAAAGAGTAGAGAGAGGGGTCCCTTCACAAGTCTGGAAAACTGGAAACAATCTGGTTCAGTAGTTGAGTGAGTCCTTGATCAGACATAGTTTCTCTGAGAGTCAATTTTGCCTTTATCTATGTAGGCAATTTTTACAATCTTGTTTCGATCAGTAGAAAAATAATCATTTTATAAAAATTAGTAGAAATGGGCTTGTTACACAGGAACTGACTGCAGCACTCTAAAGCTGCCTTATGTGGGCCTCACTGCATCCCCCTTGTGATATAACACTTGTAATCACTTGGGACCAGAACAGCTCTCACTTGTGAACAAATGTTTCCCTCAGAACAAGGATCAAGGTAGTGCAACAAAGGTCAGAATTTCTTTAGTCATTAATCTTGACAAAGATTAAATGAATATAATATTTTAAGAAATGTCCCTATTTTTTTACAAGTTGTTTTCTAAATATTAAAAGAAATTAATGGAAATGTCCATAATTCTACTTCCTTCAATATCCTCACACTTTAGAATATGTGCATAATTTTAAAATATTTATTATGTAAATTGTTTA
Organism: Tokudaia tokunoshimensis; assembly: GCA_036184795.1. Taxonomy (NCBI): domain Eukaryota; kingdom Metazoa; phylum Chordata; class Mammalia; order Rodentia; family Muridae; genus Tokudaia; species Tokudaia tokunoshimensis. The sequence continues at coordinate 22,945,695 of BTHU01000001.1, read as the reverse complement.
GTAAACAAATATGCATCTCTAAAACTGCCTATTCTAAATCTCCATTCACCCATTGGAGTCTTCAACTTCAAGTATGTGCCATTTTCACCCACTGAAAGGATAAGGACAGGTTTTACACATCAACATCCAAGCATACTCAAAGGTAGAGGGAGGACTGTCTACTGTTTCTCTCTTAGCCTTGGTTAACATGCCATGGTCATGTCATTCCTCCTCTTCCCTTGTCTTTGTTCTGATTCTCTTGCTCTATGACTGCCCTCATGAAAAAAGTTTCAGTGAGTGTCATTGAACTTATTTTCTCTTGCAACTGAACCTCTGCCAAATGTACATTATTCCCAGGAGTGTGTAGCATCCATAACTTGAATTGTACATGTTTATATACATTTTCTCTTAGAAATATTTTGTTTGAAACAGAATGACATCACTGTCTCCTTTCCCCTTTTCTCCCTCTAGTCCTTCCTAGCTACCATCCCTTATGTCCTTTCTGTGTCTCCCATCCTAAATAAATAACTTCTTCGTTTTTGATTATTAGTATTACACACACATACACACACATACATATATGTACATATATATATATGTATATATATGTATATATATATGACAGAGGATTAGTACTCAGAATATAAAAGAATTCCAAAAACAAAGAGTCCAAGAAGCAAATTACCATTTGAAAACTGGGCCTTGGACATAAACAGGGAGTTCTCAGGAGAATAAATAAAAATTGCTAGTACAATCTTGAAAACTCTTTTATCATCCTTAACAATTGGAGAAATGCAAACTAAAATAACTTTGACATTTCATGTCATCCTGGACAGCATGCCTGCAATCAACAAAACAGCTGACAACAAATTCTGCCAAGGCTGTGAAAAAAGCAGAACCCCATTTCATTCTTGGTAGGTAGCCACTCTGGACAACAGGATGAAGAATCTTCAGAGGACTAAAACTGTATCTGTCATATGACTTAGCTATACTACTCACTGGCATATGACCAAAGAACTAAACATTCTATTCCACAGATACTTGTTCACCAGTGTTCACTGCTGCATTTTTCACAATAGCAGGGAAATGGGAACAATCCAAATGTCTTCAACTGATGACTGAAAAATGAACATGTGGTACATACACAATTGAATACCATTCAGCTGTAAGGAAAATGAAATCAGGAGATTTGCAGATAAACCTAGAAAACATCTTGAATGAGGTAATACTTTCTATAAAATAATATTTCAATCTTAAATGCTGCTGTATTTGATAATTTAAAGTGTAACTAAGAAAAAATGATATGTACAGATTAAAGAAATTCATAGTTCATAATATTTGCTTGAATAAATGTAACTACTTCACTCCAAACCCAATTGAAATGTAAAACATTTCTGGCTTCTGTGAATTCTCACTGTTCCTTCAGACATGTCTCTGGCTTGGAAGCCAGTACGGTTCATATTTGTGCCTTAATGTAAAATTGTAAATGCAAATTAAAAGAGTATATCATCTACCATTTTTTTCTCCATTTAGCAAAAGCTACTTATTTAGGGTAAATTCCTGAGTGTATTTCACTATTACCACATAGAAAGCTTGTGTTGTAAATTATTTTTATCTCATCATACATATACTTCATATTTTTGACATTTTCCCAACTTTTCTTACTACAAAGATTTAGTAACCGCTAATGTATCATATGTATCTCTCTACATATTGACTCTTTAAAATATATTCCATATGTAAATGAAATTTCATGTAGTCTATAAATAATGATGCTTTAAAACACATTCTATATGTAAATGAGGTTATGCAATATCTTCTCCTTACATTGTTTTTACTTCCAGTTGAGTTAAATGTAACTCCATTTAAATTCCATTTATATATACCTATATCTATACCTATTCATATACATGGAAGTAATATATTAGGAAGTAATAGCTTTTAATACAGCTTCTCAAAAGGCCTATAGTATTATCCCTGTCCTTCTACAAATTCCATCTTCCACCTTGCCCTCTTATTGAACTTGAACTTTGAAACAATATTGAAAAATGCATTTTGTTACTCTTGAAGATGGACTACATGAATTTCACATTATAAAATTTGCATGACATTTTAGGATAAAGGGCAGAATGTTAAAGTCTGAGTATCAAAAATCTTCCTAGGCACATGTTTTAAAGGTTTATTTTCCATCCAGTTATTCTATTTTGAGATATTATACAAATATTATGGCCTAAGTCTACCCATATAGTAACCAAAGACAAGACTTCTTCTTTTACCAGTTGAGGAATAACATGCTATGTGTGATTATCACAATGTCAAAATCCATTTCTCTACCATTGCATGCCTAGGTCTACTATGTACTGAATGCTGAAATTAAGCTCAAATAAACATACAACAATGTTTTTTTATTCATGATAGAAGTGTCTTTATTTGTATTTTGGCCTGTCTATTTTTCTTTTTTATTATTTTTAATTGATTATTTTATTTATTTATACTCCAAATATTATCTACCTTTCCAGTTTCCCCTCCACAAACTCCTTATACTCCTTCCCCCTGCTTCTATGTGGGTGCTTCTCAATCTACTCACATACTCACCTCACTGCTATAGCATTCCCCTATGCTGGGTCATCAAGCCTCCACTAGACCAAGTGGCTCACCTCTCCCTGATACCAGGTAAGGAAATCCTATGCTACATATACAGCTGGAGTCATGGGTCCCTCCATGTGTACTCTTTGGTCAGTGGATTACTCCCTGTGAACTCTGGGGAGTCTGGTTGGTTGATATTGTTGTTCTTCCTATGGGTTTACAAATCCCTTCAGCTCCTAAAGTCCTTCCCCTAACTCCTCCATTGGGGTTCCTGCGCTCAGTCCAATGATGGTTGGCTGTGTACATCCAAATCTGTATTGGTCAGGATCTGGCATTTTATTTTAATCCAATATGTCCATAGTGGGTATATGGTAAATGTACTGGCTGGTTTTGTGTGTCAACTTGATACAGGCTGGAGTTATCACACAGAAAGGAGTTTTGGTTGGGGAAGTGCCTCCATGAGATCCAGCTGTGGGGCATTTTCTCAATTAGTGATCAAAGGTGGAGGGCCCCTTGTGGGTTGGTACCATCCCTGGGCTGGTATTCTTGGGTTTTATAAGAGAGCAGGCTGGGCAAGCCAGAGAAAGCAAGCCAGTAAGGAACATCCCTCCGTGGCCTCTGCATTAGCTCCTGCTTCCTGACCTGCTTGAGTTCCAGTCCTGATTTCCTTTAGTGATGAACAGCAGCATAGAAGTATAAGCTCAATAAACCCTTTCCTCCCCAACTTGCTTCTCGGTCATGATGTTTGTGCAGGAATAGAAACCCTGACTAAGACAGTAACAAAATAAATTTTGGGTTTGTTGATTTGGTTTTGGGTTTTGAGTTTTTATTGTTGTTGTTGTGTTGTTCTTCTTGTTGTTCTTTTTCTTGTTCTTCTTTTGCTGAAATGCATTACAAGTCACTATGTTTTGATTATCATAAAAAGAGGATTATTATGGCTTATGACTTGAGGACTCAGTCTATGACTAAAGGACTCTCTCTATGCCCCTATATAGAATGTAATGGAGATATGCTTATATGAAAGGAGAGGAAATCTCACATCATAGAAGACAAAACAAAATGTGACAGAAAAAGGCCAGACATATACATAAAAAACACTTTTGAACTGTGCCTAAGTGCAGATATAGTGCTCCAGTCCCCTCATCCTACCCACACCCATAGACAGATTGAATCCCAAAAGTTCTGACACAGCCAGGCTCATAGGTGATTACCCCACTCCAGCCCCAATACTTGACCTAACTGGAACCACATGGGCCCAGAGAACAGACGACTTCTTGCGCTGCCAGAGACATGCCTCCTTCCATTTGCATCTGCACCAAGGAGCACATCCTGTACTCTAACCATCCTCATCACCCCTTCCACACCCAGAGACAATTTGACTCCAAGGAGTTCTGACACAGCTAGACTCACAGATCAGGCTCATAAGACCCCCTCCTATACCCAGAGACAGCCTGACCCATGTAAACTCAACAAAACCAGGCCCACAGGATAGACAGGCTCTAGTAAGAGACAGCAAGGCCAGTTAACACCAGAGATAACCACATGGCAAGAGGCAAGCACAAAAACATAGGGAACAGAAAAGAATGCTACTTGGTAACATCACAGCCCAGTTCTCCCACCACAGCAAGCCCAGTTAACACCAGAGACAACCACATGGCAAGAGGCAAGCACAAAAACATAAGGAACAGAAAAGAATGCTACTTGGTAACATCACAGCCCAGTTCTCCCACCACAGCAAGTCCTGGATACCCTAACAAAACTGAAAAACAAGATTCATATCTAAAATCCTAACTCATGAAGATGATAGAGGACCTTAAGAAGGACATAAATAACTCCCTTAAAGAAATACAATAAAGACCGTCCGGTCTGGGCTGGTTTACCTTGGGCATGAACTCTGCAGCCAGTCCTGCAATACCTAAAAGGAAGCTCCACTCCCCAGTGCTCTAACATGCCCAGATCAGAGGTGAGGAGTACATACTATCAGTCCCAACACCACCAGCAGTAACTGGGACCAGCAGGATACAGGGATGCAGGAACCCCACCTGACCAGTGGAATGGATACCTTCCAGTCTGGGCTGGTTTACCTTGAGCACAAACACCACAGCAAGTCCTGCAACACCCAGAGGACAGTCCACTCCTAGGCGTTTACCTTGAGCACAAACACCACAGCAAGTCCTGCAACACCCAGAGGACAGTCCACTCCCAGGCGCTCTAACATGCCCAGTATCAAAGGATCCCAGGAGCATGGTCACACAAGAATTACAGGAAAGCACAACCAAACGGGTAAAGGAATTGAACAAAACCATCCAATATCTAAAAATGGGGGTAAAACAATAAAGAAATCACAAAGGGAAACAACTCTGGACATAGGAAACCTAGGAAAGAAGTCAGGAGACATAGATGCAAGCATCAAAATCAGAATACAGGAGATAGAAGAAAGAATTTCAAATGCAGAAGATACCATAGAAAGCATTGACACAACAGTCAAAGAAAATGCAAAATGCAAAAAGCTCCTGACCCCAAAACATCCAGAAAATCCATGTAGAGTGCCTTATTGGGGTGCCATGCCACCTGGCAGGAATTTGAAATCGACCAATGTGAAGTTCCTATCTCAGCCTTTGAGCAGGAACTCCTGTGTTAAACATAATCCCCTCTACCTGGGGTGGGTGCTCAGACCAAGGTGAAGCCCCGTGGCTTTTCAAGCATCTGCAGTTTCCTGAAAAGCACTAGCCACCTGTGGAGAAGCTTCCAGCCTTTTGGGGAAGGGTTTTCCCCTGCCTATATATTTGGAGTTCTCCATTAAACTTTGAGACCTTGAACAGCAATGTTGTCTTGGTCTTCATCTCTTTTTGCCACCTTTTCATACATTCCCAGCTTTCCTTCCAGATAACCCGTTTGATGGAACTGCGGGCAGTTACAAATCCAGGACAAAATGAGAAGAACAAACCTAAAGATTATAGGTATAGAAGAGAGTGAAGATTTCCAACTTAAAGGGTCAGTAAATATCTTCAACAAAATTATAGAAGAAAATCTCCATAACCTAAAGAAAGAGATGCCCATGAGCATACAAGAATCCTACAAAACTTCAAATAGATTGGACCAGAAAAGAAAATCCTCCCGACACATAATAATTAAAACACCAAATACACTAAATAAAGAAAGATATTAAAAGCAATAAGGGGAAAAGGCCAAATGACGTATGAAGCGTATGAAGGCAGACCTATCAGAATTACACCAGACTTCTCACCAGAGACCATGAAAGCCAGAAGATTCTGGGCAGATGTCATACAGACCCTAAGGGAACACAATTGCCAACCCAGGCTACTATACCCAACAAAACTCTCAATTACAGTAGACAGAGAAACCAAGGCATTCCATGACAAAAACAAATTTACACAATATCTTTCCCCAAATCCAGCCCTTCAAAGGATAAAGAATGGAAAACACCAACAAAAGGAGGAAAACTACACACTAGAAAAAGCAAGAAATGTATCTTCTTTTAACAAAACAAAAAGAAGAGAGACACACAAACATAACTCCACCTCCAATAACAAAAGTAACAGGAGCCGGGCAGTGGTGGCGCACGCATTTAATCCCAGCACTTGGGAGGCAGAGGCAGGCAGATTTCTGAGTTTGAGGCCAGCCTGGTCTACAGAGTGAGTTCCAGAACAGCCAGGGCTACACAGAGAAACCCTGTCTTGAAAAAGCTCTTAAATTAATATCTCTTAATATCAATGAACTCAATTCTCCAATAAAAAGGCATAGACTAGCAAACTGGATATATAAACAGGACCCAACATTTTGCTGCATACAAGAAACTCACCTCAGGCACAAAGACAGATACTACCTCAGAGTAAAAGGCTGGAAAACAATTTTCCAAGCAAATGGTCCCAAGAAACAAGCTGGTGTAGGCATTCAAATATCAAATAAAATTGACTTTCAACCTAAAGTAATCAAAAAAGATTAGGAAGGATACTTCATACTAGTCAAAGGAAAAATCTACCAATAAGAACTCTAAATTCTGAACATAATATGCTCCAAATACAAGGGCACCCACATTCATAAAAAAAAAAAAAACTACTAAAGCTCAAAGCACACATTGCACCTCACACAGTAATATTGGAAGACTTCAACACCCCACTCTCATCAATAGACAGATCAGGAAAACACAGACTAAGCAGAGAAACAGTGAAACTAACAGAATTTATGAACCAAATGGATTTAACAGATATCTATAGAACATTTTATCCTAAAACAAAAGAATATACCTTCTTCTCAGCACCTCATGGTACTTTCTCCAAAACTGACTATATACTCAGTCACAAAACAGACCTCAGCAGATATAAGAAGATTGAAAGAATTCCATGCACCTTATCAGATAACCACAGACTAAAGCTGGTCTTCAATAACAATAAAAACAAGAGAAAGCCCACATATACATGGAAACTGAACAACATTCTACTCAACAACAAATTGGTGAAAGAAGAAAGAAATTAAAGACTTTTTAGAATTTAATGAAAACAAAGGCACAACATACCCAAATTTATGGGACACAATGAAAGGAGTACTAAGAGGAAAACTCATACATACCTCTGAGTGCCTCCAAAAAGAAATTTTTAAAGAGCATAAACTAATGGCTTGACAGCACGGTTGAAGGCTCTAGAACAAGAAGAAGCAAACACCCACAAAAGGAGTAGACAGCAGGAAATAATCAAACTCAGGACTGAAATCAACCAAGTAGAAAAAAAAAAGAGCTTTACAAAGAATCAACCAAACTAGGAGCTGGTTCTCTGAGAAAACCAACAAGATAGAGAAACCCTTAGTCAAACTAACCAGAGGGCACAGAGATAGTATCCAAATCAGCAAAATCAGAAATGAAAAGGGAGACATAACAACAGATACTGAGGAAATCCAAAAAATCATCAGATCCTACTACAAAAGCCTATACTTAAAACTGGAAAATCTAGATGAAATGAACAATTTTCTAAAAAGATACCAGGTACTAAAGTTAAATTGGGATCAGATAAATGATCTAAACAATACCATAACCCCTAAAGAAATAGAAGCATTCATTAATAGTCTCCCAACAAAATAAAAGCCCAGGACTAGTATTATTTAATTGAGAGTTCTATCAGACTTCAAAGAAGACCTAATACTAATACTCTTCAAACTATTCCACAAAATAAAAACAGAAGGAACACTACCCAATTCATTCTCTGAAGCCACAATTACTCTGATACCTAAACCACACAAACACCCAACAAAGAAAGAGCTTATGAATATCTACGCAAAAATACTCAATAAAATTCTTGCCAACCAAATCCAAGAACACATCAAAACAATCATCCACCATGATCAAGTTGGCTTCATTCCAGGGATGCAGGGATGGTTCAGTATAAGTAAATCCATCAATGTAATCCACTATATAAACAAACTGAAAGAAAAAAAACTACATGATGATTTCATTAGATGCTGAAAAAACATTTGACAAAATCCAACACCTCCTCATGATAAAAGTCTTGGAAAGATCAGGAATTCAAGGCCCATACCTAAATATAGTAAAAGCAACATACAGCAAACCAGTAGCCAGCATCAAACTAAATGGAGAGTGAAAAAAATGCAGAACAATGTAAACTATTCTCAACAATAAAAGAACTTCTAGGAGAATCACTATCCCTGATCACAAGCTCTACTCAGAGCAATAGTGATAAAAACTGCTTGGTATCGGTACAGAGACAGACAGATCAATTGAATAAAATTGAAGACGGAGAAATAAACCCACACACCTATACACACTTGATCTTTGACAAAGAAGCCAAAACCATCCAATGGAAAAGACAGCATTTTCAAAAAATGGTTCAGGTTCAACTGTGGGTTAGCATGTAGAAGAATGCAAATTGATCCATTTTTGTCTTCTTATAAAATGTTCAAGTCCAAGTGGATCAAAGACCTCTACATAAAACCAGATACACTGAATCTGATAGGAGAAATAGTGGAAAAGAGCCGAGAACACATCAGAACGGGGGAAATTTTCCTGAACAGCACACTAATGGCTCAGACTCTGAGATCAACATTTGATAAATGTGACCTTACAAAATTGAAAAGCTTCTGTAAGGCAAAGTACACTGTCAATAGGACAAAACTTCAACCTACTGATTAGGAAAAGATCTTTACAAACCCTACATCCGATAGAAGGCTAATATCCAGTATATACAAAGAACTCAAGAAGTTAGACTCCAGAGAACTAAAAAACCTTATTAAAAATGGAGTACAGAGTTAAACAAAAAATTCTTAACTGGGGAATCTCAAATGGCTGAGAAGCACCAAAAGAAATGTTCAATATCATTAGTTGTGATGGTTTGTATATGCTTGTCCCAGGGAGTGGCATTATTAGAAGGTGTGGCCACATTGGAGGAAGTGTGTCACTGTGGGAGTGGGCTTAGAGATCTTCCTCTTAGATGCCTGAAGATGCCCAGTCTGTTCCTGGCTTCCTTTGGATAAAGTCATAGAACCCTCAGCTCCTCCTGCACCATGCCTGCCTGGATGCTGCCATGCTTCTGCCTTGATGACAATGGACTAAATCTCTGAACCTGTAAGCCAGCCCCAAGTAAATGTCTTTTATAAAACTTGCATTGGTCATTGGTGTCTGTTCACAACAGTAAAACCCAAACTAATACAGAAGTTGGTACTGGGAGTGGGGTATAGCTGTGATAGGCCTGACCATGCTTTTGTTTGGAAGAATGTGGGTTTTGGAACTTTGGATTTGGAAAGTCATGGAATGCTTTAAGTGGGGCTTAATGGGCCAGCCTAATAGGAATATGGAAGACAGTGGTATTGAGGGTCATTTGAACTGTGTAGGCCTTATGGCCCAAAAGGTTTCAGTGGAGAAGAACTTTCATATGTGGTTGAGAGATTGTTTTTGTGATGTTTTGGGGAAGAACATGGCTGCTTTTTGCCATTTTCTAAAGAGACTGCCTAAGGCTAAGGAAAGGAGATGTATATTAATTGCATTGACAAAGGAAGTCTCAAAAAAGCCCAACAAAGACTTTGTTTTCTGGTTAAGTCTGATGAAGAGCATTTTGAACAAACATAGCAAGCTGAGAAAGGAAACAATATATAGTTTGAGTATTAAAGGGACACCAGGAAGTGAAATGGAGTTGAATTCAAGGATATTAAATTGAATTAAGTGAGTAGTGACCTTGGGGCAAGATTCCACTGAGCTAAATTTGGGTCCAGGTGTGGTAGTACAAGCCTTTAATCCCAGGAGGCAAAGATAAGCAAATCTCTGAGTTCAAGGCCAGCCTAGAACAGAGCAAATTCTAGGTGAAGAAAAACTTAAATCCAGGCTTGGTGGATCACACCTTTAAACCCAGAGTTTAGGAGATAGGCATGCAGATCTCTGAATTCAAAGACAGTCTATGGAGCAAGATCCAGGACAGTCAAGCTTAGGCAGTGAAGGAGTTGGAATAAAGGAAGCTAGTGATAATGTAATAGAACAAGGGTGCCAATGTTCCAGCTCCTGCAAGCAGCAGAACTCAGCAGCTTTGGCCATGTGTCTCTGGCTTTATATTCAAGAGAGGAAGGAGACTACTGGGACTGTTAATGCTGGTTAGCTGGAGCTAGGAAATTAGCGGTAATTAAGAAGAGACCAGCATCACTCAGGTGCAATCTTTTGGGAAGTGTTTTCTGAGAGTCCAAAGAAGCTGTATTCCAGATATAGCAAAGGTTGTACCTCATGCTATGGCTGGACTTGGTAATGTGTAAAAGTCACCCAGGTGGTAGTGGTTTTGAAGGCATGAAGGCATCATGAAGAACAGCTGAGGCTTGGCACTGTGAGAGGCCATAGAAGGCCATTGGTGAAAGTGCAGCCTCAGTTGGAGTTGACAGCCCAGGACTGAAGGAGTTGAGGCTTGGTACCATGAAGAGAGCCTATGAGAGGTTTTGGTAAAGCTTAGTTGTAGTGGAAGACCCTAGCATATTGGGGATGCCAGTACCATGGTATGACCACCAAGAACAGCAGTGGAATGGATCAACTTGAACTTAGAGTGCTACAGAGGGCAGAGCTGGAGAAGTGACACCAGCCCTTTGGAGATGTACAGAAGATAATGTGTGGAATTCAGACAGTGGAACAAGAAGCTGTGAAGATGTTAAAGATGCCCCAAGATGTTAAAGATGCCAGAGCTACAGGATGCCTGCCAGGAAAGCTGCTAACAGGGAGTGGAACCAACCCAGGAGAAATAACCTTGTTGCAGTCAACAAAGATGAAAAGGGAGTTGAAGATCTGAAGACTGCTTTGCAATCAGACATGGAGATGCAGAGTTTGGAGATTGCCCAGATGGTTTCCTGTCTTGCTTTGGGGATTGCAGTTAAGTGATTGGATGAATCTCAGAAGAGACTTTGAACTTTGGACTTTTAACACTGTTGAGACTGCTATAGACTGTGGGGACTTTTGAAGTTGTACTAAATGTATCTTTGCATTATGCTATGTTTAGGTATGGCCCCCATAGACTCATGTTTGAACAAGCCTATGGGGGCCAGGGAGTGGAATGTGATGGTTTGTATATGCTTGTCCCAGGGAGTGGCACTATTAGAAGGTGTGGCCTCATTGGAGGAAGTGTGTCACTGTGGGAATGGGCTTAGAGATCTTCCTCTTAGATGCCTGAAGATGCCCAGTCTGTTCCTGGCTTCCTTTGGATAAAGTCATAGAACCCTCAGCTCCTCCTGCACCATGCCTGCCTGGATGCTGCCATGCTTCTGCCTTGATGACAATGGGCTGAATCTCTGAACCTGTAAGCCAGCCCCAAGTAAATGTCTTTTATAAAACTTGCATTGGTGTCTGTTCACAGCAGTAAAACCCAAACTAATACATTAGTCATCAGGGAATTGCAAATTAAAACTTCCCTGTGATTCCACCTCATACCAATTCAACTGGTTAAGATCAAAAACTCAGATGACAGCAGATGCTCATGAGGATGTGGAGAAAGAGGAACACTCCTACATTTCTGGAGGGATTGCAAGCTGGTAAAAATCCACCTTGGAAATCAATCTGGTGGTTCCTCTAATTGGAAATAGCTCTACCTGAAGACCTAGCTATACTACTTTTGGGTATATACCCAAAAGATGCTCCAATATATAAGAAGGGCACATGTGCTGCTGCATTCATAGCAGCCTTATTTATAATAGCCAGAAGCTGAAAACAACCTAGCATCCCTTAATGGAAGAATGGACACAGAAAATGTGGTACATTTACACAATGGAGTACTACTCAGCTATTAAAAATAATGACTTCAGGATAATTGCAGGCAAATGGATGGAACTAGAAAATATCCTGAGATAGGTAACTCAGACACAAAAGGACAAACATAGTATGTATTCACCAACAAGTGGCTATTAGCCCAAAAGCTCAGAATACAACTCATAGACCATATGAAGCTTAAGAATAAGAAAGATCCAAGTGTGGATGCTTCAATCCTACTTAGAAGGGGGAACAAAGTATTCACACATACAATTTTACTAAATGTCTGGGGTTGCTTTGGTAGGTTTTAAAACTAGGCATGAAGGTGATCGTGGTAGTGATATTTTGAAATTTCTAGGGTGTTCTTTGTTTTTCACATCTAACCATGTGATTTTGTGTAACCTTAAGCCATCTTCTCTGATAGTAGGCACTTTATAAAGTTCCATATGACCCATTTTACTTGTCTATCTTCTTTTGAAGGACACTCTATTTCTTCTGCAATCATTTTTTAAAATAGCATTTGTCTTTATTAAATGCCCCTTTATTATTATAATTATTATTATTATTATTATTATTATTATTATTATTATTACATCCCACTTATTTCCCCCTCCTGGACACTCCCTCCCATAATCCTTCCCTTATCCTTCCTTCCCTTCTTCTCTGAGCCCCCACCCACCTATTTCCTCCTACCTTGGTATGTAAATTCTCTGTGAAACTAAGTGTATTCTCTCCCACTGAGGCCAGACAAGGCAGCCCAGCTAAAAGAACATATTCCACATATAGGCAACAGCTCTTGGGATAGCTCCCACTCAAGTTGTTCATTGAGGACCCACATGAAGACCAAGCTGCACATCTGCTAGATATGAGTGGAGAAGCCTAGATCTAGCCTCTGTGTGCTCTTTGGTTGGTAGTTCAGTCTCTGAGAGCCCCAAGGCTCCAGGTTAGTTAATTCTTTTGGTTTCCCTGTGGAGTTTCTATTTGTGATTCCCACAGAGTCCAGCCTGGTCCCGACAGGGTGTACTGTGGCTCATGTTTGATGCCACTGACCAGGCTGTATATGATCATCCTGCCCACAGTGCTAATCATCTTCTGTGGCACCTTTGGTACCAACTACTTCTGAACACATGAGATTCTAACCCATCCTTATCTTTACCATTGTTATTCTAGACAGCTCTCTGTTTTACTGTCCTGGGTTAATAGTTCTGCAGAGAGGTGAACAGGCATGGAAACTGATAGCACTGAGCCACCATGGACAGCCAGGATAGGAGAAACACAAGTAGTTTGCCTTTTATCTCCCGGTCCTCTGGTAGTGCAATTCAGCCTAAACCAGAAGAAAAACAACCCACTGATTAAGGATACAGAAGCCAGTCTATCACTATGTCAATCAGGATAAAAGCAGATGAAACAAAAGTCCTCCAGGCAAAAAGGACTACAGAGTAATATTGAATCCATGCCTAAGGTTGTCTTTCCTTCATATAGGAGGCATTGACTTAAGAACTAGCATTCTTAAGCCATTCTGAAGCCTTGAGGATAGTAGAATTTTGCAACAGTGATTGAATGTTCTTTTCTTCACTGTCTGTTGCTGTTCTTTGCTTTCTTTAAAGGTAATGCTGAATCTCTAAAAACTACAAAATAAAGGCATACAGTAGAGTCAAGACCACAAATAGGTAAGTAGCCCCAAATCTCCATAACTTCTCTTCCTTTCTTCCCTTTCTCTATTTTTCTCTCCATTTTCTACACCTTCCCCTTTCACTCTTCTTTCTTTTTTCTTTTCCCTTCCTTCATTTATTTATTTATTTATTTATTTATTTTTATTGGTTATTTTATTTATATGCATTTCAAATGTTGTCCCCCTTCCCAGTTTCCCCTCCATAAACCCCATATCCCATCCCCCAACCCCTGCCCCTGTGAGGGTACTCCCCCACCCATCCACCCACTCCCGCATCCCCAACCTAGCATCCCTTACACTGAGGCATTGAGTCTCTACAGAACCAAGAGCCTCTCCTCCCATTGATGCCAAATAAGGCATCAATGTACAGCTACATATGCAGCTGGAGCCATGGGTCCCTCCATGTGTATTCTTTGGTTGGTAGTTTAGTACCTGGGAGCTCTGTGGGGTCTGGTTGGTTGATATTGTTGTTCTTCCTATGGGGTAGCAATCGTCTTCACCTCCTTCAGTCCTTCCCCTAACTCTTCCATTGGAGTCCCTGTGCTCAGTTACTTTCTTTCTCTAACTTTTAAGAAGCAAACAATAGTGCCTTGTAAATGGGATGTAACTTAAAAGGTAAGGCATAGTACTTCAGTTGGGATATAACTTTTGTAACTCTAATAGAAACCCATTAAAATAATGACTTAATTAAGGAGCAATCTAAACCTAGGCTAACAGCTCTGTGGTATCAGTCAACAGAATCTGGTTCAAATTGCAATTTCCCAAACCTAGATGTGCAATTTCATTTTTACAGTCACTAATGGCTCTCATGCACATCAGGACTCCTGCCCAGGGGTAAAAGAGATGGGAAATACAAGCTATTCACCTTCAATGAATCTCAAGACCCCGGGATTGGTTCCATTTGTGCTTCTATGCACTTAGTCAGTGTTGAGAACATGCTACCTTCTATCATCAAAAGAAGCTGATAATTGAGACCTGTTCTGATATTAAAATCTCAGAATTGTTACAAGATGTAAATCTCTAAACATGTCCAAAGTGCCAGTATCTACAGTCCCTGCTTGTCTCTGAGATTATGTGTTCACATGAAAACTTTTTAGGAACTCTTCAGTACTGATAAATAATATAGCACAGAATGTGAAAAAATGGCAAACAGTATTCTGGTATAATGTGGGGGTACAGTGGTATCAAACTTAGAAAAACAAGACTTTGAAAATTTTAAGATTACAAATCAGAAAATAGGGACCTATATCAACAGTCAAGTTCATTGTTTTGAGTTGATTTAATACCAGAAAAAGTAACCTCTTACATGAAAAAGTAGGGAAGGCCTCTCACCACTACAGTTTGTAAAAAAAAAGTTTCTACCATGTAGGCTGATGTTGCTGTTATCATCATTAGCAATATCATTATTTTCATCCTCACTAGAATTTCTTGAGCTGTTTCTATTGTTTGTGTACTCTGTGTGTGTTTCTTTTTTTAATTTAACTTTACTTTTTACTTATTCATTTTACATCCTGCTCACTGCCCTCCTTCCAGTCAGTCACCCCCCTCCCACAATCCTTCCCCTCTTCCCTCCTCCCCTTTTCCTCTGAGTGGGTGGACCACTTGGATATCTCCCCACCCTTGCACTTCTAGTCTTCAAGTCTCTGCAAGCTTAGTGCTTCCTCTCCCACTAAGACCAGTAAGGCAGCTTCACTAGTAGAATACATCCCATGTACAGGCAATAGCTTTTGGGATAGCCTCCATTCCAGTTGTTCAGGACCCAAATGAAGACCAAGTTGTATATCTGCTACATATTTGCTGGGAAGCATGTATGTTTCTTTAAATCACTATATTATATGATGACTATATTAGCTATATAAGGTCAAAATGAGATTCTAATATGCAGAAAAAATTGTGGTTCATAAAATAACAAAAGTGGTGAGTTACAGAACCTGTCTCAGTCCCACATCTATATTATACTAAAATCCAACTCTAATAGTTTACACTGTGTACCTATGTCTTGTTACTAGGGAAGACAACCTTGCCTCTGCTCCATCTGCAGCCCACACTCCATCCTAGCAGTGCCCTCTGGAGAATCATAGTGGTGTTAACTAAAGTCATCCAGAAAGAAGAATGTAATAACACGGGTGCAGTCCCGATGCTGAAAATTATCTACAGATCTAACGACATACTCATAAGATTCTAATGATATTATAAACCTAGGTAGAAAAATAGATCATTCATATGAAACCACAAAAGATTTCAAATAACCAAAGCAATTCTAAGAAGAAATAATGCTGGAGATAAGACAATATATACTTTCAAATGAAACTACAGATCCTTAGTAACAAAAATGTGTATAAATGAAATAAAAAAAACAGACATGTACACCATGGAATAGAGTGCCCAAGAACAAATCCACATGCCTTTACCCACCTTATTGTTGACATAATTCTTATAGGGATACATGGGGGAAAGCCCATTACAAGAAGTTTAAACAGCTCCTATCCTTAATACTTCTGCCTCAAAAGGAATGTTAGATCCCAGTGTCTCTAGAGAGACTAACAATGAATATTAGCTGCTATGGCCAGAAAGCAACTTAGGTAATTTCCACTAACCACACTCCAGTATGTCTGTAGTCATGTTACCCTATAATAATACCAGGAGCCAAAGTAGGGCAAGTCTGCTGTATTTTAAGGATAAAGAGCTAACTGCACACCTGGAAGCTTACAATCTTTACAACATTAATCACATAAGCTGAAAATATCAAGAAAGCAGAAAAATATTTATGGTATACCAATCTTATTGAGTAATGTGTGACTCACTAGATCTTTGAAGATATGGCTTCTTCTCAAAACATCTATTTTTACTTGGTAGTTATACATCCTTGCTGTAGAACATTTTAAAATACAGCAATGCTTACAGAAGAAAATATATAAACCTTGCAAACTCACCTCTAAAAGGTTGCACTTATTTGAAATATGCTTGTTCTCCTTATCAACACATGGGAAACATAGGTTAACATCAATCTGCTAAAGAAAATTGACTACATGCTCATCATAGTGTCCAGGGCTCTACCTCTAAACAAAGGATACTAGAAGTGCTTATGCTAGGATGGTTTCCAAGTCCAATGAGTTATGAGCATACATAACCCCCATGTCTGCATCTTCTCTCCTTTCTCCAATAGACTGAAGTCATGATCACTGAACCATTCCAGAACAGACTTTGAATCAGTCCCCCTCCAAATCCACTTTTAGAACTGAGAACAGCACAACCACTTTAACTGTAATTCACATATATCCTTAAAGGCCCAAGACTCTGGACAGTGTCATTGCTGAAAATACTTCTCAGATCAGAGTTGCATCAAATAATAGTTAGGAATCATAAACCCTGGTTAGAAGAGAATATTGAAGGCTTTAATTTCTCCTCAATTTAGTTTATTTTCTTCACAACTATATCAGCTAGGGAACTTTCTGGAACATAGCAAATACTCCGAGGCTAGCATCCATTTATGATTCTAATCCTACCTCTCTGGGTTGTAGCAGACCTAAGACACACTCTGCTTCTATATCTGTAGCAACTAAGATCTGATTGCCTCCTTGGTAACCTGTCCAGTATTTCACTGGAAGTTATATATACCTAGAGGAAGGCAGTGGGAATTTTCCACATCCTCTACGACAATTCAGCAACAGTTAAGAGACAAAGTGGACAAGGCAACTGAGCAAAGGTCAATTCTGAGACAGGAAACAGACACTGATAATTCACCCCCGAATGTGCAAAACCATATCTTTCCTCTCAGGACACTGATTCTTATCTTTGTTCTGTCTTACGATTTAGACACATATTTTCAAAAGAATCTATTAAATACAATATCCGTAATTTCAACACAAGTCACCAGGGGGTGCAAGTGTTGTTTAAATGTTCATCTCACTGCCGGAGATCTGGAGAGGATGATTATTATGCTGCTTAAGCAATTCTGTGTTCAGATATTTTGGAACCTCTATACTGCCTTCCATAGTGACTATCTTAATTTACATCCCCACAAACACAGTATTGCAAGGGTCTTTTGAAAGAGGTCTAAAGGGTAGGAGATAGGAGGTCCACACAGAATATGAGCTATACATGTAATGAAAGAAGGAAAAAGAGTTAAATAAATGAAGGGGACAAGCAAGGGAAAGTAGAAGGAGGTAGGTGGAAAAGACTGATAAAAAGAAATTAAATACATACATGGAAATGTCACAGTGACAGCAGTTTCTTTCTGTTAACCTAAAATTATATATTCAAGCACAAACACATATCACATCACACTGGCATCTGCACAACAAAGGAAATGGCTAACAGTAAGGAGACCTTCAACCTTGGGAGAAAGTATTTTGATGCCATGCATCCAGTAAGAGAAATATCCAAAATATTTAAGAAACTCAGCATAGTGGAAAGAAAGCAATGTGGTCAAAAATAAGCATAGGAACCTAAGCTTGTGGTAGGCTTTAAGTCGTTTACACTTCAAGTTAAAAATTGAATTTCCTTAGTATAATCATCTATTCATTGAATAAATTTTAAAACTTAACATGATTTAAATAAAACTGAGCATATGATGGGAAATATAGTTTTAACTTTATATTGGATGGTCAGTCTCATATCCCAATCTCATTGGACAGTTCCAGTTTTTTTCTCCTTTCTGGTCTGTCTCCCCAGAGCTGCTACTGAAACATGCTTTCATAGGCAAAACTGACTCTTATGTTTACATAAGGAACAAGATGACAGGCAGTTCCTTCTTCGTTCTAGTTATGAACTATCATTAGAATGGGACTCCAAAGTTATGACAAACTGTGTATCTGTATGGTATAAAATATGAAACAAGGGACCAGGCTGGAAAATGGGAGGACTACCGCAAGAAGAGACTACTTTCAAAGTTAGGCTAGGTTAAGGAAAGTTGGTAGCATGTTGTGCAATGCTCTAAGGCAAGCATTAATGTAACCCTACTTCCACCCTTAGTCTTTTTTTTTATTTTCTAAGTTTTTATATTCACATTCCAAATCATTTCCCCTTTCCTGTTTCCTCCCTCCCCGAAAATCCCATAAGCCCCCTTCCCTCCCTCTGTTCCCCATTCAACCCCTTCTCACTTCTCTGTCCTGGCATTCCCCTATATCCAGTCTTTCCAGGACCAGGGGTCTCTCCTTCCATCTTCTTGGAAATCTATTGATATGCAAATTGTGTCTAGGGTATTCCTAGATTCTGGGTTAATATCCCCTTATCAGTGACTGCATATCATGTGTGTTCTTTTGTGATTGGGTTACCTCACTAAGGATGATATTTTCAAGTTCTGACCATTTGCCTAGGAATTTCATGAGTTCATTTTTTTAATTGCAGAGTAGTATTCCATTGTGTAAATATACCACATCTTCTGAATCCATTTCTCCATTGAGGGACATCTGGGTTCTTTCCAGCTTCTGGCTATTATAAGTAAGGCTGCTATGAACATAGTGGAGCATGTGTCCTTATTGCATGCAGGGGAAGCCTCTGGGTATATTCCCAGGAGTGGTATAGCAGGATCCTCCGGGAGTGTCATGCCCAGTTTTCTGAGGAACCACCAGACTGCTTTCCAGAGTGGTTGTATCAGCTTGCAATCCCACCAGCAGTGGAGGAGTGTTCCTCTTTCTCCACATCCTCGCCAACAACTGCTGTCTCCTGTGTTTTTGATCTTAGCCATTCTGACTGGTGTGAGGTGGAATCTCAGGGTTGTTTTGATTTGCATTTCCCTAATGACTAAGGATGATGAACATCTCTTTAGGTGCTTCTCAGCCATTAGATATTCTTCAGGTGAGAACTCTTTGTTTAGCTCTGTACCCCATTTTTTAATAGGGTTACTTGGGTCTCTGGAGTCTAAGTTCTTGAGTTCTTTGTATATCTTGGATATTAACCCTCTGTCGGCTGTAGGGTTGGTAAAGATCATTTCCCAGTTAGTTGGTTGCTGCTTTGTCTTTTTGACAGTGTCTTTTGCCTTACAGAAACTTTGTAATTTTATGAGGTCCCATTTGTCAATTTTTGATCTTAGAGCATAAGCTATTTGAGTTCCAGTGGAAAAAAGATAGCCTTTTCAACAAATGGTGCTGGTTCAACTGGAGGTCAACATGCAGAAGAATGCAAATTGATCCATTCTTATCTCCTTGAACTAAGCTCAATTCCAAGTGGATCAAGGACCTCCACATAAAACCAGACACACTGAAACTAATAGAAAGGAAACTAGGGAAGAACCTTGAACATATGGGCACAGGGGAGAATTTCTTGAACAGAACTCCAATAGCTTATGCTCTAAGATCAAGAATTGACAAATGGGACCACCCTTAGTCTTAAAGGAACACAGATGTCAAAGAGAAAGCCACTCTGGCTGTATCTGCTGTAGTATAAGACCAAACAAGAGGAGTCTTCCCTTCCAGCCGCCGTTTGCAGCAGGGAACCACAGCCTTCTGTGCTTTGCCCACCAGGAGAGAGTGATCTCCCAGCAGCAATTTCACTTCTGAGTGAGGAGGTAAGATCTACACCTTTTCTCTAGAAGGGTACAGCTAGGAGCACACAGGGCATATGATCAGTGGAGCAGCTGGGACAGGAGTCTTCCCTTCCATCCTCCATCTGAAGCAGGGAACCAGGCAGTATCCAAATTAACAAAATCAGAAATGAAAAGGGAGACATAACAAAAACTGAGGCAATTCAAAAAATCATCAGATCCTACTACAAAAGCCTACAGTCAACAAAACTGGAAAATCTAGATTAAATGTATGATTTTCTAGACAGATACCACATACCAAAGTTAAATCAGGATCAGGTAAACCATCTAAACAGGCCCATAACCCCTAAGGAAATACAATCAGTCATTAAAAGTCTCCTAACCAGTGCTGCTTTTGGGACAGGAGTCCTCCCTTCCAGCCGCCATCTGCAACAGGGAACCAGGCAGCTCCAAAGTCTTCTGTCCTTAGCCCGCCAGGAGAGAGTGATCTCCCAGCAGAGATTTCACTTCTGAGCTCGGAGGTGAGATCTCCACCTTCTCTCTGCAGGGGTACAGCGAGGAGCACACAAGGCATATGATCATAGGAGAAGCTGGGACAGGAGTCTTCCCTTTCAGCCCCCATTTGCAGCAGGGAACCAGACAGCTCCACAGCCTTCTGTGCACAGACCCTGCCAGAAGAGAGTTGGTCTCCCAGGAGTACAGACACAGGTTTACAGGCCCATAGGAGGGGCAATCTCCAGCCAGAGACAACAAGACCAACTAACACCAGAGATAACCAGATGGTGAAAGGCAAGCACAAGAACCCTACCAACAGAAACCAAAGCTACTTGGCAACATCAGAGTCCAGTTCTCCCACCACAACAAGTCCCTGATGCCCCAGCACACCGGAAAAGCAAGAGTTGGATTTAAAGTTTCTTCTCATGACACTGTTAGAGGACATCAAGAAGGACATAAATAACTCCCTTAAAGAAATACAGGAGAACATGGGTGAACAGGTAGAGGCCCTTAAAGAGGAAACACAAAAAAATCCCTGAAAGAATTACAAGAGAACACAAACAAGTAAAGGAACTGAACAAAACCATCCAGGATCCAAAAATGGAAGTAGAAACAATAAAGAAATCACAAAGTGAGACATCTCTGGAGATGGAAAATCTTGGAAAGAATTCAGGAGTCATAGATGCAAGCATCAACAACAGAATACAAGAGATAGAAGAAAGAATCTCAGGGGCTGAAGATACCATAGAAAACATTGACTCAACAGTTAAAGAAAATGCAAAATGCAAAAAGCTCCTGAGCCAAAACATGCAGGAAGTCCAGGACACAATGAGAAGATCAAACCTAAGGATTATAGGTATAGAAGAGAGCGAAGATTTCCAACTTTAAGGGCCAGTAAATATCTTCAACAAAATTATAGAAGAAAACTTCCCTAACCTAAAGAAAGAGATGTCCATGAACATACAAGAAGCCTACAGAACTCCAAACAGACTGAACCAGACCAGAAAGTCCTCCCAGCACATAATAATCAAAACACCAAATGCACTAAACAAAGAAAGAATATTAAAAGCAGTAAGAGAAAAAGGTCAAGTAACCTATAAAGGCAGGTCTATCAGAATTACACCAGACTTCTCACCTGAGACAATGAAAGCCAGAAGATCCTGGGCAGATCTTATACAGACCCTAAGAGAACACAAATGCCAAACTATTATACCCAGCAAAACTCTCTATTACCATAGATGGAGAAACCAAGATATTCCATGATAAAACCAAATTTACACAATATCTTTCCACAAATTCAGCCCTAAAAAGGATAATAGATGGAAAACGCCGACATGAGGAGGGAAGCTACACCCTAGAAAAAGCAAGAAAGTAATCTTTTTCCAACAAACCCAAAAGAAAGTAACCACACAAACATAAAAAGAACATCAAAAATAACAGGAAGCAACAATCACTATTACTTAATATCTTATAATGTCAATAGACTCAATTCTCCAACAAAAAACATAGTCTAACAGAGATGTTTTTCATATGGATCTTCGATTTTATCAGAAAATGTTTGTGACTCCTCTTTCAATTCAGTAATGTTTTTTGTGTCTACCATTTTGACTGTATTATTTTCCATGATAATCTTTAATTTTAACATTTTTTCTGTGTATTTCTTCGATTTTGTCAGAGGTGTTTTTCATGTAGATCTTTGGTTTCATGGGGGAGGGGGTGTTTGTAGTTTCACTTTCAATCAATATAGGAATGTTTTTGTGCCTACCATTTTGTCAGTATAATTGTCCATGACAATCTTCAATTTTAACGTTCTTCTGTATTTTTCTTCAATTTTGTCAGAAGTATTTTCCATGTGGATCTTCAGTTTTATCTGACAATGTCTATAATTTTACTTTCAATCAACTTTCCATGTAATAGTTTTAACTAGTTTCTCTATATATTTCTTGAATTTTTTCAGGAATATTTTCCTTGTAGATCTTCAATTTTATCAGAAAGTGTTTGTAATTCCACTTTCAAAAAACATAGGATTATTTTTTATGCCTACCATTTTATCTGTAAAATTTTTCCATGAAATGCTCAATCTTAACGTGTTTTTTATATATTTCTTCAATTTTATCAGAGATATTTTCCATGCAAATCTTCAGTTTTATCAGAAAATGTTTATAATTTCACTTTCAATCAACTTAGAAATATTTTTATGCCTACCATTTTATCTGTACAATTTTCCATGATAATCTTCAATTTTAATGTTTTTCCATAAGTTATTTTCAATTTTATCAGAAATATTTTCCATGTAAATCTTCAATTTTATCAGAAAATGGTTATAATTCTACTTTCAATCAACTTAGGAATATTTTAATTCCTACCAATTTATCTGTATAAATTTCTTCAATTTTATCAGAGATATTTTCCATGTATATCTTCAGTTTTATCAGAAAATGTTTTTACCTCTGCTTTCAATCAATTTATGAATATTTTTATGCCTACTATCTTATCTGTATAATTTTTCATGAAATAGTCAGTTTTAACATGTTTTTCTATATATTTCTTGAGTTTTATCAGAAATATTTTCCTTGTAAATTTTCAATTTTACCAGAAAATGTTTATAATTCCACTTTCAATCAACTTAGGAATATTTTTATACCTACCATTTTATCTGTATAATTTCTCCATGAAATAGTCAATCTTAACGTGTTTTTCTATATATTTCAATTTTATCAGAGATATTTTCCATGTATATTTACACAATGGAATACTACTCAGCAATTAAAAACAATGAATTCATGAAATCCTTAGGCAAATGGGGAACAGGGTGAGGGAAGTGGGCTTATGGGACTTTTGGGGAGGTGGGAACTGGGAAAGGGGAAATCATTTGGAATGTAAATAAAGAATATAGAAAATAAAATAAAAATTAAAAAAAATTAAAAATAAAATGTCACTATCAAGAATGAAAAAAAAAAACAGACAAGAGAGGTTACCACATTGCCCACACACAGCCTGTGGTCAAACATGTGCCTTGTTCATGGAGTCAAAGGAAGTCAGAAATGTGCAAAATAAAAATCTTCTTGGCAACTAAGATTTATCCCTCACACCTTGCTATATTCATCTCATATATCCTGGAATTATCTCTATATGAATCTCACCAAGATAGTTCTTATCTCCATTAATTTTCCTTTTTGTGGATTCTCAATTCCTTTCTCTACTTTTAAAAAGCAATAAAAATGCCTTGTAAATGGAACAGAACTTTACAAGTTAAAGCATAATACTTTTATTGGAATGTAAGTTCCAATGTTCTATGAAGACCCATTAAAACAACAACATAATAAGGAAGCAACTTAGACTTCAGCTAGATACTCCAGGTCAACAGAATCCACTTCAAAGTGCAGTTCCCCAAACCTAGATACATGATCTCATTCTCATAGTCATTAACATCTCCTAAGCACATCTACAGTACAGCCCAAATGAGAAAAGGAGATGGGAAATGATGACTACAAGTCTTTAATTGACCCCAAGTCCCTGGAGTAGATCACATCACTTCTGCTTCTATGCCATTGGTCAGTGCTAAACACATGGTACCTTTGAGCACCACAGGAAGCCAAGATATATGGTCTTCTCCAGTATAAAAATTTCACTCATTACATAACATAAATCAAATGGAGGTTATACTAATAATTACAGTCCCAATCAGTCTCTCAGCTTCTGTGTTCATTTGAACATTTTTAGGAGAGTGCTTCAAAATTAATAAATAGTATAGCATAAAAAATAAAGAACGGGTGAGAGGAATGATATTTCATGCATGAGGGCATGAGTTTTTTCCCCAAGAACCCACATGAGAAGGCTGGACATGGTGACACACACTTGAAATCACAGCACTGGGAACATGAAGAGAAGAGGACCCCTGGGGCTTGCTGGCCGGCCAGTGAATGACTTTGTTTCAAAGGAGTTAAATTGTCTTCCTGAAGATGATGCCTGAGGTTGTACTTCTGCTTCCACATTTGAATGTACCTGCACACCATCACCACTACACAGAGAGAGAGAGAGAGAGAGAGAGAGAGAGAGAGAGAGAGAGTCTAAAAACTTTAAATAGTGCCACTCCAGTGTTCTTCATGACATGATCCTGGGAAAAGCCTTCTGATGCCAAAAGTCATTGTCTCTTCCTATGTCTATCAAAGATGTTACAATGTACAGACTGAAAGGAACACACTGTAAATGATGGAAATTCAATTCTAAACAAAAGCAGATGGGACCTAGTCCTTGTGGAGGTCCAGTTTGGGTAATGAAATTAAATATATCACACCATAAAAAGAGGTTTGGAAACAATTAAGATGCTGAGTGGGACTAACAGAGGTTCTGGTTTTCCTTCCACATTCTGTCTGGCAGCCCAGGCTGTGGGAACTCATCTCTCTAAGAGAGCATGTGGTAGATGCTTTCTTCCCTTTGTGCCTCTCTGCATCTCCAGAAGATGAAGCAACATGTTCTATTTGGGAGTCTTCTGATCCCATGAATGCTCTGACTTCTGAAGCAATGGCAACCTTTTTAGAGTCATGAATCTTACTACTAGATCATAACTGACCTTCACTCACTTCTCATTAGGCATGATCTGATTTGACTTCTCTTCTGTTTCTGAAGTTTGATTCTCTTACACGGTATATTTGTCGATAATTCTCATTTTCAACTTTAACTTGGGACTTAACCCTCTGCTTTTTCCCAACTATGTATGATGATTGTATAATAAATGGAGATACATTCAAAGAGATGGTGAGAACAGCAGGCCCTGTGTTCAAGCATGAGTACACATAACTACAGCCACCTGATATTTGACAAAGATGTCAAGAAACATTCAATAGAGAAAATACAGCATCCTTAACAAATGATGGTTAGAAAACTGGACATCTACATGTTGAAAGATGAAAATAGACCTGTATATATCACCTTGCAAAAAGTAATAGCTAACTCAAATCAATTTAAAAAAACTTGAAAGTACTAGAAGAAAACACAGGCAATAACAAACAGAATAAAGATGTAGGAGAAGACCCTCTGAATCTGACTCCATTTGCCCAGAAATTAATATCAGAAGTTGACTAAAGGGAATTCAGAGAACTAAAAAAAAAAAAAACAAAAAAAAACAAAAAACTTCTGCACAGCTAAGGAAGTAATAAATCAAATGGAATGGAAATTCCCAGAATGGGAGAAACCTCTGCCAGCTATATATCTGACTAAAGCTTAGTAGCCAGAATACAAAGAACTCAGGAAAGAGTCAAATTCAATCCATCAAACATCAAGAAACCAACCATTCTAAAAAATGGGTTACAGGTCTGAACAGAGAATTATTAAAAGAAGAAATTTAAATGGCTAAGAAATATCTCAAAATACATTTATCATTCTCAGTAGTTAGAGAAATACAAATCAAAATAAATTTGAGATTTCATCTTACAACTCACAATAAATGCTGGAGGGGATGTGGAGGGTAAAGGAACCCTCAGTCCCTCTATGTGCAATTGCAAACCAGTGCCACCACCCTGGAAATTAATGTGGACAATTCTCAAAATGCTAGTGATAGATAAGTTATATGACCTAGCTATACCACTCCTTGGGACATGCCCAAAGGACTTGACATTCTACTCCACAGATACTTGTCAGCCATATACACTGCTGCTCAATTCGCAGTAGCTAGAAAATAGAAACAACCTTCAACTGACTGAAAAATGCAGAATGAAAATATGGCATATGTACACTGTGGAGTACTATTTAGCTGTAAAAAATTGAAGTCATGAAATTTGCACATAAATAGATGGAACTAAAAAAGATCATATTGAGCGAAGTAACTCAAACCTGGAAAGACAAATGCACATGTTCCCTTTATTATATATATTACATATATTATATATATTTAATATTTATATTATTACATATATTACATATATTTATTATATATAGTTACATATATTCACATGAGAATATATAATCTAAGAAAGAAACCAAGAAAGAAAAATAAGGTCATGAAAGGGCAACCCTATGGAGGGGAATAGTGGGATAGAGTGATATAAAGGGAGAAATGGGAAACTATCGTGGAGAGCCTTAATTGGGAAGGAGGAGGGAGGCCAATTCAGCAGATGAGGGAGAAAGGATAAATAACACTAAAGATGTTTGAGAATCTATAATGAAACATATTAATTTATATTTACTTAAAAGTGTATATAATGAAGTTATGCCACTTGGGCTGACAATGGTCCTCACAAGCTCCATAGACCACCTAACAAAACACCAGGCATGAGAAACATCTTTTCAAGTTTTTACTCAGAGAACTCAAAATGGCTCCCGAAACAGTATAGACTGTTGCTGTTGCTCTTAGTTGCCTCCCAAAAGCTGAAGATAAGTCTCTAGTGCTAAAGATGCCATGTACTTCAGACACAGTACTCAGGGAAATCAAACTGTATCTAACTTTGTACTGGCTGGTTTTGTGTGTCAACTTGACACAGGCTGGAGTTATCACACAGAAAGGAGCTTCAGTTGGGGAAGTGCCTCCATGAGATCCAGCTGTGGGGCATTTTCTCAATTAGTGGTCAAGGGGGGAGGGCCCATTGTGGGTGGTGCCATCCCTGGACTGGTAGTCTTGGGTTCTATAAGAAAGCAAACTGAGCAACCCAAGGGTAGCAAGTCGGAAAGTAACATCCCTCCATGGCCTCTGCATCAGCTCCTGCTTCCTGATCTGCTTAAGTTCCAGTCCTGACTTCCTTTGGTGATTAACAGCAACATGGAAGTTTAAGGTGAATAAACCCTTTCCTCCCCAACTTGTTTCTTGGTCATGATGTTTGTGCAGGAATAAAAACCCTGTCTAATACAGAGCTGAACATCTCCTCCCTGAGCACTAACTTTCATAGAACCAGAAGGTGTGTGCAAGTCACCAAAGGGAGGAAAACAATTATACCCATCTGTGATGCCTATGAACCACAACACTGAGAGCATGGCAAGATACTCCTCGAGGTATGGTAGTGGTACTTATAGCTTGGGAGCAACCAACAGTTCTCTAATTGGATTCAAGACCAGCTCAAGAGGAAAACCATGCTTGATACTGGAAATCTATACAACTACCCAAACATAGTGAGGTCAGACATTTTGTAGGAGAATCTATTATTGCCACCTTTCTACATCAGCATAATTCTCAACTGCATTCTAAATACGCTTATAACCACACCCAAGTGTAGCTCTCATCTTTCAACAAAGCTTTTTTGCAGCAGTAGAGGCCATCACAGACAACCAAGACCAGTGACAATGTAGAGCACAACTAACCATGGGGTACCCAGCCCCAAAAGATAAATATATAACACAACCTCTGTGCCTCAGGCTCAGGGAACATTTGGAAAGAGGTAAAAAAAAAAAAAAAGATTGTAAGAATCATAGGCTCGTGAAGTCTGTTTCACGATCATGTCTCCCCAAAAAAAATGACAGGAAAGCTACACCCATGATACTGCAACAATATAAATACCTACAATAATGACCATGACATGCTAACATGGAGGGAGAAGACCTATAGGAACCAATCCCTAGAAAAAAACCTATAGGTAATTAAGAACTACAAATAGAAAATTAATTTTACCCAGGTATGAGCCCCTGTTGGCTATATAATGTCAAGCTTTCAGTCTTAAAATCATGTGCTTACAAGCAACACTAGTGAATGGAGTCAGTAGGTTGTAACTATACATTTATCCTTACAAATGTATAACAGTAATAACTAAAGAAAAAGAGGCCATGAGTTTGACATGGAGTAAAAGGGGCTGGGGGGGTGGAAATTGAAGAGAGGAAATAGAATAAAGGAAATGATGTAATTATATTTTGATTAAAATTTTAAAATAGAAAAAAATCAACAGGCCCTGAGGCTGCCATGCTGAATTCAAGTTCATAAAACCATGTGGGTTTTAATACCATTCTCTGTAAAGAAGTAAAACTGCATTTACATCATAAGCCCATAAAAGGACTAAAGGAGAAAATATCTGCCAAACCCAGTCACCTGCTGATTTTGACCCAGAAATGAGCAAGTTGTGAATAGAAATCATTTTAAGCACTTCTCTATATCCCAAACACTGTATTTTACCTATGTTCTCCTTGGGCTCCTCTCAAGAAAAAAAAAACATGAAAATTAATTCTACTAAAAATTTCCTCAGAGAGAAAATGGATGTTTACATTATAGACCTCACTAAGTAGTCTTCTGTAAATGTCTCTTCTTCAAATACCTCTTTTCAAAGGTATCCAGACCTCTCCTCACTGACCCTTCCTTCCCCATATTTCTGGGTAAATTAGCTCAAATACAAGCCCAACCCCATACACAGTGAGCATTAAAATGTTTCTAAAGTGCTCGAAGCCTCACTGAGTACACACTTTAAAAGCATGTGATGGTAAAACTCAATTACTTAGACCAACCCATGTAAGTAATTGCTCCAAAGTCAGAAGGAAATGTTTGCAAAAAGAATTATATTAAATGCAATTTCCTTCATCATCTCAACACAGCTATGGGCTGTTGATTTCTCATTTTTTCAATTAATCAAAATATCCTATTACCATCAGGTTCCGCATTCATGCATTCATTCATTTACTGAACAGTGAGATCATAGTGTGCAGTAATGACAGCTAGACACCAGGCAATGTGTCTAAGGTAAAATGTAAAAATGGATTCTGTCTTCAGCAGCTGTCACAGTGAGCCATTTGTAACCCATCAGGCTCAGCCATCCTAATACCAGTCCTGGCAAAGGTCATAAGCCTCTCAAGCTCATAAAACTTGATCTCTGAATTATGGGCCAAAGGGGGAAAAGAACTCCACAGGAAGGCCAACAGATGCAACTATCCTGGACTCTTGGGACTCTCAGAGACTGAACTCCAACCAAAGAGCATACATGGGCTGGACCTAGGCCTCACCACATATACATAGCAGATGTGCAGCTTGGTCTTCGTGTGGGTCTCAAACAACTGAAGCAGGAGCTATCCCAAAAGCTGTTGCCCATATGTGAGATATGCTCTTGTAGCTGGACCGCCTTGTCTGTGCCTCAGTGAGTGAGAATCTGCCTAGCCCCGCAAAGACTTGATGTGCCAGGGTAGGGGTATACCCAGGGTTGTCCCCACCTGCTCAGAGGAGAAGGAGAGGGAGAATGGGGGCAAAAATTGGGAGGAGATTTTACCAGGAGGCAGGAAGTAAGCAGGATGTAAAGTGAATAAGTTAAAAAATACGTTAATTAATTAATTAATAAAAACAAACACAAACAATACAAAACAAGAAAAAACAAAAAGACTGCGGCCCTGCTTCAGGAGCAGAGCTCATCCAGTAGGTGCAAGTCCCTAGGCTTTATCCTCAGCACCAAAGCATTTTGAAACTTTTACCTAAAGCATAACACTAAGTTATCCTTAGGGGTTTTTTTTTTCCTTTCTTCTCATGAGACTTTCCCCATACATTAGTCAATCTCTTATAGTATATTTCCGACTACCTCTGCTACCACAATTTGGGAAATCATTCATGGTATCCTTAAAATGTGGTTTCAAGTTTAATGAAGCTCTGAGATTTTTTTTTTAAAAAAAAAAAAAAGCACATGACCTTCCTTCCCCTCTTTGTATGTGTACCCTTAGTCAGAAAGGTACCAGCATCAACTCTCATCTTCCTGAATTTTTGCTGTTGAGAGAAAATGTCTATCCTTGGGCAGAGTAATGCTTGATTCTTTAGCCCAAGCCTGTATCACATCAATGTGAATCTATGCTGCAATAGAGACCAGACCACAAGCTTATAGTCAACAAGACCTCAGTTCATGGACTCTTTGGATCTCGGTAATCTGTTCTCTACATTTATCTGTTTTCCTCCCCTGCAACATAGGTTCTGTAATTTCCACATGGCAGGGTGGTCGTAAGAATACCTTCATACATTGCAAGCTGGTACAACCACTCTGGAAAGCAGTCTGGCGGTTCCTCAGAAAACTGGGCATGACACTCCCGGAGGATCCGGCTATACCACTCCTGGGCATATACCCAGAGGCTTTACCTGCATGCAATAAGGACACATGCTCCACTATGTTCATAGCAGCCTTATTTATAATAGCCAGAAGCTGGAAAGAACCCAGATGTCCCTCAACGGAGGAATGGATTCAGAAGATGTGGTATATCTACACAATGGAATACTACTCTGCAATTAAAAACAATGAATTCACGAAATTCCTAGGCAAATGGTCAGAACTTGAAAATATCATCCTTAGTGAGGTAACCCAATCACAAAAGAACACACATGGTATGCAGTCACTGATAAGGGGATATTGACCCAGAATCTAGGAATACCCTAGACACAATTCTCATATCAATAGATTTCTAAGAAGATGGAAGGAGAGACCCCTGGTCCTGGAAAGACTGGATGTAGGGGAATGCCAGGACAGAGAAACGAGAGGGGGTTGAATGGAGAAAAGAGGGAGGGAAGGGGGCTTATGGGACTTTCAGAGAGGGAGGAAACGGGAAAGGGGAAATGATTTGGAATGTAAATTAAAAAAAACTTAGAAAATAAAAAAAAAATAAAGTAAAAAAAAAAAAGAATACCTTCATACATTGTCTTCCGAGTACTGCCAAGAGCATCAGTAGAGGATTTCAGTTATCTCATCTCCGAGGAAGAAGCACATCAACGTGGGTTACTAAAACCAAGCTTCCTCACCTTGTGACTTGGAGATCCTCATTCTCAAGCCTGCACTGCATCGATCACTGCACTAGTTCATCTGACAGCTGATATGGGTGAATGGTGGACCTTGGACCACACGTGTTCAAGAATGGCTCCGTGTAAATTCTCAGTTTGGCCTGAGTCAACTTCTTCCAGTGCCACCACATTATAAGTTCCCAGCTAGAGTATGCCAGCATTTTCCAACCATTCTACACCTCAGTTGCATTTTTTAATCTCAGTGTCAATATTTTCAGACATCACAGAACCAGGCATGCTCAGTATTAGCATCAAGCATTACTTGATCAATTTATGACCATCTAGTGCCATTGCGGCCACCAAGGAAAATATTACTTGTCATGTGTACCTTATCCTGAGCCCTTTCCTTGCTATTAAATATCCTCCAAAGGAGCTATGGTACTGGATACCTAGCAAGTTTCCTAGGGCTAATGATGTCATGGACCTTAGAAAACAATCTATTGCCTCCTCCTCAAGGCTCGGGGAATCCTGTGGAATAAGAGGCAGAAAGAATATAGGAGCTAAAGGAGATTGAGGACACCAAGAAAATGAGGCCCTCTAGATCAACATGAGCAAAGCCCACATGAACTCACAGAGACAGAAGCAGTATGCACAGGGCCTGCACAGATCTGCACCAAGTCCTATACACTTATACTATGGCTTCCAATTTAATGTTTTTATGCTATTCCTGGGCATGGAAACAAGTGGGTCTCTGATGCTTGCACCCTCTCTTGGCCTTTTTTCCTTCGTTGGTCTGTTTTGTCAGACTTTGATGTAATGATTTTTGTTTTACGTTATTATATTTAATTTTGTTTGATTGAATGAATGAATGAATGAATATAAACTTTGCCACTAGGATAGAGGAAAACAATGGAACTGTCATCTATATGTTCTGAGAGCGAGAGAATCAATTTTTTTTCCAATGGGATGACACTGAGTATCTCAACCACCTCAGAGCAGATCTCATGTTCAGGAGTAGTTGACCAACACATAACAGACCCCACAGTTTTGTGTGTATACTGTTATTTGATCACTATGTGGTAGGTATGGGCTCTTTTAGTTGACTGGTTTTGCTTTGCTTTTTTCTTTTTGGGCAATATTGTATTGTGTTTTCTAGGTTTGGAGTGTTTGTTACTGTATTGGGAGTTTGGTTTGGTTTTATTTGAGAAAGAACTTAAAGTTGGGTAGGTAGGGAAGAGGAAAGGCTCTGGACAAACTTGGGTGAAGGGAAGAATAAGATCAAAATATATCTTCCCTGTTGGGTCCTGGGAACCTCTTGGGTCCCTGGCATTGGGGACTTTCTAGTGGCTTACACCCTCTTCCCCCTCTCCCACTGCTACAACCCAACAAAGGGGAGAGAAAACCTGTAGAGACCATATCCAGTGGATAGGCACAGTCCCCAGTTGAGAGATGGGGCCACACACCCACCTCAAAAATATTAATCCAGAATTCCTCCTGAAAATGCAGGGACAAAGAGTGGAGCAGAGACTGAAGGAAAGGCCATCCAGAGATTGTCCCCACATAGGGATCCATCCCATCTGCAGACAACAAACCCAGACACTATTGCTGATGCCAAGAAGCACTTACTGACAGGAGCCTGTTATAGCTGTCCCCTGAGAGGCTCTTCCAGAGCCAGACCATCGGACTGACCATGGAGACCCCAATGGAGGAGTTAGTGCAATGACTGTAGGAGCTGAAGGGGATTGTAACCCCATAGGAAGAACAACAATATCAACCGACCAGAACCCCCAAAGCTCCCAGGGACTAAACCACTAATCAAAGAGTACACATGGGGTGGGGACCCATGGCTCCACTTGCATATGTAGTAGAGAATGGCCTAAGGGGTCATCACTGGAAGGGGAGCCTTTTAGTCCTGTGGAGACTTGATGACCCAGGGTAGGGGAATGCTAGGGCACTGAGGCAGGAGTGGGTGGGAGGGTGGGGGAGCATCCTCATAGATGCAGGGGAGAGGGAGGAGATGGGGGCTTGTGGAGAGAAAACTAGGAAGGGGGATAAAATTTGAAATATAATAAAATAAAATAACTAATAAAACTGAAAAAAGATCAAAATATATTTAAATTTCAAAATTGTTTTAAATAAAAAATATTTTTAAAGTGCATGTTTCCTAAATTCAGATTTCAATATATTTCTGTGCCTAAACTGACCCTAGCTTGGAAAGCTACTGTGAGAGAGAGAGAGAGCCTTGTTGTTCTTGCAACACTTGAATTCTGTTTCTGCCCCAAGGTGTCTAGAGTGTGCCTGAGAACAGATTTACCTTTCTTATGATGTTTATGGCTCTTGTTCATTAAAGAGCCAGTTCTGAGGTCCAAGAAGTATCTGCAAACCGCTACCCATAATGCATAGCTAACCCACAAGAAGCTGACTCTACACACGTGTGCACATTGCGACTGTTTCTGTTTTATTATGTAGAGTTTTGTTGATGCATGAAAAATTAAGAATAAAAATTCTTTTCAAAATAGAAGTGGAACGTAGCAATTTTGTTAAGAGGAATCATCTAGCTGCCTGTGGTATATACAAGAGTGACAGTCTATGCTCAGAATTGATTTTTTTGGGGGTGGAGGGAGGAAGGGAAAGAACAAAATGTAATTGGGAGAAGGGACACTGCTCATAGAACAGTCACATTCAGAGCCTATTCCAGTTGTGGGTCAGAGTAATGAATCCAGCTGCGGGGCTAGGCACATGGTGGTGATTTTTCTTGCTGACAAAGCTGCCTCTCATCTGGGGGTTCATGATACATCCCTGGATTTTGAAAGTGAAACTGAATTGGGCTATAGATAAGAATCAAATAGAGGGGAAGTGATTTGGAATGTAAATTAAAAAAATAAAATAAAATAAAATAAAAAGAATCAAATAGAAAGACATGCTAGAAACCTACTTTGAGATGCTTCTGTTGTGGCAGCATCCCACCTTTTAACTGCAAAAGGAAACTTTTCTCTCAGGGTCCCTCCTTCTGGGGGGCAGTATCATTCTCTCAATCCTGAGTTCTACTACATTCCTATGGCTGAGTTTTGAAGCACAGAGTTACAAGTACCTATTGTTTGCTTCATTTTATGTTTATTATTTCATCGGTCATTTCCACCATTTCTAAGATCTTTACCAATCCTACATCCAATAGAGGGCTAATATCTAATATATACAAAGAACTCAAGGAGTGAGACTCCAGAGAACCAAATAACTCTATTAAAAAAAAATGGGGTACAGAGCTAAACAGAGAATTCTCACCTGAGGAAACTTGAATGGCTGTGAAGCACTTAAAGAAATGTTCAGTATCCTTAGTTATCAGGGAAATGCAAATCAAAACAACACTAAGATTCCACCTCACACCAGTCAAAATGGCTAAGAAGAAAAACTCAGGGGACATCAGATGCTTATGAGGATGTGGAGAAAGAGGAACACTCCTCCATTGCTGATGGGATTGCAAGCTGGTACAACCACTCTGGAAATCCGTTTGGCAGTTCCTCAGAAAATTCGACAAAGTACTACCTAAGGACCCAGCTATACCACTCCTGGGCATATACCCAGAAGATGCTCTAACATGTAATAAGGACACATGCTCCACTATGTTCACAGCAGCCTTATTTATAATAGCCAGAAGCTGGAA
Organism: Tokudaia tokunoshimensis; assembly: GCA_036184795.1. Lineage (NCBI taxonomy): Eukaryota > Metazoa > Chordata > Mammalia > Rodentia > Muridae > Tokudaia > Tokudaia tokunoshimensis. The sequence continues at coordinate 22,910,932 of BTHU01000001.1, read as the reverse complement.
AGAACCCAGATGTCCTTCAACAGAGGAATGGATACAGAAAATGTGGTATATTTACACAATGGGAGTACTACTCAGCTATTCAAAGTGATAAATTCATGAAATCCCTAGGCAAATGGATGGAACTAGAAAGTGTCATCCTGAGTGAGATAACCCAACTACAAAAGAACACACATGATATGCACTCACTGATAAGTGGATATTAGCCCAAAAGCTCAGAATAACAAGATACAACTCACAGACCACATGAAGCTCAAGAAAAAGGAAGACCAAAGTGTGGGTGCTTTGGTTTTTCTGAGAAAGGGAACAAAATACTCACAGGAGCAATTATGGAGACAAAGTATGGAGCAGAGGCTGAAGGAAAGGCCACCCAGAGATGGTCCTACCTGAAGATTCATCATATAAACAGTCACCAAACCCCGACACTATTATGGATGACACGAAGTTCTTGCCTAAAGGAGCCTGTTATGGTTGTCTCTGGAGGGGTCCTGCCAGAGCCTTACAGACAGAGGCAGATGCTAGCAGCCAACCATTGGACTGAGCGCGGTGTCCCCAATGGAGGAGTTGGAGGGAGGACTGGAGGAGCTGAAGGGGTTTGCAGCCCCATGGGAGAATGACGATTTTGGCCAACCAGACCCCCCCCAGGACTCCCAGGGACTAAACCATCAACCAAGGGGTACACATGGTTCCAGCCACAAGTGTGGAAGAGGAATGCCTTGTTGGGCATCAGTTGGAGGTGAGGTCCTTGGTCCTATGAAGGCTCGATAAATGCCTCAGTTTGGGAAAATCAGAGGGCAGGGTGGTAGGTGGGAGTGGGTTGGACAGAGGGGCATCTTCTTGGAGGCAGGGTATGAGAGGATGGGTTGGGGGTTTTCTGGGAAGGGGAAACTAGGAAATGGTATAACATTTAAATGTAAATAAAGAATATATTCAATAAAAAAATTAAAAAACAAAAAAATAAAAAAGCAATGGAAAGAAAAAGTACAAGCATGACATCTGGAGAGCAGGACTCGAGGAGTTCACTCTGTGTGCACTTGTCTGTCACTTACAATAAAAGGACACCTACAAGTCAGTTATCAGTTGAAGAAAATAGGAAAGAAAAAAAGCCGGGCCATGAGGATGCTCTAGAGACACCATAATTTACTTTAGTTATAAATCTCACGTGCAGCTCATTTTAGCTAACATCATTACTGCCTAGACCCAAAGTTGGCAATTAAAGCTTCAGAATGGCACTTACTTACAGAGGTGGGGAGATACCAGATAAGGTGGGGTGGGAGAGGCTCATATATGAGTGGAAACTGGGAAGTCATCCAGAAATATCTCTGTGAAGAATTGTGTCTCACATCGACTTGGTATTTTATTAATCCACAGCCCAAGAAATCACATGGGCTGCCCAGCATCTCAGTAAGTCTCATTTGGTCACTAGCTCTTACTAATGCTCCTACCGGCATTTCTTGGGGGATGTAAAAGGTTGTTCTAGCATCCACAAACCCAGAAGACTTCAAATTCAGAACAAGTCAGCTCTTCAACTCCTGACAGAGCATTGGAAGAAAGGTAAGGATTTGTGTCCAGATATACTTGTTTCCAGAGTTTGTTAAAAAAAAAAAAAGAAAAAGAAAAAGTATTTGTCTATGTTCATATCCTTCTGTTTCAATACTGAGAAGCTCCATGTGGGGACCCTTGGACTTCCTTCGAGGAAAGAATGGAGACGTGAGGCTTCCTTTAAAAAGAGTGTGGCAACCTTAAATATGGGAGGAGCATCAGTAAGGTTACGGAGACCACTGACCCTTCTTTATCCCAGTTTTTCCAGTGTGTTTCCATAGGGAGAATGATGCACCTTACATTCACTTACGAGGCAAGGTGAAAGAAACCTAATGTGATTGCACGCTCCCTTGATCTCAGTATTTGGAGAATGAGGAAGAAAGATTACATTCACTTGAAGTCAGCCTGGGCTACACAGAAGGTTGCAGCCCAGCCTGAGCTACATGGAAAGACTCTGTCTCAAAAAGAAAGAAAGAAAAGGAATGAATGGGTCAGGATCACATTCAGACCTTGTTTCCCAGACTGACTGCTACTAACCAGGTCTCCCTGTTTTATCAGTGCTGTTCTCCTTTGCATATCTGAGACCTGAGAAGGTGTCAAAAGAAAATTGTTAGCACAAACTGAAATATTTGCCTTGCGTTGGTTGTTTACAGTCATAGACAGGATTGAGGGATACTGATAATGCATGATTTTTCACCACAAGGCATGCAAAACCCTATACATAGCAAGAGAAGAAGTGTTTCCCAGAGAAGAATAAATCCTAGCTATAGTTATAGTCGCAGAAAAGGACAGTCATGCAAGTGGAGAGTCACTGCCTTTGCCAACTCACAACCTCAAGAGCTAGGAACCAAAAATTCACTGCTCACCACCGCCCCCTCCAGTCTCCTGATGATGTCTCCCAGTGACTAAAACCACATGCTCAAACTGAAAGACACTGTCTCCAGACAACAAAGATCCTAGTTTCCTTCCCATACCCTCCAGCCAACTAAGGTTTTGAGATCTTGTCTTAAAAAAAAAAATAACTGTATATTCTGCCTGGGAGAATGGACTGACCCTCTGTCCATTGGGAGCCTCCTCTCTAGGTGTGTCCTCTGAAGGGAGTCATGTCTAGTTTGTGAGGCAAAAGAGAGATGCTAGTGGGACATCTGTCTTTAATTGGCTTATATCCTTCTCTCTTCTTCTTCACTGGCTTCCCTTTCTCATTTCTAAAATTTAAAAAGAAAAATGTCAATTCTTACCTCCTCTACTACTGGAAGAACTAAAAGAGAAAAAAAAGCAGTTGATTTTAGCTCAGTTGCTATTTCTACAGCTAGGGTGTGGGTGGGTGGGTGGGTGGGTGTTGTCTTTTATGTTTTAAGTCCTACATTTCTATTTCCCTTCAAAAGCTCCTCTCAAGCAAAGGCTTTTTCCTGCAAAGTAAATACCACTAAAGATCTCCTGGGAGAGAGAATGGAATCCATTCATGTGGCTTACTTCACATGCCAATTAAGTCTTCCTTTTGTTGTTCTATTTTAATTTCTCAACCTCTTTTCCTAGCACTGAGACCTCACTCTCCTTCTTTTGTTCTTTATGTTGCTGGGTAATTCAGTTCAGACTCATATATAACCCTCTGCCACTCTCCCCCAACCCAGTCTACCCATACACACACGATCTGTATACAAAAATAAATCTATGTTCTCAGTCAAGCCATGAGTTCTTCTGTTATGGGAGAAATAAGAGTTCCCTCAGTAATAAAAGAATATTTAAAAAAAACAAATTCAGAAGGAAGCTCAGTTACAGTTTTACTAAAATTTCAGAATAAAGCAATACAGTAAGCAAGCTGTAAATCTGGGTAACTGCCAGGAGGAGGGAGATGGAGAAAGGAAAGAGAAAAAGCCATGCCTTTTAACATCCCAAGAAAACTGGCATATCTAGCAATGGAAGTTGGGATGGTGGAAAGGAATGTGGGTTTCAGAAATGATCGAGAAAGTCCAGAGTGTCAGGAAAAGCTTGCTTGGGCTTTTGGCTCATGTTCAAAAGAAAAGGAGCTCTAAAAAAGAAAAGGGAACATTACACTTTTCTGAGTTAGAGTGCATTCAGAGAAGCAGGCAGGCTTAACTGGACCATCTGAGGGAAGTTCAGAGATGGCTGCATACTGGGTGGTACTCTTGTGAAGGATGAGTGAATTGTCATTCCTTCTGCCACATTAGCAATCTCCTGGCCAGGTGACTGACAAGTGCAGCTTGGCCAACTTAAGGGAGGAGGTAAATGTATGTGATGTTGTAATCTGTTGACAGACTAGAGTCATATCTCTACCCAGAGTTAGGGGAAGAACTCAGAATCTGTTTTTTTGAGCATGAGGAAGTATCTTTCCCTTAATGTACCTCAACAAAACCCTGACATCTTCATCTTTTCTGTGTTACTTTAAGTCCTAGGGAGGTAAATGTGATGTTTCCCTTTCTGGGGTTACCAGGGGTGCAGGAAATGGATCCAATACTGACCATGAGAGAAGGGTTTATCCCTGTAATATTCAGGAAATTCTTCTAAACACGCTGAGCTGCCCAAGAGAGCCATGAGGAATATAATATTCTTCATCTTGCTTTACTTGAATGTCCTTGTACCTACAATTGTGATTCATGTTTGCTTTTGCATTTATCCCAAATAGTCCTCTCACATCATGCTCCTCTTCCACTCAACCATTTGATTACCAAAGATCAAGAATACAGTGTGCCACTCAGAGTTACTCTTGAAAACAAACATGTCTGTTCTCCAAGGGTTAAATAATCAGCCATCTTCACTATCTGTCCTAGCAAGATGTCAGACCTTCTTATATTCTAAAAACATCTCCCACATCAATAGTCATGAATGCAGCCTGAGGCTTTCTTTTCCATTTTTAATTTCAGTACCTGAGAGAAAATTTCTAGTCCAGGACAAGACAATGGCTGTGTCCACAGTCCTGCTTTCTCAAATCCTATCCCAAGACTTTTCTTAATAAAGTCTGGAGATCTGACGTGGTGGCTGGTAGGGACTGCTGAGGTCTGTACCAGTGTCTAGCCTAGAGAATATTCCTCTGTCTGTAAAGGAGAGAAAATATGGTATTTAGTGCCCACAGGAACTAGGCCAATTCCAAGTGCAGACATCTCGTCTTTTAAAAATACTTAATTTTGTGCCTGTTTCCTCCCCAGTGACACAGAGACAGTAATTACAAACCACACAGTAGTCCTGGGGATGAGAGATCATGCTTGTGGGTGCTTATGTTGGGTTGGTTTCCCAAGGGTATACTGGAGGTTCCAGTAAACTCAGTTGGGGAAACCCAAATTAAAGCAATGACTGAGACAAAGAACCATATTTATCTAGTTTGCTGTCTAGTTCTATGCTAACCGAACACAACATAGAGTCATTTGGAACCTCAGTTGAGAAAAATAGCCTCATGAGAATGGCCTATGGGCAAGTCTGTGGAACATTTTCTTAATTAATGATTGACAGGAGAGGGCCCAGGCCATTGTGAGTGGTGCCAGCCCTGGACTGGTAGTCCTGAGTGTTTATGGAAATATCTGAGTCCTGCTAATGTCATGATTTTTTTCATCTACCAAGGTTAGTTTGAAATATTAGTTCATGAAAATTACAGCTGTAATATCATATAAAGACATTGTGTGTGTGTGTGTGTGTGTGTGTGTGTGTGTGTGTGTGTGTGTGTGTGTGTGTCAAGAGGTGGGTAGGTAGATAGGGAGGTAATGAGAGGAGAGAGGGCAGAAACAAATATGCGGGAACAAGAAGAGAGAAAGAAAGAAACATTTATTTATGAATTGTCTGTGGCTACCTTCACACAACAGCAAAGTTAAATATTTGTGACAGAAACTATCTAGCTAGAAGTGCTAAAATACTGAGTATCTTGAACTTCATCAAAGTATATATATTAGTGCCTGGTCTAGTTACACCCACCCCTACTACTATGATGATCAGAGCTTGGTGGGAAGTCTACATCCAACAGTGTGTGTCCTATAACTTGGATTTTCACTTTTGAAATGATTTGAACTGTCTAGGTTTTTTGCATTTGCTCACAAATTATACAATAAGCATCAGAAATACCTGATGGTATTTCGATGTACATGCCTTGAATCTATTGACTATATTGCTGTAAGAAGAAAGCTGAAGGCAAAATTAAAATCCAAGGAAACTGGAGATGCCAAAAACATGAAGCATCTGCTGAAAACTGCTGTAGGTAGAGAATGAAGACAGCACATCAGGAAGCCCTTTGAGGTCACATGGCAGTGTCATGTGACCCTGATGGTGGACATGAAGATGCAAGATTTAATGTGTGCACCAATGGGTTTCCTTCCTGCTTTGGGCCCATACTTTCTTGGCATTCTCCTGGTTCTCTGTTTTAGAATGAGAACATTTACTCTATGAGATTGTACGTTGCAAGTGCCTACATTTGACTTTTTATACTATTTTATAGGGAATGACAGCAAAGAAATTAGTCTGAGTCTCAAAAGACACTTGTAAATGTTGGCTGCTGAGCAAGCTAGAGCTGCTGAGATTGAAGGAGTGGATTACTGTATTTTCAGTTGTACACAGGACGTCTCTATCATGATAAGTAAAATCATGACCATGATACTGTCTTTATTTGAAATTTTCAGAATGATTTCAGGAGTTGTGCTTGGGTGCCAAGTTGATTTGGATTGGGTTTCTAATGGTTAAACACGACTGACAACTTGACTGGACTAAGAAATTTCTACAAAATCAGGGCACTGCAGGCAAGCATCAACACAGTGAGTCCAAGGAGGAATATGGATAGCATCATCAAAGAAGCCAAGTGCTTCTCTGAAATGTAACAAAAGAGAGAGAAGGGAGAATCTAGCACAGGCACCCCATCTCTGCTTCCTGCCTCCACTACAGGAGCCTCTTGCTACACAATGTGCTCTTACCGGGCTGTTGGGTTTTTTTGTTGTTGTTGTTGTTGTTTTGTTTTTCTATATTTTTTATTTACATTCCAAATGATTTCCCATTTCCCATTTCCTCCCTCCCCGAAAGTCCCATAAGCCCTCTTCCCTCCTATTGTTCCCCATTCAACCCCCTCTCGCTTCTCTGTCCTGGCGTTCCCCTACAACCAGTCTTTCCAGCAACAGGGGTCTCTCCTTCCATCTTCTTGGAAATCTATTGATATGTGAATTGTGTCTTGGGTATTCTGAGATTCTGGGTTAGTATCCCCTTATCAGTGACTGCATACCATGTGTGATCTTTTGTGATTGGGTTACCTCACTAAGGATGATATTTTCCAGTTCTGATCATTTGCCTAGGAATTTCGTGAATTCATTGTTTTTAATTACAGAGTAGTATTCCATTGTGTAAATATACCACATCTTCTGAATCCATTCCTCCGTTGAGGGACATCTGGGTTCTTTCCAGCTTCTGGCTATTATAAATAAGGCTGCTATGAACATAGTGGAGCATGTGTCCTTATTGCATGCAGGGGAAGCCTCTGGGTATATGCCCAGGAGTGGTATAACAGGATCCTCCGGGAGTGTCATGCCCAGTTTTCTGAGGAACTGCCAGTCTGCTTTCCAGAGTTTGAGCACAGGGGAAAATTTTCTGAACAGAACACCAACAGCTTATTCTCTAAGATCAAGAATTGACAAATGGGACCTCATAAAATTACAAAGTTTCTGCAAGGCAAAGGACACTGTCAAAAGGACAAAGTGGCAACCAACAAACTGGGAAAAGATCTTTACCAACCCTACATCCGACAGAGGGCTAATATCCAATATATACAAAGAACTCAAGAAGTTAGACTCCAGAGAGTCAAATAACCCTATTAAAAAATGGGGTACAGAGCTAAACAAAGAGTTCTCACCTGAAGAATATCTAATGGCTGAGAAGCACCTAAAAAAATGTTCAATATCCTTAGTCATTAGGGAAATGCAAATCAAAACAACCCTGAGATTCCACCTCACACCAGTCAGAATGACTAAGATCAAAAACACAGGAGACAGCAGTTGTTGGCGAGGATGTGGAGAAAGATGCTGGTGGGATTGCCGGGCTGTTTAACCTCACCATGTGCCAGAAGCCCGAAGCAGTGGGTTTTAATTAGTCCCCCACCCCCATGCGAGCTGTCATCTTGTCATCTCCTCTTTCTCTATTTGTTCTCTCTCTCTCACTCTCTCTCTCTCTCTCTCTCTCTCTCTCTCTCTCTCTCTCTCTCTCTCTCTCTCTCTCTCTCTCTCCGTGTGTGTGTACACGCGCGCGCATGTGCGCACACACACACACACTTTTATACCTCTATCATCAAAATATACTCTCTTAATACACAAGCTTTCATTAGCAATCTTTAGAGAAACAGGAATAAAATGATATCATGCACTTCACAACATATTCTTAATACTTCTCCATTGTTATTTCCATATCCTCTTATTATATTACATAGACCTCTCTCTAACTTACTACTTTATCTTCTGTACTGATGAAAAACTTCAGTTCCGGCCCAAGCCCAGAACTGATACTGTGTAACAAAATATTTCTAGATGCTAGCCAAAGTTATCCTGAATTCTCATAACAAAGGCATTCAATTATTTGGTTGTAGATAACATTCCAAACATACAAACCTATCTATAAAATAATTTCAGTGAATAAAATTTTACCTTATAACCTTATAATATATGTGTGTATGTTAATTCTTTTCATTTATTTTAACTTATTCTTTTTACTTAATCCAAATTATCTACTGCTAGAAGCAACCTCATTTTTTCTTTTACTTGTTGAGAAAATATTAATGCAACAATGTAGACCAGCAAGATGGCTTACTGGGAAAAGGTACTCCTTGTCAAGCCTGATGACCTAAGTTCAATCCCCAGGACAAAGATGATGAGAGAACCAAACCTTTCAAATCAGATCTCTACAAGGATACACACACACACAATTTTTAAATGGGATTTTTTAATTTGCATACTTAAAAAAAGAACACACTATGACATATAGAAAGCTAAACACTGGAAAATATAGGAAGCATCTTTGTCTTTCATAGCAGCCTTATTTATAATAGCCAGAAGCTGGAAAGAACCCAGATGTCCCTCAACGGAGGAATGGATTCAGAAGATGTGGTATATCTACACAATGGAATACTACTCTGCAATTAAAAACAATGAATTCACGAAATTCCTAGGCAAATGGTCAGATCTTGAAAATATCATCCTTAGTGAGGTAACCCAATCACAAAAGAACACACATGGTATGCAGTCACTGATAAGGGGATATTGACCCAGAATCTCGGAATACCCTAGACACAATCCGCATATCAATAGATTTCTAAGAAGATGGAAGGAGAGACCCCTGGTCCTGGAAAGACTGGATGTAGGGGAACGCCAGGACAGAGTAACGAGAGGGGGTTGAATGGAGAAAAGAGGGAGGGAAGGGGGCTTATGGGACTTTCGGGGAGGTAGGAAACGGGAAAGGGGAAATGATTTGGAATGTAAATTTAAAAAAAATAAAATAAAATAAATAATTAAAAAAAAAAAAAAGGACTATCCCCCACCAGGTCCCATCTAGATCATCAGACACAGTCATCCTAACAAATGTCCTAGAAAAAGTTCACTTTAGCACTGTGGCCCTAAAACATGCTATTCATTCTCCATGGATGAGGGAGCCATCTTGGTTGCGGGGGGTGTCATGATCACCTCTGTATTTTTCTCAGTCCTTTTACATGTGAAAAAAATCTGGTCCAGAAAAGAGTAGTGCTCACTCCATGTAGTCCCCTGGCTGGAGAAGTTTGTCTCGTGAAATACATGGATAAGACATAGAATAACGTGAATCATATCCATGTGATTTAAAGGTCCTGAGTTATTTATACACCGGAAGAATGACCCAAACTATAAAGTATAAACAAGCTCTGAATTTGAATCCACAGTACAGAATTCTTAATTCATGCAGTCATGTTACTTGCCTTTTATTTATAAATGAATTTATTTAGCCATGTTGACAACAATATCTATATTACATTATGATCGCAAGAAGAAGGGGCAATGTTAAGGTCCTCAAATATGGTTTGTGTTCTCAGGGACACTACTGGAAGATTTGTGAGCATGGATCCAACCATCTCATCCCACAACACGGAATCTATACCACTGAATGGAACTGGCCATCCCAAGTGCAGTCCAATCGTGACCCCATCCTTCCTGGTCCTCATCATTGCCCTGGTTGGATTGGCAGGAAACACCATTGTACTCTGGCTCCTGGGATTCCGCATGCGCAGGAAAGCCATCTCAGTCTACGTCCTCAACCTGGCTCTGGCAGACTCCTTCTTCCTCTGCTGCCACTTTCTTGACTCTCTGCTACGGATCATGGAATTCTATGGTATCTATGACCATAAATTAAGCAAAGAAATCTTAGGCAATGCAGCTATCGTTCCCTATATCTCAGGCCTGAGCATCCTCAGTGCTATTAGCACGGAGCGTTGCCTGTCTATATTGTGGCCAATCTGGTACCACTGCCACCGCCCAAGAAACATGTCAGCCATCATATGTGCCCTAATCTGGGTTCTGTCCTTTCTCATGAGCATCCTTGATTGGTTCTTCTCAGGATTCCTGGGTGAGACTCATCATCATTTGTGGAAAAATGTTGACTTCGTTGTAACTGCATTTCTGATTTTTTTATTTATGCTTCTCTCTGGGTCCAGTCTGGCCCTACTGGTGAGGATCTTCTGTAGTTCCAGGCGGAAACCACTGTCCAGGCTGTACATTACGATCTCACTCACTGTGATGGTCTACCTCATCTGTGGCCTGCCTCTCGGGCTTTACTTGTTCCTGTTATACTGGTTTGATATCCATTTACATCCTCCCTTTTGTCATATTTACCAAGTTACTATGGTCCTTTCCTGTGTAAACAGCTCTGCCAACCCCATCATTTACTTCCTCGTAGGCTCTTTTAGGCAGCGTAAAAAGCATCGGTCCCTCAAAATGGTTCTTAAGAGGGCTCTGGCAGACACTCCTGAGGAGGATGAATATACAGACAGCCATTTTCAGAAAACCACTAAGATGTCACAAAGCAGATGTTGAGAGTCAATACATTAACTTACTCTTCTCTCAGAAATGCCTCAGTGATTGCAATGCTTACAAATGTTTTTTAATCTGATTTTTTTTTATAATTCTGAAAGTAGCCAGAAATAAGAATTTCTCCAACTTTCTTGGGCACTGTCAATGAATTTCCCAAATATCCTCCAAAAATTTCTCATTGAACACTTTTTTTGCAGTTTTTACAATGGAAAAGTTCTTGTTCAAACCATACATCTGAAACTGAGAACATAAAGTTATAAAATGTTTTTTACTTGGGGCCATTTACCAGAGGATTTTATATCTTGTGATTCTCCCAGTGCAGAAGACAGTAAGCTTTGTCATGAAAGAATGAGTTCTACTTCATTTAAGGATGGCCAGCATCTCCAGTCTAAGGAGAATAACTCCCTCACAGACACCCTCCATCCATGTAGAACAGTGTAGGCAGTCAGACATATGAGAGGTATTTTGATAGGATTTTTTTCCTATGGTGTGATGACAAATTTGTCTTGTGTTTTGGGTTAAAATCAAGGCCTTTGTCCTTGAGAATGATAAGCAGATATTTACTGCTCAATAATATTACAGAAATAAGACCAATCCATGGAAATGTTGGAAAAACTAGAAAAGTAGAATCTGAAAGTTGGATTAGGGAGATCGAGTGGTAATTTGGAGTCTAGTTTAGAACAGGATATCAAAATTTGACTATGCCACTGATATGAACTGAAGGCATCATGAACTAAGCAGAAACAGAAGATTCTACACTGTGAGTATAACCACCTTGCACACTCTCCTCCCACCACTGGGACAGCTGTCTTGCTATTGTAATGCTCTTTCTATAAGATGCTATGGTATATACTAGGAACTGATATTGTCAATATAGCAACACTGATTATAAAAATGATGAAATTTGGTTACTGTTCTTTAGGATACAGAATGTTGAAGAAGATATCTCCTTGCAAACACCTGTCCATACTGTCACAGTAGTTTTATCCATGTTAAAATCATGGTAGAAATTGGAGAAAAGGGTGTGTGTGTGTATGTGTGTGTGTGTGTGTGTGTGTGTATGTGTGTGTGTTGTGTATGTGGTGGTAGGGGGTCGTGTGTGTGGTATGTGTGATGTGGGGGATGTGTGTGTGTTGTGTGTCCATGTTGTGTGTGGAGGTATGGTATATATGTAGTGAGGGGGGGTGCTTGGGGTAGGTGTGTGTTGTGGGGGATGGGGAATGGGGAGTGAAGGTGAGTGGGAGTGTGTATATGTGTGGTGTGTGTGGTGTGGCTGTGTGGGTGTGTGTTGTTTGTGTCAGTGGTGTGTGTGGTGGTGTGGTGTATATGTGGTGGTGGGGTTGCTGGGAGATAAGTGAGTGTTGTGGGGGGGGTAAGGGTGGGTGTACGTGTATGTGTGTGTGTGGTGGGGGAGATGCATGTTGATGATGACTAGCAGTTACCTAGCATGTTCCACTACCACTTCTGTGAGTTACATTGATTTTTTTTCCATTTCAACTCTATATAGATTTCACTTTCCTTTTCCAATATATTTTTATAGAAATATAATTATATTATCAAAGAAACATTAAGTAACTTAGAGACAGATGAAGATGGGGAAAGAGACAATTCATGGTGACATTAGGTCCAAAATGGGGAACAGAAGAAGTATTTCTTTTTAATTAAAATGAACATAGTATTGACATATTAATACTCAGTACCAATGATAGCTTAAGAGCTGGTCACCTATTACCAAAAATTTCATGATCAGAATTTGCATGTACCTCTTCGAAATGCAATATCTGCAGCATTTAATATTCATACATAATATGTTTTACACCTACAACAGAATAATGTATAGCCGTTTCAGATGTTCCAAAGAGTATAAATAACAATTAATGCAGGTCTGAACTTTGTCATATTATTTACTCATTTTATTTCAGTAGCATTATTTGTTTATTCTAAGATGGAAACTTGGAAAATATATGACAAAATTTGTAGTCCATGTTAGTGGTAGGTATGTTGATGTTTATTATAATGTCATTCTTCATTTATGGATGGAGATAGATTCTGAACAATATGTTCTTGTGTAAACATAAAGCCTATTATACAAATGGGCTATATGTTATATACATGTGTGTGTATTTATATAAATATGTATATATTCAATGGTGTGTTACTCAATCCTTGATATCCCACAGTTCTGGTAAGTAGTGTTTTTCACTTTTCATTAGATTCTAGGAAACTTATTTTTTTCTTTGATTTCTTCTATGACTTTTTAATCATTCAAAGTTGTATTTTCAATCTCAGTGTGTTTGTACATTTCTGTATACATTTTATACATTTCTCTTGCTGTTGATTTCTAGTTTTATTCCATCATGACATGATACAAGATGATAAATTGTTTCAGTATGGGGCTTGTTAAGTCTGGCTTTATAAACCAAATAGCCTAATTAAAAAATATGGTACAGAGTTAGAAAAAATTCTCAATATTGGAATCTCAAGTGACTGAGAAGAATTTGAAGAAATGCTCAGCATCCTTAGTCATCAGGGAAACGCTAATGAAAATGAGCCTGAGATTTCACCTTACACCAATCAGAATGCCTAAGATCAAAAACTCAAGCAACAGTAATTCTGGCAAAGATGTGCAAAAACAGGAACACTCCTCCATTGCTGGTGGGATTGCAAATTTGGTCAACTACTCTGGAAATCAATTTGATAGTTTCTCAGAAAATTGGAAATAGTTCTACCTGAGGACCCAGCTATACCACTCATGGGCATATACCCAGAAGATACACCACCACAAGGGCACATGCTCCACTATGTTCATAGTGGCTTTATTTGTAATAACTAGAAACTGGAAACAACCCAGATGTCCCTCAACTGACAAATGACTACAGAAAATGTGGTTCATTTACACAGTAGAATAGTATTCGTCTATTTAAAATGAGGATATCATGAATTTTGCAGTCAAATGGGTGGAACTAGAAAATAACATCCTAAGTGAGGCAACCCATATCCAAAAGGACATGCATGGTATGTACTCACTAAGTAGATATTAGCCATAAAGTACAGAATATCCATAATACACCCCACAGACTCTAGGAAGTTAAACAAGAAGAAAGGCACAAATGAGGATTCTTTAATCACACTTAGAAGGGGGAACAAAATAGTCATAGGAGACAGAGAGAGGAATGGAATTGAGTGGTCAAGGGGAGGGGAGGACTGAGGAGGCAGGATCAGGTGTGCTGAGAGACAGGAGAGAGATCCAGAGAATGAGTGGAAAGCTACAAACTACCAGGGGTGAGGGTGGGGGAATCTTTAGGAAGTCTCAGAGGTTCCCAGGAGTCAATATGGGTAACCGTGCCCAAGAAGCCTAACAATGGGGACATGGAACCTGATGATACCAACTCCTGTAGCCAGGCAGGACCCCCAATGGAGCAATAAGGACACCAAACCACCCACAAAACTTTTTACCCGAAATTTGTCCTGTCTAAAAGAAATGGAATAGAGAATAGAGACTGAAGGAACAGGCAACCAATAACTGGCCCAACTTGAAACCCATTCCATGGACAAACACCAATCCCTGACATTATTAATGATACTCTGCTGTGCTTGCAGACAGGACTCTAGCATAACTGTCCTCTAAGAGGCACCACCGAACAGCTTACTGAAACATATGCAAATATACACAGCCAAACATTGGATGAAAATCAAGGACTCTTATGGAAGAGTTGGGAAAAGGACTGAAGGCTCTGAAGGGAATAGGAACTCCACAGGAAAAGCAACAAAGTCAACTAACCTGGACCCTTGGGGGAGGCTCTCAAAGACTGAACTACCAACCAAAGAGCATACAACAGCTGGATTGAGGCCCCCAGCACATATGTAGCAGACATGCAGTTCAGTCTTCATGTGGGTCTCCTAACAACTGGAGCAGAGGCTCTCCCTAGAGCTGTGGTATTCATTTCCCAACAGGGTTACATTGATTAGCCTCAGTGAGAGAGAATGTCCCTACCCTGGCAGACATTTGATGAGCTGGTGGGGGGGTGGGGATACTCAAGGGGTACCCCACTCTCTCAGGGGAGGAAAGGGGGGATGGAGAGAGGGTCTCTGTGAGGAGGGACCAGGATGGGGCAGCATTTGATGTAAATAAATTAATTGATTTTTAAAAAGACTTGTTTTGTGGTCCAAATTATGTACTAACTTGAAGAATGTTTCGTGGGCTTTTGAGAAGACAGTCATTCTATAAAGGTTGAATGGCAGATTCCACAGAACTCTGTTATGCCTGTTTGGTCTTTAGTGGTCTTTATGCTGAGGCTCCTTTGTGGATTTTTGTGTGGATGAGATCAATTGCTGATGCGAATGGGTTATTGGAATCCTTTTATTATGTCTGGACCAGCTTATCTTTTCACTCTGTTTCATAAAAGTAAGTACGGCAATGTATTAGTACACAAATTTTCACAAGTATTGTATCTACTCAATGAGCTTTCTCTTTATTAATATATAGTAGCATTCTTTATCATTTCTGCCTAAGTTTGGCTTGAAGTCTACTTTGTCAGATATGGGTATGTCTTTCTTGCTTTTAGAACCAATTTTTAGTATATAATAGTGACAGAGGATACAATAAAGTAGACAAAAATATCAAAAAGAAAGAAAAGACTGTGAGTCAATGACTTTATTCAATGGAGACCTTGAACCAGCCTTCATCACAGTCTGCTTTTGGGACCCAAAACAGCTCCAGTGAGGAAGCTCCTTTCTCAGAGCACTATCCAGATACTTCAGTTGCTTTCACTGCAATAAACAAATGTCCTTAGGGACCTGAGACTGTCATCAGTATTGTTTAAAAGTCTAACTGAACCAAAGTTTCATCAAATGGAAGTGGTGAATCAGAATTTCTGATTAGAAAAGAATACTAAAGGTCATTTTCCAGAATATAACTTTGCAAAAACAAGGTCTGCACTTCGCTCACAATTATATATCCTGCAACTTAGGACAATTTCAGAAATAGCAGATATTCGGGGAATAGCTGCCACTTTAATGAATGAGTCTAGCCTCAGCACTCCAAGTTAGAGCATTCTTAGGGAGCATGCAGACACTATCTGAGAACAAATTGCCCACTAAACTCAAACTAGAGGAAAACCATGTGGAATCTACATATTTCTTCAACTGATAAATCAACATCTAATAGTAGAAATGAATAGGTAACTCTGAGACAGGTAACAGAGACTTAGAGGCAATTTCTTTCCAAGTTGTAACAACATCTCGCTTTACAAGGAATATATTTTTCTTTATTTTTTGTCCTATTTGTAATTGAGAGAAAGAGAAGATTTATTAAATATCATATTTACTAATGATAGGAAGTTTTCTGAAACTTTTATACCAGTCACCAGGGGGTTCAGATATTCCTTAAATGGTTACATCTCTGCTGATGGGGACCAGAAAAAAAAAATGAAGACTAAGCTATTCTTTTTTTTCTTTTTTATTAGATACTTGCTTTATTTACATTTCAAATGTTATCCCCTTTCCTTGTTTCCCCTCCAAAAACCCCCTATCCCATCCACCCTCCCCCTGCTCATCAACCCACCTACTCCCACTTTCTTGACCTGGCATTCCCCTACACTGGGGCATCAAGCCTTCACAGGACAAATGGCCTCTCTTCTCATTGATTTCTGAAAAGACCATCCTCTGCTACATATGTAGCTGGAGATGGGTCCCTCCAAGTGTACTCTTTGGTTGGTGGTTTAGTCCATGGGAGCTCTGGAGGTACTGGTTGGTTCATATTGTTGTTCCTCCTATGGGGCTGCAAACCCCTTCAGCTCCTTGGGTCCTTTCTCTAGCTCCTCCATTGGGGACCCTGTGCTCAGTCCATTGGTTGGCTGTGAGCATCAACTTCTGTATTTGTCAGGCACTTGCAGAGCCTCTCAGGAGACAGCTATATCAGGCTCCTGTCAGCTAGCACTTGTTGGCATCCGCAAGAGTGTCTGGGTTTGGTAACTGTAAATGGGATGGATTCCCAGGTGGGGCAGTTTCTAAATGGCCTTTCCTTCAGACTAAGCTATTCTTAAAGAATTAAGCATCAAATGGGAAATGAGAGATACAACAATCTATGGGTATAGGACAAGAACTTAGGGAGCAGTTTATTACCATGTCTATTTAGTCGAATAATATTCAATTCTCCTCGGGTGCCTACCACCTAGCCAGCTATGGGGTTCTGATTCAATTAACAAGAGCAGACATGAGTTTCTTCTTATGAAGTGGTCTTGAAATCAGAATGTGGTTGGTTGCTCCCATAAAATTTATGCCCCTATTGCATGGAAGAACATGTCTTTCCAGGCTAGTCATTATTGTAACTTGCAGGATTCATAGCTGGGTAAGTATATTAATGACTTTCTTCCCCCAATATCATGACTAGAACATCCCAATACTATGAAAGCTAGCCAGTAGGACTAAAGATTCCAAGATTGTGACTATTTAATCTTTTCATGTCCTAGAGTAGATGTGGCTATGATGCCACTCTACAATAAGGATTTTTCAGCACCATAATAATTTTAAGAAGTTACTTTCATACATGAAATCTGTCACAGAAGAAAGCATACAATAAATACATGAATGCATTGCCTTCTTGCCGGTGTGCCTGCCTCACCAACTTCTCCTTAGCATGTCCTATCTCCAATCTTGGAATCAGTCTATACAATAAACTAACATTTCCACATTATTTTTGTTTCTAATTTATTACAAACTAATGACAAGTTGTTTTTTGTAAAGTGTAGGAATTGCCTCTGTACACATCATCCAGCCTAAACCAAGAAAGACATGTTGCAATGGATGTTTTATCAGAACCAGGAAACTAAAATTGGCACAATTACTGGTGCTACTCATATTTCTGCACAAATTTGCTTCTGTATGTGGAAATGGCCTCTATTGGCAATTCTCCTTTATTTTGTTATATTTATAGACACATTTCACCACCAGCATATGTAAGTTATCTGTATTTATTACTGTTTCATAGCATAATCAAAATTTCTGACAGAAATAACTTAGGGAGAGGAAAGACATCTTTGACTCATGATTTCAGAGGGTTCAGTCCATAGTCACTTGGACTCATGTATTTGGATAAAAGAGCATGGTAATGGGAACATGTAATAGAGGCTGCTCTTCACTGTTTTGGAAAACAGAAAAGAGGGTTTTTTTCTATGGCAAAGAAATATAAGTCCTCAAAACCATGCTCTCAGCAGCCTACTTCCTCAAAAGTCCTCATCTGCCATGCTGTACCAACTCTCAAGTTTTTGGCCTCAAACTCAGAGATGCACCTCCTGAATGCTATAATTAAACACATGCACCGCCATGTCTATTGTTTCTGTTTGGTTGATTTCGTCAATCATCCCTTATGACCCACCACTTCTGTATATTGATTAAATGGGAATGGGAAAAACAGAGACATAGTTCTCAAGTTACATCAGAATTGGCAGTCAAAATTGTGGAGAAAAATAAAATCTCTAGAAACAAAGAGAAAAGTCAAGTCAGAACAAAAGAGGTAGGTGGAAGCTAGTTCAGAACAGATAAGAATTCAGGAGCCCTTTCTTGGATTCACAAAAGTGGCTGTGTGATAGTCAGAGAACTGGCCTGTGTAGACCTGACAACCTGAGCTGGATCCTCATAATTCGGAATGATAGAACTGACAGCCCAAGAGCTATTCTCTACTCCCTCTATGTACAGTACAGCACATACACACCTACACTCAAACATTACAAAACACATACCATACACATATACACCTACACACATACACAACTTCACACATACACACCTACACACACACATTTTGAAACTTTGTATAACAACATATAATACCCAATTCATAGTTAACATCTTTGCAGTCAGTATATTGTCCTCAAGATCTATCCAGTGGGGGAGGGGCTTCTAAGCCCCACTCCTAGTGGAGAATCTATTGACAGTTGATGGCTCTTGTGTGGGGTAAAGTCACTGTTTTTAGGAGTGTAGCCATTCAACCAACTAACTGGGAAATGATCTTTACCAACCCTACATCCAACAGAGGGCTAATATCCAATATATACAAAGAACTCAAGAAGTTAAACTCCAGAGAGGCAAGTAACCCTATTAAAAAATGGGGTACAGAGCTAAACAAAGAGTTCTCACCTGAAGAATATCTAATGGCGGAGAAGAACCTAAAGAGATGTTCATCATCCTTAGTCATTAGGGAAATGCAAATCAAAACAACCCTGAGATTCCATCTCACACCAGTCAGAATGGCTAAGATCAAAAACACAGGAGACAGCAGTTGTTGGCGAGGATGTGGAGAAAGAGGAACACTCCTCCACTGCTGGTGGAATTGCAAGCTGGTACAACCACTCTGGAAAGCAGTCTGGCGGTTCCTCAGAAAACTGGGCATGACACTCCCGGAGGATCCGGCTATAACCACTCCTGGGCATATACCCAGAGGATTTCCGTGCATGCAATAAGGACACATGCTCCACTATATTCATAGCAGCCTTATTTATAATAGCCAGAAGCTGGAAAGAACCCAGATGTCCCTCAACAGAGGAATGGATTCAGAAGATGTGGTATATTTACACAATGGAATACTACTCTGCAATTAAAAACAATGAATTCACGAAATTCCTAAGCAAATGGTCAGAACTTGAAAATATCATCCTTAGTGAGGTAACCCAATCACAAAAGAACATACATGGTATGCAGTCACTGATAAGGGGATATTAACCCAGAATCTCGGAATACCCTACACACAATTCGCATATCAATAGATTTCCAAGAAGATGGAAGGAGAGACCCCTGGTCCTGGAAAGACTGGATGTAGGGGAATGCCAGGACAGAGAAGCGAGAGGGGGTTGAATGGGGAAAAAAAGAGGGAGGGAAGGGGGCTTATGGGACTTTCGGGGAGGGAGGAAATGGGAAAAGGGAAATGATTTGGAATGTAAATTAAAAAAACTTAGAAAATAGAATAAAATTTAAAAAAAAGGAGTGTAGCCATTGCTTTCTGACCTTTTGTGTTTTTGTTTTTGTTTTTTTATTTTCTATATTTTTTATTTACATTCCAAATGATTTCCCCTTTCCCATTTCCTCCCTCCCCGAAAGTCCCATAAGCCCTCTTCCCTCCCCCTGTTCCCCATTCAACCCCCTCTCGCTTCTCTGTCCTGGCATTCCCCTACATCCAGTCTTTCCAGAAACAGGAGTCTCTCCATCCATCTTCTTGGAAATCTATTGATATATGAATTGTGTCTTGGGTATTCCAAGATTCTGGGTTAATATCCCCTTATCAGTGACTACATACCATGTGTGTTCTTTTGTGATTGGGTTACCTCACTAAGGATGGTATTTTCAAGTTCTGACCATTTGTCTAGGAATTTCGTGAGTTCATTGTTTGTAATTGCAGAGTAGTATTCCATTGTGTAAATATACCACATCTTCTGAATCCATTCCTCCGTTGAGGGACATCTGGGTTCTTTCCAGCTTCTGGCTATTATAAATATTCTGACCTTTTTATAACACTCAGGATTACAAGCTTGGGGAGGTTGGGAGGAGGTCACCATCCACATGAATTACCAGTCATCAATCAAGAAAATGCACTACAGGCTTGCTCACAACTTAATCTGATAAAAAGTTTTTTTTTCTTCACAAATGATTCTAGCTTGTATCAAGTTGACATAAAACTAGCCAGCACCCCTAATATTCCTACTAGACCCCCAAAATGTTCTACTATCTCTCAATATTCATCAACTAAGGACTAAGCCTTGAATTCGAGCCCGTGGGAGACATTGAGGGTGCAAACCATTAACCAACCAGCCCCTATGTAGAGTTTCAGGAGTTTCTAGAATTTTAATAAGCTTTTCATTGGTGTCCAGCCTGTAACTTAAATTTTTCTCAACCCTAATTTTAATAACAGTTCTTAAATGCTTTAACATACCTTCTAGCCCACCACCCACCAGAGGTAGTGGGGGGAAAAGGTTATTAGGATTTGGGGGAAGTAGACCTGTTTAGAAATGGTTCTTTGGAGCAAATCCCATCTGTATTGTCAGGAAATCGGCAATTCAGTTCACAGGAGTCATCAGTAGCAGCTCAATCCATTCGAAAACACTTCACAGATATGCCAGCAGTCCCGTTCAGTAGTGCCAGGATAGCAAATATGAATCAGCAGTGGTGGCACAACTAGCAGAAACAGCCAGGCCCCAGCCAAATCGGCACAAGTCAGTCGGAGCAAGTAGGACCAGCTGGGATGCCAGAAGTTCTCTGCCATGCCGCTCACAGCTAAGATCAGTGGAGACAAAGACACAAGACCAAGAAGTGTTGCAAAGCTAGCTATGCAAGCACCATCGCGGTCCATTGAGTCCTATTTATACTCCCTCCCTCCAAACATCACGTGTCCTCCATGGGTCTTGCCTCACCACATGAGTCTGTCTTAGCAAAACTCCATGTGAGCCTGTATCTGTCAATCAGCCCAAGTCTGTGGAAGCAGCAAGAAGCCACCAGAAGTATTTTGGTGCCTTTCTCACTATGGAGTCACAACAAATAGAGCTCAGCTGCACAATGTCAGGCAAAGCAATACATGCTTGTCATTATCAAAGAATCCTTTATCACGTGCTTGCTTTAGCAAAACATCCTTTCACCTGTGTCCACTTCAGGAAAACACCCCTTCACGTGTTTGTCCCAGCAAAACACAATCCAACACAACTGAATTTCCAAAGAAACCATAAGTTCCCACTTCGCCAGTCTTCACTCCAACTCCTGCAGGCATCTGCGGGTCAACTTAGAGAACAAAGAATTCGGCTGTGCTTACATGCAATCCCTTCAGCATAAATCAGTTCTCCAGTGTCATAATGAAAAAGACATGTGCACACCAGGTTCTGTCCTATTTCCAAGGGTATTTGTAGCCTAAATCCACATCCCTGCATTTTCATTGCTGCATGGAGATTCCATCGAGAAATGCAGAAATGAAGCTTCCTTCCGACAATCAAATGTTTGATGTCCCTGTTGTAAGAGTTTCAAATGGGGTCAGATATTTTTCCCACCTAACTCTGCTTCACACATCCTCCCTTTGACTCTGCCTTTATATGGAGAACACTGCCTTTTGGAATCACCTCAGGAACACTAAGTGCAGATATTGGTTCTCCAACTGAGAGGCTATAGCCCTCGCCTCCTTGTCTAACTTGCTTTGCCTTTTTTTTTATTGAATATAATCTTCATTTACACTTCAAATGATGAAACCTTTCCCTGTTTCCCGCCTCCCCAAAATCTCCAACCCCTCCTCCCACCCCCTACCTCCAAGTATATGCCCCTCCACCTGAGGCACTCCCACCTCCCCCCACCCTCCTTGATTTCCCTTTGTTGGGGGATCTAGTGAGCCTTCACAGGACCAAGGACCACTCCTCCCACTGATGCCCAACAAGGCATTCCTCTGCCACATTTTTGGCTGGAACTATGTGTACCCCTTGGTTGATGGTTTAGTCCCTGGGAGTCCTGGGGTGTCTGGGTGGCCAACATTGTTGTTCTTCCCATGGGGCTGTAAACCTCCTCCACTCCTCCAGACTACCTTCCAACTCCTCCATTGGGGACCCCACGCCCAGTCCAATGGTTGGCTGCCAGCATCTTGCAAAGCTTTTTACCTATCCCAAAAGGTGCCAGGAGGAAACAAGCAGCCCAAACTAGAATAAACAAGTAATATTCCAAAAGGGCATTGCTTACAGCAATCAGTATATTTAAATGGAAGCCACAATGCGCTATTAAGCAAAACCTTAGAG
Organism: Tokudaia tokunoshimensis; assembly: GCA_036184795.1. Lineage (NCBI taxonomy): Eukaryota > Metazoa > Chordata > Mammalia > Rodentia > Muridae > Tokudaia > Tokudaia tokunoshimensis. Next base: position 22,888,617 of record BTHU01000001.1, on the reverse strand, counting down.
CAAACAACAGTGAAGCACTGTTTCCTCCTGGAGATGCTTTAGGGAAAGGAAAGCCTCCAGGTGGTGTAGAGTGTGTGGGAAGCATAAATTGTACTTGGTAGGTGTGGCTGCAAACTTGGTTGTATCTAGAATGAACTAAGACACAAGCTGTTGGACACTCCTGTGAGGGAACCCTTGCCCAAACATGGACAGCATCTTCTGCTGGAATCCCAGATAAAAAGGATATAAGATGTGGACAGCACATTCTGCTTTTTGCCTGTTGGTCTTCGCTCTTAAGAGCAAGTTCATCTATCCTGTTGCTGTGGCATTTCTTCACCAATATTAGAATGAATTTTTTCATAACTCCAACATAGGCTGAAGGCCAGCAACTCTCCAGGAACCCAGCAAGCATTTAGCACCAGACTGGAACTGTAGAGACATCCACCCTCATGGACTGAACAACCACCAGATTCTTGGCTTTTCCAAGGTGGATCATCAACTATGTGGACCACATTCTGTGAGCCAATCTAATGTATGTTCATTCTATCAGTTCTGTTGCTATAAAGAGTTCTAACTAACACAGCGGGTTTTTAAAGGCAGGACACAAAATTGGGTGGGAAGAGAAATAGGGTGACTGTGATCAAAACACATTGTGTGAAATTCTCAAATAACTAATAAAAATGAGGGGGGGAAAAATAAGACTGAGTGTGTGCTGAATAATAGTATTTTATTATTCACAAAACAGGAACAGGCAAATGTTATCTTCTGCATCTGAGATTCTCTCTTCTATCTCTTATATTCTGTTGTTGATGCTTGCATCTATGACTGCTGACTTCTTTCCTAGGTTTTCTATATCCAGAGTTGTTTCCCTTTGTGATTTCTTTATTGTTTCTACTTTCATTTTTAGATCCTGGAAGGTTTTGTTCAATTCCTTCACCTTGTTTGGTCATGTGTTCCTCTATTTCTTTAAGGGAGTTATTTATGTCCTTCTTGAAGCCTTCTATCAGTATCACGAGTTGTGATTTTGAATACAAATCTTGCTTTTCCGGTGTGTTGGGGTATCCAGGACTTGCTGTTGTGGGAGAACTGGGTTTGGATGGTGCCATGTCACCTTGGTTTCTGTTGGTAACGTTCTTGCGTTTGCCTTTCTCCATCTGGTTATCTCTGGTGTTAGTTGGCCCCACTGTCTCTGGCTGGCGCTTGTTCCTCCTGTGGTCCTACAAGCCTGTCTCAGCACCCCTGGATGACCAGCTCTCCCCCTGGCACAGAGGGCTGTGGTTCATCCCACCTCCTGGGTACAGATGGAGCCCAGAAGGACCCTGTCCCAGCTGCTCTGCCACTTCTGTGCTCCCTGCGCTCCTGGCCGTACCTGCCTTGGACAGTCACCAGAGAGAAAATCAGGAACAGGCAAATGTATGCTTTATTGCTTTGTATTTGTGAACTGTTTTGTGTGTTAGAACCAGCCTGCAATCCCAGCAATTGGGCTGAAACAGGATAATAAACTTAAGATCCGCCTGGCCTGCTCCATACTCTGGGAGGGTGGGGGGCACATTTATGTCCTTTAGCTTTTGTTAAATCATTTTTTCCTTTGTTTATACATCATCCTCATATGGGACATGTGATGGGACATCACCATGCACATATGGGAGCCAGAGGAGGGTGTTGGTGTCTCCCTCTATCACTCTCCATTTTCCTCTCGGTGAAACCGAAGCAAGCTATTTCAGCTGGGCTGGATGGGATCTGCTGTCCCCATCCTTTAACAAGGATTAAAGGCACACTCAACCATGCCTTCCTTTTACACGGATGCTAGAGATTTGAACTCAGGTTCTTATGCTTATGTGGGGGGCATGCATGCTCACTGAGTGATCTCCTCAGTCCCAGAGGTTTATGTCTTTAACAGTTCAAATGCCAAGATTTCTAGCACACCAGGCACAGTAACCTCTTTCCTGTTTTTCCAAGAGGTTATACATCCTCTTAGTCCTAAACCATGATCTGCTCTCTCCCATGCTGGGCTGATCCTAGTGACCAGCATTATCTGAGATCATTTTGGTTCCTGAACTTCAGCGAAATCTTCTGTCACAATACAGAATAATACTGTGCAAAGTCTACACTCTCTCTCTCCCCTCAAAGTCTCTCAGATCCTATCTCAGACTTACTTTTCCTTCCTCAGAAATTCTAGGGGCATGACACGATATACAGACATGGAATGGTGTGGGGACAGGGCACGTGATTCAGCTGGAAAATATTCACACTCCAGTAAAGGACAGGTTCCACACCTCACTAGGCACTGGACTCAGCAGAAGCTGAGTGTGCAAGCAAGATCCAGGCCTCCCCAGCTTTTGATAGTTTTCTTAATCTGTGAAAGCCTGCCTCCTCTTCTGTAACATGGGGCCGATGATTCTCATGGAGCAGTACGGACCCAAGAACCAAGGATTGACCAAGAGGCACTTAAGGATTGCTTGTGCTCCCTTGCAACATCAGCAGGAATTCATCATTTGGGCTCAGAAGATGGAACTCACGTCATCGAATGAAAGTGATAGATTCTAAACAACTGAATACAGAGATCCTGAATTCCCGAGTCTTTTGGCAAAGTTATAAAGAACTAGTCTCTCTAGAAAACTATTTGTCTACATAAAGGGAAAAATCTTACCCAACTGTAACTTCTAGTTAAACTGTCTATGATTCTTTTGTCTGTCTCACACGTGATGTCTACAGGGCCGGCAAGACCCCAGGAGCATGAGCTAAAACTAATAAAAGCTGATACACTTCATGGTCTTTCTTTTTTTTTTTTTTTTTTGTCTTTTTTTTTTTTTTTTTAATTTTCAGTAAATTGTTTAATTCTTTTTTTTTTTTTACATTTTTGATGAATTTAAATTTATTGACTTTCTTTTTTTATTAGATATATTCTTTTTTTTTTAATTTAATTTTATTTTATTTTTTTAATTTACATTCCAAATCACTTCCCCTTTCCCGTTTCCTCCCTCCCCGAAAGTCCCATAAGCCCCCTTCCCTCCCTCTTTTCTCCGTTCAACCCCCTCTCATTACTCTGTCCTGGCGTTCCCCTACATCCAGTCTTTCCAGGACCAGGGGTCTCTCCTTCCATCTTTTTAGAAATCTATTGATATGCTGATTGTGTCTAGGGTATTCTGAGATTCTGGGTCAATATCCCCTTATCAGTGACTTCATACCATGTGTGATCTTTTGTGATTGGGTTACCTCACTAAGGATGATATTTTCAAGTTCTGACCATTTGCCTAGGAATTTCGTGAATTCATTGTTTTTAATTGCAGAGTAGTATTCCATTGTGTAAATATACCACATCTTCTGAATCCATTCCTCCGTTGAGGGACATCTGGGTTCTTTCCAGCTTCTGGCTATTATAAATAAGGCTGCTATGAATATAGTGGAGCATGTGTCCTTATTGCATGCAGGTAAAGTCTCTGGGTATATGCCCAGGAGTGGTATAGCCGGATCCTCCGGAAGTGTCATGCCCAGTTTTCTGAGGAGCCGCCAGACTGCTTTCCAGAGTGGTTGTACCAGCCTGCAATTCCACCAGCAGTGGAGGAGTGTTCCTCTTTCTCCACATCCTCGCCAACAACTGCTGTCTCCTGTGTTTTTGATCTTAGCCATCCTGACTGGTGTGAGATGGAATCTCAGGGTTGTTTTGATTTGCATTTCCCTAATGACTAAGGATGATGAACATCTCTTTAGGTGCTTCTCAGCCATTAGATATTCTTCAGGTGAGAACTCTTTGTGGAGCTCTGTACCCCATTTTTTAATAGGGTTACTTGCCTCTCTGGAGTTTAACTTCTTGAGTTCTTTGTATATCTTGGATATTAGCCCTCTGTCGGATGTAAGGTTGGTAAAGATCATTTCCCAGTTAGTTGGTTGCCGCTTTGTCTTTTTGACGGTGTCTTTTGCCTTGCAAAAACTTTGTAATTTAATGAGGTCCCATTTGTCTATTCTTGATCTTAGAGTATAAGCTATTGGAGTTCTGTTCAGGAAATTCTCCCCTGTGCCCATATGTTCAAGGTTCTTCCCTAGTTTCCCTTCTATTAGTTTCAGTGTGTCTGGTTTTATGTGGAGATCTTTGATCCACTTAGAATTGAGCTTAGTGCAAGGAGATAAGGATGGGTCAATTTGCATTCTTCTGCATGTTGACCTCCAGCTGAGCCAGCACCATTTGTTGAAAAGGCTATCTTTTTTCCACTGGATGGTTTTAGCTCCTTTGTCAAAGATCAAGTGACCATAGGAGTGTGGATTCATTTCTGGGTCTTCAATTCTGTTCCATTGATCTACATGTCTGTTACTGTACCAATACCATGCAGTTTTTAACACTATTGCTCTGTAGTACAGCTTGAGGTTCTAAGTGCCTGCAGAGTTGTACTTTGTACAGTTGTGTCCCTTCAGTGTGGAGCTAAACAAATACCTGGTCCAGGAGTCAGAACGGAAATTGGAGCAGCTGATTGATAGCCCAGCTCCTGCATCATTATAGTGTCGTTGCCACCAGGGAAGCAACTAAACTGGGTATCCAAGTACCCTTTGCCCCAGCCTACCAGACCTAAATCCAAGATAATTACTGGTCTCTTTCCAACTACCAAATATTAATGTCCATCCTAAACAGAAACTTGACGGAAAGAATGCTGTTTGTTCCTCAAAGGCAGAAGAAACAGCTCTGTTCTCAATCCCAGGCAGGAACCAGTTGTGAGGCCTCCGTAATAGCGTCCCCCAAATCCAGGTTGCCTGGATCAACCTTCCTGAGCCAGACCTGAACATCTGGGCAAAGAAGACTCTAGAGCAGATACTTGAACTGAAACGAAGGGGTTTGAGGCATTACTTGCTAACAACAGATCCCTGAGCGCACGCTGCACCGCCGCATTGCTCCTTCTCTCTCTGACCCTTCTGGCTTCCTCCGCTGCCAAGCTCCACCACGCCTTTTCTACTTGTTTTTGTTGTTGTTTTCTTCTCGTCCTTGGGTCTCCCTGCCAGCCGACCTAGAAGCCCGCTCTGGCCAGAGCCGCTGTTCAGCAGGCACTTCCTCCGCAGGACTGGGCAGGACTGGGCGTGGGGGTGAGGAGTGTGCAGTGAAAGGCTGAAGCCCTGTTAGCATCTATGAGGAAGTCCTCTAGGGGATTGGAAGGGGCTTTCCTGGCACCCAGCCTCCTTGGCTACTTCTGCTTCCTCTGGCAAGCCAGGTCTGTAGGCAGAAAGGCAAACTCAGAATCTTGGAACTTCATGATTTTTTTTTTAAGCTGTCTTCAGACACACCAGAAAAGGTCATCAGATCCCATTACAGATGGCTATGAGCCACCATGTGGTTGCTGAGAATTGAAATCAGGACCTAGGTTTCCTTTTAAAGGTGATAGTGGCTCCGCTGACCTCAACCATTACATTGCAGTTGATTTCAGGAAAACCCTGTACCTCTCCCCACTTCTTTCTCTGTAGATTTTGTACTTTTCTCATCGAATGTGTAATCTTTAGCAAGTACAGTGTATAGCAATGGGAAGTCTGAAATAAATTAATTAGCTACTACAGCCAGGGTCTGACTTGGTAATATCCAATTGAATATGTCTGATTCATTCACCTACCATGTTTGGTGCTCACCTTTCACAGTTGGCAGCAAAGATCACACCTCGCTGATTTCTTAATCCACATGGTAAGAAATAAAATCCGGTGGTTCACTTTCAAAATAAAACCAGCTTGAATCAGCATATGTCCAACTCCAAATGAACAGGAAACGCTGGGTCTCTTGGGCAGACAGCCTGCTAAATTGGCAGTCCCCACCTAAATCTACACACCCCCACCCCTCAAAAAATAAACGTTTATAATAGAAAGGTACTAATAGGAAATTTGTCTGCAAGGTCATATATCTACCCAGTAAGCTTTACAACAAACAATGTAAAACATAGATTAACCATCTTATGGTTTTGTCATGAAAAAGAGTAACAATTGGCAGAGGGAACGATGAAACCTAGATGACTAAAACCACTCTCCTGATTAGTCAACCAAAGAGGAAGGGAGGAGGTGGGGAGGCTGCCTAACTTAGGATTCTAAACCAGTTTCTGAACTCAAATCAGTGTGCCTGCCATTCTCAGCTGATGCCTGGCTTTGCAAAGTGGGAAGATAAACTGTCTTGATTTCACTACTGTGTTCTCTGGCCCCTAGTGCTTATTATGAAAAAAAAAGACACCGTCAAAAAGACAAAGCGGCAACCAACTAACTGGGAAATGATCTTTACCAACCTTACATCCGACAGAGGGCTAATATCCAAGATATACAAAGAACTCAAGAAGTTAAACTCCAGAGAGGCAAGTAACCCTATTAAAAAATGGGGTACAGAGCTACACAAAGAGTTCTCACCTGAAGAATATCTAATGGCTGAGAAGCACCTAAAGAGATGTTCATCATCCTTAGTCATTAGGGAAATGCAAATCAAAACAACCCTGAGATTCCATCTCACACCAGTCAGGATGGCTAAGATCAAAAACACAGGAGACAGCAGTTGTTGGCGAGGATGTGGAGAAAGAGGAACACTCCTCCACTGCTGGTGGAATTGCAGGCTGGTACAACCACTCTGGAAAGCAGTCTGGCGGCTCCTCAGAAAACTGGGCATGACACTTCCGGAGGATCCGGCTATACCACTCCTGGGCATATACCCAGAGACTTTACCTGCATGCAATAAGGACACATGCTCCACTATATTCATAGCAGCCTTATTTATAATAGCCAGAAGCTGGAAAGAACCCAGATGTCCCTCAACGGAGGAATGGATTCAGAAGATGTGGTATATTTACACAATGGAATACTACTCTGCAATTAAAAACAATGAATTCACGAAATTCCTAGGCAAATGGTCAGAACTTGAAAATATCATCCTTAGTGAGGTAACCCAATCACAAAAGATCACACATGGTATGAAGTCACTGATAAGGGGATATTGACCCAGAATCTCAGAATACCCTAGACACCATCAGCATATCAATAGATTTCTAAAAAGATGGAAGGAGAGACCCCTGGTCCTGGAAAGACTGGATGTAGGGGAACGCCAGGACAGAGTAATGAGAGGGGGTTGAACGGAGAAAAGAGGGAGGGAAGGGGGCTTATGGGACTTTCGGGGAGGGAGGAAACGGGAAAGGGGAAGTGATTTGGAATGTAAATTAAAAAAATAAAATAAAATAAAATTAAAAAAAAAAAAAAAGAAAAAAAATCAATCTTTAGTGACACATTTATAAAATGGAGCATTGTTCAAGGATTGAATTGACATTGGCTGAGTTTTATTCTACACTTAAATCTTAATGTTATTGATCTTAGCCATTCTGACTGGTGTGAGATGGAATCTCAGGGTTGTTTTGATTTGCATTTCCCTAATGACTAAGGATGTTGAACATCTCTTTAGGTGCTTCTCAGCCATTAGATATTCTTCAGGTGAGAACTCTTTGTTTAGCTCTGTACCCCATTTTTTAATAGGGTTACTTGCCTCTCTGGAGTCTAACTTCTTGAGTTCTTTGTATATCTTGGATATTAGCCCTCTGTTGGATGTAGGGTTGGTAAAGATCATTTCCCAGTTTGTTGGTTGCCGCTTTGTCCTTTTGACAGTGTCCTTTGCCTTACAGAAACTTTGTAATTTTATAAGGTCCCATTTGTCAATTCTTGATCTTAGAGCATAAGCTATGGGAGTTCTGTTCAGGAAATTCTCCCCTGTGCCCATATGTTCAAGGTTCTCCTAAAAAAAAAAAAAATTAATGTTAAACTCTTAATTTCTTCTAAAAGCCTTTATTTTACTAGCTGTCCTAGTTTGGTTTCTGCTGTCATGAAACACTGATTAAAAACAAGTTTGGGAGGAAAAGGGCTTATGTCATCTTACTGCGTTTAGCCAGTTGTTGAGAGAAGCCAAGACAGGAACCTGAAGAAGCAACTGAAGCAGAGAATGTAGAGGAGCGCCACTGACCGGCTGGCCCAGCTCCCCTTCTTATTAAGCTCAGACTCATCTGCACAACTTACAGTGTGCGATTCACAATCAGAAAGCTCATCAGAAACAAGCCCACACACTAGCCTGATAAAGGCGATGCCTCTACCAAGGGTCTCTTTCATAGTAGTCTAGACAAATCTGTTTCCAAAATGTTTTCTGTTTTCTTCTCCTCTACCTCCTTCTCCTTCTCCTCCTCCTCTTCCTTTTCCTCCTCTTCCACCTCGTCCACTTCCTCCTCCTCCACTTCCTCCTTCTCCTTTCCCTTCATCTTCTTCTTCCTTTTCCCCATCTCCCTAAGTACAGCTGGGCAGAAGTTTTTGTTTTTTGACCCCTGGTATCATGATCTGCTACAGTTTGGGGATTACAGTTATGACTTAGCTATTCAATAGTATTAACAAGAAATTATTATTATTATTATTATTATTATTATTATTATTCCTTTAAAAAGTGCCCATGGTTTAGTGGCAATTTTCAAAGGCTTTAGCATCACCTATATTTCTTTTTTTTTTTACTTTATTTTTTTTTAATTTACATTCCAAATCATTTCCCCTTTCCCGTTTCCTCCCTCCCCGAAAGTCCCATAAGCCCCCTTCCCTCCCTCTTTTCCCCATTCAACCCCCCCTCGCTTCTCTGTCCTGGCATTCCCCTACATCCAGTCTTTCCAGGACCAGGGGTCTCTCCTTCCATCTTCTTAGAAATCTATTGATATGCGAATTGTGTCTAGGGTATTCCGAGATTCTGGGTTAATATCCCCTTATCAGTGACTGCATACCATGTGTGTTCTTTTGTGATTGGGTTACCTCACTAAGGATGATATTTTCAAGTTCTGACCATTTGCCTAGGAATTTCGTGAATTCATTGTTTGTAATTGCAGAGTAGTATTCCATTGTGTAGATATACCACATCTTCTGAATCCATTCCTCCGTTAAGGGACATCTGGGTTCTTTCCAGCTTCTGGCTATTATAAATAAGGCTGCTATGAACATAGTGGAGCATGTGTCCTTATTGCATGCAGGTAAAGCCTCTGGGTATATGCCCAGGAGTGGTATAGCCGGATCCTCCGGGAGTGTCATGCTCCAGAGAGGCAAGTAACCCTATTAAAAAATGGGGTACAGAACTAAACAAAGAGTTCTCACCTGAAGAATATCTAATGGCTGAGAAGCACCTAAAGAGATATTCATCATCCTTAGTCATTAGGGAAATGCAAATCAAAACAACCCTGAGATTCCATCTCACACCAGTCAGGATGGCTAAGATCAAAAACACAGGAGACAGCAGTTGTTGGCGAGGATGTGGAGAAAGAGGAACACTCCTCCACTGCTGGTGGAATTGCAAGCTGGTACAACCACTCTGGAAAGCAGTCTGGCGGTTCCTCTGAAAACTGGGCATGACACCTATATTTCAAAATGGGCACCCAGAAGAAATATGCTATGAGGAGAATATGTACTCAATTTCCAAAAGAGAAAGAGAAATCTTGCTGGCAGGTTTGATGTCAAGATATATTTTACATTCATGCTCAAAGAAAAAAAAAGAGGAAATGTCATCAATTTTTGAAGAATGATGAATGATTTTGATTAAAATATTCTAAGAGCTGTACAAGATTCTAACTATCTATCCCTTGAAAAGTTCAATGGAGCTTCTACAAACAAAGGGATGTGGTAGAGCTTTGTGCTTATAGTCCACAAGAAAAAATGTAATTGACTATACTCAGGATAGTATTTTCTTTGGCCTCAGAATTATATTGAAAAACAATGCCTCCTGTTTTCTTGGTAGAAGGAATATGATGTATCTTTGCAGCTTGTTGAAGCCAACTTTGAATTTCATCACAATGACCAAATGGCTTTCTAAATATGTGTGCTTTTGCCCACAGACCTGGAGTGCTCTCGGCCCTTGTCAGAGATGCTTCTTTTTCCAGTGGAGAACAGTTAATATGGAATAAATAACTGATCAAAGTGCTAAGGAAAAGAAACAGAAGAATTCTCAGCTCCAAACCAGACATCTATGCTAACCCCACCATCACAACTCAAGGAACATCTTGGAAGATAAGGCAGAAAGAACATAAGAGCTGAAGGCTGAGGAATGCGTCATATTTTCTCCTAGACATGTCATGCCTGTCACAGTCATGAATTTTAGCAGCTGAGATTAAAATAGACATAAAATATTCAATTTCTACCGGTCCACTCAAAGCAAATATTTGGCAAGAGACCCAGAATCAAGAACCTAGTTATGTATTTATGTGTTGCTATATTTTTCCAATCCAATTACCCAGTAAAAAGAAATCTCAACTCAATCAGTAACAATACAAGCTATAAGCCTAAATTGGACAGATCTCCCACTAACACAACTCTATTCCCATCTATATTATCCCATATAACTTGTGGTTTCTCCAGGCCACGAGCTTCTCTCCCTACTCTCTGTTGATCCTCTGTAGCTCCTACCCCTACCCCCCCCCCCCGTCGATCCTTTTCTCCTCCCCCAAACTCTCAGTTCCTCCTCCTTCCTCCTGCCCAATCATTGGCTCAAGACTTTATTTGAAAAGTTAAGGTGAGGAGAAGGTTCACAAGGCAACTCCTCATCTGCAGCCCCTCCCAGCAGTGGAATTGGCATCAAAATACAAGCCCAGAGCTATCCACAATATTTATGTTCTTAAAGTTCAATCAAAATGCTTATAATGTATACCAGAATCTACTCGTGGTACACATGGAGACACTAATAGTCGACAGTGGCTCCATGATCGCTAGCCACAACACAAACACCTGCAAAGAAGTATCACAGCTGCACGAACTTTTGAGATAATTAACTGCTTCCCCATTTCCTTCTTTTTTTTATTTTTTTTTAATTTATTTATTTAATTTATGTGAGTACAGTGTAGGTGTCTTCAGACACACCAGAAGAGGGAAGCAGATGTTATTACAGATGGTTGTGAGCCACCATGTGGTTGCTGGGAATTGAACTCAGGACCTCTGGAAGAGCAGTCAGTGCTCTTAACCACTAAGCCATCTCTCCAGCCCCCCATTTCCTTCTTACACTGTAGTTTAATTGTTCTCACTAGGTCAAAGATATTTATTATCTCAGGGAAGATTTACCTAACTTTTGTCTTTCAAAGAAAGCTTTGTTAGTACAGAAGACATCTTAGGATTATCTCCACAGATGCAAGAAGCCATTTGGGGAAAATTCAATAATAATTCCTAGCTAAAATACTCAATTGTAATTTATATATACATTGGGAAGGGGAGTGGCACTGAATAAATCAATGCCAATATCATGTGCAGAAATGATGCCTACTATAGTGGTTTGAATGAGAATGGCCCCCACAGGCTTATAGGTTTGAATAATTGACCCCCAGTTGGTAGAAGTGTTAGGGAAGGATGAGGAGATGTAACCTTCTAGAGGTGGTGTGTCATGCACAATGGGGACGGAGGTCCCTTTGGTAGGCTTCAAGAGTCTTTCAATATGCCCAGTGAATTCTCTGCTTCCTGTTTGTGGATGAGAAGGTGAGCTCTCAGCTACAACTCCAGTGCCATGACTGACTGCCTGCTGCCATGCTTTACTGCTGTGGTGATGATAGACTCTTATCCCTCTGGAATGGACTGTAAGATCCAAATAAGCTCTATAAGTCCCATTGGCCATGGTGCTTTATCATAGCAATAAATGAAACACCCACTGTTGCAACTGTATCATTACTATATGTGTCAACAAAACAGACAGGTGAAATAAATGAAAGAGAGGCATAAGAATCTAAAAAGATATCACTACCTCTATCTAGATATGATAGTTTTAATATATAGGGAAGCCATGCTTGTCAATGGAAATGTGGTTATTAAGGATAAAAACATGGCTTCAGGAAGATGGTAGGCTATTAGCACCAACCCATCACTAGCATCTCCAAGAAATAAAACCGAAAGCTGGAGAAAGTTTACCCTTCAGGGCAGATAACATTGAGAGAGCAATGAAGTTGCAATAAGCAACAAACAGCCTTATTTTTAAGGATTTTAGAGAGCAGAACAGGAAATACGATTTAACACATGACATCTGGAGTATACAACAGAAGTCAGGGCTGATGTACAATAAATAAGGAAAAAAGGAGCCTCAACACACACACGCACACACAGTTTAATGTGTGAATAGAAATAGTAACATTAAAAGGAGAATTGAGAGAGTAGAGTAGAAAAAGAAACTACTTTCATATACGGAAGTCACAGATGTGCTGCAACAGAACAAATGAGCAGAGAAAAAAGAGAAAGGAGAGAGTTGAAAAGGAAAATTAACATTGTTCTGAGTGCCAACCAAAGTTGTATTCTGACCAGTCAAGGGTCCTGTAACCTGTATGAAGTAATGGCACTGGGTAAGTTCTCTACTATTCCTCCCATCCCCATGTAGTAGTGGCAATCCATTTGGAAAGATTCCTGAGTCTACAGCTTGAGAAATCTAAGTTCCCTGCACTGTCATATCTCTGAGAAATCTCAGGTCTTACTATAACCCATTAAGTGTTTGTCTTAAGTTCACTACAAGGGAAAGATTTTTGAGTCAAAGATATGAACTGAACATGGTGGGAAATCAGATACAGTCACGAGAGATATAACGATGTTCCCAGTTTGGGGCTATCAATTACAGAAGTTAGCAAGTAGATCTAAGGGATAAGGGGAAGCAGTTGCCAGAAATATATGTAGGAGCTATGGTGTGGAAAGTCAGAAAGTCAGAGCAGTCTACTCTGGTGCAGAGCACTGCGCTCTGATAGGCAACTTCCACCCATGAACAGACATCTAAATGTGCAAGAGGCTAGGACCAGCCAGTGGAAGTCTGTCTACTGTACCTATTCATGAAGGGCTAGTTACTGCTGACTCTGCACAGAAACCACACCTTGTGGTTGCTAGGCAAAAATGAGAGAGGAAGCCAAATAGTAAACAAATTTGTTCTCACCAACTAAAACAGAGTTAAGTGGTCACAAAAGGAAGCGATGCACTGAGCCAAAATCTTCCACAGCTGCCCATATGACTGACCTTAAAAGGTCACAAACCTGTTTTCTTTCTAATTTTTTATTTTTATTTCTCTCTTTTGTGTCCTATTTTGGAACACTTAGCATCTTTCAATATAAACTTTTGATCAGACCAGTCCATAAAAATATTTAGAGATGAATTCTTACATATGCAACTTTGTCTTTTATAGTCCCCTCATTTTAACTCCTTTTTAAAAAATGTTATTTATTTTTATTTCATGTGCATTGATGTTTTGCCTGCATGTATGTCTTTGTGAGGGTGTCAGATCCCCTGGAACTGGAGTCATAGAAAGTTATGAGCTGCCATGTGTGTGCTCCCAATTGAACTCAGGTCATCTGGAAGAGAGTCTTAACTGCTGAGCCCCATTTTAACTCCTTAACACCTAATTTCAATGTCTTCTTTTCTTCTTTCCTGTTTTCCTTTCCCCATAGGAACCCAATCAAGCCTCAGACTTGCAGTCTCCCTGCCTACACCATTGAAATGCTGAAATTGGCAAATGTCATAGCATCAAACTAAAATATTCCATAAAGAAGGAGGAGGAGGAGGAGGAGGAGGAAAGGAGGAGGGGGGAGGAGGAGGAGGGAAGGAGGAGAAAGAGGAAGAGGAGGAAACTTATGAGACACTGATGGAAGAAAGGAATAGCCAGATGTTCATAAAAAGAAGGATTAGTGTCCAGAATATTCAAAGAAAAATCATTCAATCATCTTGAGTGTGAATGAGAACAGACCCTATAAGCTCATAGGTTTGAATACTTGGTCTCCAGTTAGCGGCTTCTGGGGAAGGACTGAGAGGTATGGCCTTGCTACAGGAAGTATGTCATTGAGTATAGGCTCTAGGGTTTCTTACTTTCTTTCTTTCTTTTTCTATTGGTTATTTTATTTATGTACATTTCAAATGTTGTCCCCCATCTCAGTTTCTGCTCCGAAAACCCCCATCCCATCCCCCCCTACCCTTTGCTTCTCTGAGTGTGCTCCTCCAATCACTGCCTACTCCCTCTTCACCCCTCTACCATCCCACTAGCTGGGGCATCAAGCCTCCACAGGGCCAAGGGCCTTCCTTCCCATTGATGTCAAATAAGGCAATCCTCTGCTACATATATAGTTAGAGCCATGGATCCCTCCATGAATATAAACTCTTTAGTTGGTGATTAATTCCCTGGGAGTTCGGGGGGGCACTTAGTTGATATTGTTGCTCTTCCTCGGGAGTTGCCATCCCCTTCAGCTCCTTCAATCCTTCCCCTAACTCTTCCATTGGGGTCTCCAGGCTCAGTCCAAAGGTTGACTGTGAATATCTGCATCTATATTAGTCGGGTGCTCTCAGAGCCTCTCAGGGAACAGCTATACCAGGCTCCTATCAGTAAGTGCTTCTTGGCATCAGCAACAGTGCTGAGGTTTGATGTGTGCAGATAGGATGGATCCCTAAGTAGAATGGTTTCTGGATGGCCTTTCCTTCAGTCTCTGTTCCATTTTTTGTCCCTGCATTGCCTGTAGACAGGGACAATAGTGGGTTAACATTTTTGAGATGGGTAGGTGGCCCCATCCCTCAACTGGAGGCCATGCTTATCTACTAGATGTGGTCTCTACAGGTCCTACCTCCCCTTTGTTAGGTATTTCAGCTAATGTCATCCCAGTTGTGTCCTGGGAACTTCTTGCTTCCCTAGCATCAGGAACTTTCTAGTGGCTACTTCCAGTTCCACACCCCAAATGCTACATATTTCTCTTCATAAACAGGATCCAGCATTTTGCTGCACACAGGAATCCCAGCTCAGTGACAAAGACAGATATTGACTCAGAGAAAAAGGCTAGAAAAAATTTTTCCAAGCAAATGGTCCCAAGACCATTATAATATCAAATAAAATAGATTTTCATCCAAAAGTTATCAAAAAAGATGTGGAAGGACACTTAATACCAATCAAAGGAAAAAAATCCACCAAGATGAACTCTCAATTATGAACATCTATGCCTTAAAGGCAAGGGCACCCACATTTGTAAGAAAACATTACTAAAGCTCAAAGCATACCTTGAACTTCACAAAATAATAGTGGAAGATCTCAATACCCCACTCTCACCAATGGACAGATCATGGAAACAGAAACTAAACAGAGACACAATGAAATTAACAAAATGTATGAACCAAATGGATCTAACAGATATCTACAGAACTTTTCACCCAAAACAAAATAATACACCTTCTTCTCAGCACCTCATGGCACCTTCCCCAAACTGACCATATAATCAAACACAAAACAGGCCTGAACAGATACAAGATTGAATTAATCCCATGCATTCTATCGGAACACCACAGACTAAGACTGGTCCTCAATAACAACAACAAAAAAAATAAAGCTTATGAAAGCTGAACAACTGTCTACTCAATGATAACTTTGTCAGAGAAGAAATAAAGAAAGAAATTAAAGACTTTTTAGAATTTAATGAACATAGAGGTATAGCATATCCAAACTTATGGGACACAATAAAGGCAGTGCTAGGAGGAAAGCTCATAGTTCTGAGTGCCTCCATAAAGAAATGGGAAATAGCATACACTAGCAGCTTGACAAGACATCTCAAAGCTCTAGAACAAAAAAAAACAAGTAAACACACTTAAGAGGAGTAGAGTACAGAAAAAAAATAATCAAACTCAGAGCTGAAATCAACCAACTAGAAACAAAGAGAACTATACAAAGAATCAACAAAACCAAGAGCTGGTTCTAGAGAAAATCAACAAGATAGATAAACCCTTATCCAAACTAACTAGAAGGCCCCAGAGGCAGTATCCAAATTAACAAAATCAGAAATGAAAAGGGAGACATAACAAAAACTGAGGCAATTCAAAAAATCATCAGATCCTACTACAAAAGCCTACAATCAACAAAACTGGAAAATCTAGATTAAATGTATGATTTTCTAGACAGATGCCACATACCAAAGTTAAATCAGGATCAGGTAAACCATCTAAACAGGCCCATAACCCCTAAGGAAATACAATCAGTCAATAAAAGTCTCCTAACCAGTGTTGCTTTTGGGACAGGAGTCGTCCCTTCCAGCCGCCATCTGCAACAGGGAACCAGGCAGCTCCAAAGTCTTCTGTCCTTAGCCCACCAGGAGAGAGTGATAGCCCAGCAGCGATTTCACTTCTGAGCTCGGAGGTGAGATCTCCACCTTCTCTCTGGAGAGATACAGCTAGGAGCACACTGGGCATATGATCAGTGGAGCAGCTGAGACAGGAGTCTTCCCTTCCAGCCGCCATTTGCAGCAGGGAACCAGACAGCTCCACAGCCTTCTGTGCACAGACCCTGCCAGAAGAGAGTTGGTCTCACAGGAGTACAGACACAGGTTTACAGGCCCACAGGAGGGGCAAGCTCCAGCCAGAGACAAGACCAACTAACACCAGAGATAACCAGATGGCGAAAGGCAAGCACAAGAATCCTACCAACAGAAACCAGGGCTACATGGCAACATCAGAGTCCAGTTCTCCCACCACAGCAAGTCATGGATACCCCAACACACCAGAAAAGCAAGAGTTGGATTTAAAAATCTCATCTCAATGATGCTGTTAGAGGACATCAAGAAGGACATAAATAACTCCCTTAAGGAAATACAGGAGAACATGGGTCAAATGGTAAAAGCCCTTAAAGAGGAAACACAAAAATCCCTGAAAGAAATACAGGAGAACACAAACAAACAAGTGAAGGAACTGAACAAAACCATCCAGGATCTAAAAAAGGAAGTAGAAACAATAAGACATCTCTGGAGATAGAAAATCTTGGAAAGAATTCAGGAGTCATAGATGCAAGCATCAACAACCGAATACAAGAGATAGAAGAAAGAATCTCAGATGCAGAAGATACCATAGAAAACATTGACTCAACAGTTAAAGAAAATGCAAAATGCAAAAAGCTCCTGAGCCAAAACATGCAGGAAATCCAGGACACAATGAGAAGATCAAACCTAAGGATTATAGATGTAGAAGAGAGCAAAGATTTCCAACTTAAAGGGCCAGTAAATATCTTCAACAAAATTATAGAAGAAAACTTCCTTAACCTAAAGAAAAAGATGTCCATGAACATACAAGAAGCCTACAGAACTCCAAACAGACTGGACCAGACCAGAAAGTCCTCCCAGCACATAATAATCAAAACACCAAATGTACAAAACTAAATGTACTAAAGAATATTAAAAGCAGTAAAGGAAAAAGGTCAAGTAACCTATAAAGGCAGGCCTATCAGAATTACACCAGACTTCTCACCTGAGACGATGAAAGCTAGAAGATCCTAGGCAGATCTCATACAGACCCTAAGAGAACACAAATGCCAGCCCAAACTACTATACCCAGCAAAACTCTCAATTACCATAGATGGAGAAAACAAGATATTCCACGATAAAACCAAATTTACACAATATCTTTCCACAAATCCAGCCCTACAAAGGATAATAGATGGAAAATGCCAACATGAGGAGGGAAAATCCACCCTAGAAAAAGCAAGAAAGTAATCTTTTTCCAACAAACCCAAAAGAAAGTAACCACACAAACATAAAAATAACATCAAAAATAACAGGAAGCAACAATCATTATCCTTAATACCGTATAACATCAATGAACTCAATTCCCCAACCAAAAACATGGTCTAACAGAAATATTTTTCATGTGAATCTTCAATTTTATCAGAAAATGTTTGTGATTCCTCTTTCAATTTAGTAATGTTTTTTTGTTTGGTTGGTTTTGGTTTTTTGTTTGTTTGTTTGTTTGTTTGTTTTTGGTTTTTTTGAGACAGGGTTTCTCTGTGTAGCCCTGGCTGTCCTGGAACTCACTCTGTAGACCAAGCTGGCCTTGAACTCAGAAATCCACCTGCCTCTGCCTCCCAAATGCTGGGATTAAAGGCATGCACCACCACTGCCCGGCTTTAGTAATGTTTTTTATCTCTACCATTTTAACTGTATTATTTTCCATGATAATCTTTAATTTTAACATTTTTCTATACATTTCTTCAATTTTTTCAGAAATATTTTCCATATAAATCTTCAATTTTGTCAAAAATGTTTATAATTCCACTTTCAATCAATTTAGGAATACTTTTATGCCTACCATTTTATCGGTATAATTGTTCATGATAATCTTCAATTTTAATGTTTTTCTATATTTTTCTTCAATTTTATCAGAAATATTTTCCATGTAAATCTTCAATTTTATCAGACAATGTCTATAATTTTACTTTCAATCAACTTAGCAACATTTTTATACCTTCCATTTTATCTGTATAATTTTCCATGAATTAGCCAGTTTTAACATGTTTTTCTTTATATTTCTTGAATTTTATCAGAAATAGCTTCCTTGTAGATCTTCAATTTTATCAGAGAGTGTTTATAATTCCACTTTCAAAAAACATAGGAATATTTTTTATGCCTACCATTTTATCTGTATAATTTTGCCACGAAATAATCAATCTTAACGTGTTTTTTATATATTTCTTCAATTTTATCAGAGATATTTTCCATGCAAATCTTCAATTTTATCAGAAAATGGTTATAATTTCACTTTCAATAAACTTAGAAATATTTTTATGCCTACCATTTTATCTGTATAATTTTTCATGATAATCTTCAATTTTAATGTTTTTCCTTACATTTTTTTCAATTTTATCAGATATATTCTCCATGTAAATCTTCAATTTTATCAGAAAATGGTTATAATACTACTTTCAATCAACTTAGGAATATTTTTTATTCCTACCAATTTATCTGTATAAATTTCTTCAATTTTATCAGAGATAGTTTCCATGTAAATCTTCAATTTTATCAGAAAATGTTTTTAATTCTACTTTCAATCAATTTAGGAATATTTTTATGCCTACCATCTTATCTGTATAATTTTTCATGAAATAGTTTTAACATGTTTTTCTATATATTTCTTGAGTTTTATCAGAAACATTTTCCTTGTAGATCTTCAATTTTATCAGAAAATGTTTATAATTCCACTTTCAATCAACTTGGGAATATTTTTTATGCCTACCATTTTATCTGTATAATTTCTCCATGAAATATTCAATCTTAACGTGTTTTTCTATATATTTCTTCAATTTTATCAGAGATATTTTCCATGTATATTTACACAATGGAATACTACTCAGCAATTAAAAACAATGAATTCATGAAATTCTTAGGCAAATGGGGAACAGGGGGAGGAAAGAGGGCTTATGGGACTTTCGGGGAGGAGGGGAACCAGGAAAGGGGAAATCATTTGGAATATATATAAAGAATACAGAAATTTAAAAAAAAAAATAATAATAATAATAATAATGTCTCCTAACCAAAACCAGCCCAGGGCCAGGTGAGTTTAGTGCAGAATTCTATCAGAACTTCAAAAACCTAATACCAATACTCTTCAAACTATTCCACAAAATAGAAACAGAAGGAACACTACCCAACTCATTCTTTAAAGTCACAGTTACACTGATACCTATACCACACAAAGACCGAACAAAGAAAGAGAATTTCAGACCAATTTCCCTTATGAATATCGATACAAAAATACTCAGTAAAATTCTCGAAAACCAAATCCAAGAATACATCAAAACGGTCATTCACCATGATCAAGTAGGCTTCATCTCAGGGATGCAGGGATGGTTCAATATACAGAAATGCATCAACTTGGTCCACTATGTAAACAGGCTCTGAGGTCTCACTAGGCACCATTTTGAGCTCTCTCTGTCTCCTACTTGGGCATAAAAATGTGACTCATCACCTATTCTTATGGTGCCTCTGCTCTTCCATCACAGACATTAACTCTCTGAAACTGCAAGTCCAATTAAATGCTTAATATAAGTTGCCGTGGTCATGATGTTTTGTCACAGCAACAGAAAAGTAACCAAGACAATGGACAAATGAATAGAACAAATGGTTTCAAAAGAAGAATGGTTGTGAAAATGTGTTCAATATCCATATCCATCAGGGAAGCATATATTACAACTACATTGAGATTTCATCAAGAATGGTCACCATCAAGAAAATCAAAATTCATAAATGTTGGTAAAGATGTCAAGAAATAGGAACCTTTATAGACTGTCGGTTAAAAATTCAAATTAATGTAGTCACTATGTAAATCAGTTATAACACTTCCTCAAAACCTGAATTAGAACTGTCTTAGGACCCAGAGTACACACTGGAAGAAAGCAATGTCATGATGCAACAGAACTCTCTGAAAAATCCATGTTCACTAGTCATTATAGACAATTCATGTACTCAGTCTGGGTTTAATCAAGGAGTAAATAGATAAGGAAACTGTGTCTGTGGGTGGGTGTGTGTGTGGGTGTGTATGTCTGTATATGTGTCTGTCTGTGTGTGTGTGTGTGTGTGTGTGTGTGTGTGTGTGTGTGTGTACTCACACAGTTTTACTTAGAGGTGTTTTGCTAAGTTCATAAAAACAGGTACAGATATTACCTTAGGTCTCCTTATCTTACACAGGCTTTCATTGAAATGCAGGTATTAAAGGGTTAATTGTAAAGTTTAGGACAAAGGGAAAAGCAGCTCATGCAAGAACTTTGTGTCCAAATGTCAGTTCTGGAAACAACTGAAAACTACAAGAAAACTGAAAAATGAAACTTGCTACAGGTTTACAAAAGAGAGAAATAAGGCCTTGCATTTAATGGTTTATTCTATTGAATATTATTCAAAGTATCCATTTGTTAAATGCTCAGAAAATTTCTGAACTGATTTTTTTCTAGGCAAGCATAATGTGTATGTATGAAAGATTTTTAAAACTCTAACGGACGAATTTACATGTAGAGACACCTTTTCATTGCTTCTAGGCTTTGACCCATGTGAAATGTACATAAATTTTGTCGTTACTAAGATTGGAAGATAAAGTTGTCATTCAACATTTACCCATTGCTAATAAATAATAAATTCTATTATAAATTGTCTTAGTCAGGGTTTCTATTCCTCCACAAACATCATGACCAAGAAGCAAGTTGGAGAGGAAAGGGTTTATTCAGCTTACACTTTCCACATTGCTGTTGATCATCAAAGGAAGTCAGGACTGGAACCCAAGCAGGTCAGGAAGCAGGAGCTGATGCAGAAGCCATGGAGGGATGTTTCTTAACGGCTTGCTTCCCCTAGCTTGCTCAGCCTGCTCTCTCATAGAACCCAAGACTACCAGCCCAGAGATGGCACCACCCACAAGGGACCCCTCCCCCTTGATCACTAATTGAGAAAATGCCCCACAGCTGGATCTCATGGAGGCACTTCCCCAACTGAAGCTCCTTTCTCTGTGATAACTCCAGCCCGTGTCAAGTTGACACACAAAACCAACCAGTGCATAAATGGTGATATGAGGTATTTTAGTATTTAATTTATGTTATATACTAAATTTACAAACTACCAAGACAAAACTAGAATTATTTATAAAAAGACAATATTAAATCTAGGTCTTTATGTTCATTGACTCATTAGAGTTAAATTTTCTGGCTGAACAGAAAATGTCCTTGTGAGACACATTTGCAAGCAGTATTATAAAATGTCATTAGAAATATTGCTTAGTCTTTATTGTATTCAGATATGTTGGGATTTTTAATAAAGATATAAACTGTCTGTGTCCAGCATGCTATCATTAATTCCAAAGGTGAATCTCCTGTCCAGCCACCACTTCTGAACTACTATTTGCTTCTCCCCAATCCTCCAGAGTGAGGGAGAAGGCCCTTGCCAGCTCCACTGTTCTTCAGAGGAATAAATGCTCCTTGGAATTCTAGTAAATATTGTCTACAGATACTTCAGAGTATATCATCTAACAAAAGAGCCCAAGCTATAATTTTTTAGATGCTAGGATATCACCCATAGGACAAACAGAATTAAATTTACCATGAACTCCTGATGGACTTGACTAAGTACTCTTCTACTTCTTAGTTGTTTGAGTTTGCTCATAACTGGATTTATTGGTACTAACTCCTTCACATCTGTCACTTACATACACCCCATTGTACTATCAAATCAACCGGAACAGTTCTCATCCCAGGAATGAGGAACAGTCAAAACCAAACCACCAGATGCTTTGTCTGTGATGTCTTCAAAAAGAGCTTTCAGAGACAAGGAGGGAAGTTATAAAAACCAAAGTGAACTCATGCTGTACGTGGTGGTTGCATGCTTGTAATCCCAGCATTTGGGAGGCTAAAGCAGGAGAACCTTGAGCTTGAGGCCAGCCTGAGATATGCACCAAGACCTAAAACCAACAACAAAAACAGAAAATTTTAGGCAA